>JBBPBR010000007.1:33395133-33435336 GCA_037974775.1 Cicer pinnatifidum | reverse complement strand
TATGAATCAATACTTTACATAAAAGAAGTAAACATATTTTACAAAAAGAAAAAATTAAGTAAACATATAAGGTCCGAGAATAAATATTTGACTTATATAGATTCTATTTTTTAAAAAATTTATTGATATAATAATTTTTATAATTTGAGGGTAAATATTTTTAAAAATATGATCAAATTTTCTTATGTACGTTTAAAATGCTTAATTAAGTATACATCTATAACTAATTGACAGTTTAATAAACATACTTACATTAGCAATGTCTCAAAATTAAATTCATTATATATATTTCAAGATATAAATACATAAAATTCATGTAAATAACAACGCCATACTCAAACTCATTAATATATCAGGCATAAAGATATAATGAAAAATTATAATTCGATAAGTTTATGGTAAAAATGAATATAATAAAAAAAAATATCTGCATGCATTAACGTTAATAAATTTAAAATTAATATCCAATGAAAATTTGGCCTTAACAAGAAGATTTGGGTCTAGTAAAAAAGGATACAGTCGATACTCTCCCACGACGTACGAATCAAAGATATCCATATTTAATGAATAACAATATCTCAAATATAATTATTTTTGATAAAAAAGAAAATTATATGGGACACAAAAAATAATACCTACAATTAATATATTAATTCATAGTACGTACAAAAAAAAATTATATACATATTATTTTAACTGTTTATATTTGCAAATAATATATTATTGGAAATAATAAATTATTATATAATTAGAAAGAAACATGATGAATCAATCATATTTTGATTTTAAACTATAATAAAAATGTTGAATAATTTTATATTGAAGATATGATATCTCGTGTTTGCCACATGCTACATACTAGTTATTTAGGTTTTCGATAAGTTTTATATTGGTTAGTAGTTATTAATAATAGATTTGAATAGCTTAGTTTGATTGACTTGATAGAAAGATTCAAATAGCATGACTTTTACTTACTATTATTAACAAATTGTTATTAATTATTTTATACTCATTAGAGCATTTCCATCGTGAACTCAACATAGGTTCATTAATAGGGCTTACATTGCAATCCGCTCATTTTTTACAGTTTAAAATTATATTAGATCACACAACTTTAATTTATACCTTAATATTTTATTTATATTTAATCTTATTATAACTTACAATATTAATTTAATTATTAATATTATTATACACTATTTTAATTTACAATAAAATTGAACTTAAATTTTTATAACAATAATAAAAATAAAAATATAAAGCTAATGGTCATAAATTAATAAAAAATATGACGGTCATTACATTATTATTATAAATAAAATAAAAAGAAGTCAACGATCATAAATTAATAAAGAAGGTAAGTCATAAATTTTATTATTTATAAATTAATAAAAAAAAAGGTAACAATATTATTATTAAATTATAAAAGTACCGTTCAACGATTAACTCGTCAATAACTCAATTTTATGTAATTCCACGCTGACAACTGTTAGAGATGCTCTTAAACATTACCTTAAATAATTTATTTATATATATATATATATATATATATATATATATATATATATATATTTTCATTCTTTGCAAAAATCATTCTATAAATATATAATTTTCTTCAATCAATTATTTTAACTTTCATATAATAAATATTGTTCACTTTTAAAGAGAAGATTAATTGAAGGTGCAATGTCTTTATTTATTCAAAAATTTATTTTGATATGTGTGTTGACGTTGTTGTTCATGCACAATGTTATTGGAAATCATGTGAGTATAAATAATAGATTGGAAAGCAGTATGGACCTAACTGTTCATTGCAAATCTGCTGATAATGATCTTGGGGTTCATGTTGTTCAGTATGATCAAACCTACGGTTGGAGTTTTAACAATGGCTTTTTTACCAGAACACAATTCTATTGTTCCTTTACGTGGAACGGTCCTGCTAAATGGTTTGACATATACATAGCAGGTAGAGATTTATGTGAAACTTGCAATTGGATTATAAAGGAGTCAGGACCATGTAGGCTTGGTAAATATGCTGGTTGCTATCCGTGGAATAAGTAATTGATAATGTAATACACATTTATTTATCTTCATAAATTTTGTACTTGAGAGTATTGAGTGTAACACTCCAAATTTTATAATAAACTATTTTATAAAAGAAATACTATTTTAAATAATTAGTTTGGTATTTATATTTTTTTAGAATATATGTTGATCAATTTTATGATTAATTTTCTTCTTACGTTTGTTTTCTTTGATGTGTTAATTTTATACAAATTGGACCAAATGAGGCAACAATAACTCATTATTTCGGTTAGAAAAACTTGTTAATTTTACTTTTGGAATAGTTGAAAAGCGTGTTAATCTCTTATGTCATTTGGGTAATTAAATTGTTTAAGTGTATGTCTTGTGATCTAGTATGTCTATCAACCAGTTCTTAATTTTTTTTTCCTTTTTTTATTATTTATAAAATGTGTTGTCATAAAGCAACTCATTTTTAATCTTATATAATCATTATCAAATAAGGAAGATTATTTTGAATTTTGTAACATAAATCGTAATGCATGTATATGTGTTAAAATTACATGTTCTAATAAGGATACTATAAGCTTCTAAGTAACTTGCTTAATATAAATCAATGCATTGTGTTAGTATTTTATATGTACTATAATGTGTCTTTTGATAAAAACCTAGAACTATTGTAGGGGTTGTTATAAATCAATCTTGTGTATAAAATTTAGAAAAAATAATTCAAACTTTAAGTTTACTTGGCAATTATGTGAAATTGTTTTCCATCATTCACTATGGTTATAATCTTTAATTCTTGACTTATGGTTATAATATTTAATTCTTGACTTTTAAGGAGTTGCATATTTTATGAGTATTATGTGTGTCTCTATTTGAAATTCTTAAGACTATGAAATAATTTAAAAATTGCTCTACTTGGTCTTACTTAAGTGTAATTGGTTGAGTAATTGATGATATTATTTAAATTTTTTTAAGAGAGTAAAACTAGTAAGACATTAGTAGAGAAGTTAGTTGAACTTAATAAGGTATATGACAAATTTTTCATTCCATTCAACTTAAGTTAATGAGTATGTGGTTACTAACTAAATCTATAAGTTTTATTTCCTCTGTAAGTTGTAGTGAGTAATTGTGGTATTTCTTTTATGATTGAAATGTTAGTTGCAATATATGAAGCGAGTAATTGTAGTATTTCGCTCGTGATCAAAATGTTAGATTTGATTGTTTAAATGATTTATTGTGTCATGTTAGCCTATTATGTTAAGCTAATTGATTTTTGACATGTTGTGCTCAAATAAATAGCGCATGTCTTAATTATGTTTATAGGTTAAGTTTGAATCTTGGGTGTGGTTAGTTACATCAGTTCCTTTATTGTCACTATAAATTTCAAGGATGAAATTTCTATGACGATCGGAGAATTGTAACACCTCAAATTTTATCATAAACTATATTATAAATTAAATAATATTTTAAATAATTCATTTGGTGTTTATATTATTTTAGTATATATGATGTGTTGATTTTATACCTATTGGACTAAATGAGTAATATAAATAACAAATATTATATTTTTTGTTTTTATATTTATCTAAAAATAATTGTATTTTAGTTTATTATTTAAAAAAAAAAAGATTTTAGCTTATTTTACATTTACATGTGATATTTTCTTCTACGTTTGATTAATCTTAAATGTGCACTTAATTATATTTAATTATTTATAAATATATCAAATTTTAATTTTTTTCCATTATAAATAATTTTTATGACATATTAGTAATATTAATGTTGATTTCCTTTATTTTTATATATTTTCTATGGCATGGTGATTTTATGCATATAAATTGTAATTTAGTAATTACTATAAATTGTAGATGTTATATTTATTTATTTTACCATTTTGATTATTCTATAAAGATAGTAGTATTTTTATGTGATTATTTTATAAAATAGTATAGTAATAATGGTAGTTATAATTTTGAACATGAGAGTTTTGGTTATTAGTGTACTTTATTTTCTACAATATGAGTTTCAAAATATTGGTAATATTTTAGTAATAAAATTGTATTAAAAAAAGTATTAAGGAAATTAGTTTTGTATACACCACCACATATAATAATAATAATAATAATAATAATAATAATAATAATAATAATAATAATAATAATTGTAATAATAATAATAATAATAATAATAATAATAATAATAATGATAATAATAATAATTATAATAATAATAATAATGAACAAAAAAAAGGAAAAAAGGAAAGTCCGATTCCCATCTTCTTCTTTTTCGTATACACCACTGATTCCATAACCTATTTCCTCTCCATCTTATTTCTTCCACCATGACTATTATAGCGGGTGTTGTGCAAAATCGAGACCACATTTGTGATATCGCCTTTTACATTCCAAACTAGAATCGGAAGTTGAAACGCCCTATTCTTCTATGTCCAAAATCACACCTCTATCTTTTGATCAAGATTCCGACCACCAAGAATATCACCAACGAAAACTGAGATCACATTTAGACTCCACGAAATACCCTCTTCCATTAGATATGCTTGAAATCCCAAACCATAACACTTTATAAAATGTGTTTCAACTATTGTCGCGACCGTTTTCTTGAATTTCGGCCATCACGTTCACTATCTTGAAAATATGATATCGTTACTGGAATTCTCTTGGTGAAACCTTCAAGATTCACAATTCATTTGTGTATATCGGTGAAGTTGATGTCGGACCCTATCGACGCTCCAATGACTTGGAGGTAGCCCTCCAAACGTCGGGAGCTACGATACAACACATATTTACCTCAACTGTCGCATATATGTGTCTCAAGTTAAGTTTAGGGGATCTATGAGGACAAGATCAATTTGAATTGTTCTTTCTGTGACATCCTAAAAACCACAAAATAATATATAATAATTTATAATATAATTTTTAACTTTGATTCGCAACAGATAAATGAAATATATTTTAAAGGAAATAAAAACCTTTATAATTAATTTAAGATATCATATTCCTTAAAATTCAAAAGGAACACTTTAAAATTTTTCCTCCTATAAAATAGGTCAATATCTATAAACTTTGATTGAAATAAAATTTCTTAATTTAATTCCAAAAATTTACTAGTATTTATAAAGTTTTCATACAAAAAAGTTGTTTCTAATAAAACTAATAAAAATACAACATATGACGCTCATTCCCGGTATCACCTATCAGAGCGGAGTTTCTCCCAAACTTGAACTTCAAGACTCTTTAACCTTTAATAACCTCAATTTCTCAAACGCATGGTCAAGCCGGTCAAACGCAAACAACAAATGAGGTGATTTTGAAATCATGTTAATAGTATAATATAAGGAGAACACATAATTAATCATAAATAAACCCTATAATTACACAAACATTCTTCAAGGAAAAACATAACACTATGGTATATTAACTCCAAAGTACTTGGTTAGGATGTTTGATACTACCATCATTAGAGCATACTCAAATACTACATTACTAAAGCATTAGAGAATACTCAAAATCACATAATAAATAATATAACATCAACACTTTATATTAATTACTAAATCATAATAAAATTATATAAAATTACAATACCATAACAAGTATATCAAAATAAAAGGAATCAAACACAACATTATCAATATCTTAAGATAATTATTTATAAAATAAAATATATTTAGAATTAATAAAATATAATTAAGTGCATATTTAGTATTAGTCAAACGCGCAAGAAAATGTCACATTAATTATCAACTCACATATACACGTTAGATCACCTAAATCTTATTCTCTAAAATATTTACAATAAAATACTACTATTTTTAGAAAAATATATAAAATAATAAATTATAATATTTATTATTTACATCAATCAATTTGTCAAATAGGTACATATTAACACATCATAGAAAACGCATATATAAAGAAAATTAATAATAAAACTAATTAACATATGTATAAAATAATTTTAACACCAGATTAGTTATCTAAAATAATATTTAATTAATAAAATAGTTTCTTATAAAATTTGGGGTGTTACGATTTTCCCCTTGTTAAAGAAATTTCTTCCTCGAAATTTGTGGTGAGTGAACTAATATCTAGCTTACCACCATCAAGATTCAAACTTAGTCTATAAACATTTTTAAGACATTCACTATTCAATTAAGGACAACATGTCAAAAATCAATTATCTTATCATGATAGGCTAACAAGACACAACAAATAATTAAACACATCACATTCAACAACTCAAATATGAAGGAAATATTATGTTTAATCATTATCGTTTATAGATAAAACTAAGCTTGTGAATTTAGTCAACAACATTTACTACATTCAATTGAATCAAGTAACACATTTAAAATACCTTTTCAAGTTCGACTTACTTCTCAAACAATATTTTACTAGTTTTACTACCCTAAAAAGATGTTTAAAATCCGACGACAATTACTCTACAGGTTTCACGAGAGTTAGACATATAGAGAAAGATTTAAGTATTTCACACCTTGAAGAACTACAAACAAAAATGTGTATACAACTCAATGACAAACAATCACTTAAATTTATTTTAATTTATTTTAATTTATTTTATAGAACTTGTGTGTATAATCATAGCGAAATAAGATAAATATTTTCATATATTGTGATACACAATCAAAGTCCAACTTAATTTGAAAGTCCTATAAACAAAGTTCATTTATAAAACTCATGCAATAGTTCTAGAAGATACTAACACAATGTCCTTATTCATTTTAAGCAAATTAATTAGAAGATCAAACTTAATGAATTAAATGTTTATATTAAGTACACACCACAAACCTAATATTCGTGTCACCTAATTAGTTATTAGTATTCAACATTGATGTTACATAAAACTCATAATTACTCAAAGTTTTTTAAGAAATGAACATGATTTCTAACTATTTACAAAATAAAATTAACAAGTATTTGTAAAAATAATAACAATTGGTTATTGTTGCCTCTTTTATCGATGATCCTTCATCGGGGTAGTGATCAAAGCATTTGAGCACATATTTCTAGCTTTTTAGTTTGGTATTTTAAAAGCTCTTTATAGGTTAGAATAATATTTTTAGCTTGTTTCTAAACTTTAAGTCGAATTTGAATAATAATTTTATTATTTGCATTTTGACTCTTGTGCTCTTTGTTGGCCATAACTTTAACTTTAGATATTGGATTGGCGCATACAAGAAGGCGTTGGTAAGCTTCAAATCAGAGCTATAATTTTGGTGTTGGAAGCAAAGACCAATTTCTAACGTTACTAGACATAAATTGCAGATTTCGTAATCTTGATTTTTGTAATAATTTTAAATAGCTGGTCACTTGTGTTTTTAAATCCTAAACCATAAAGCCCAATATCAAGTACTATATATTGATAGTTTTGTTTCTTTTTTAAAGGACATAAAAAAAATTCAGTTGCTACAAGAAATAAACAGTTTTTATTTTAATTTCATGGAAGGCTAATTTTATAAGACTAATCCTCGAGTTCAGAGTTTCATAAATACCTTGAGATTCAGGTTACACTGTGAATTTCAATTCATGATTCTATTCTTGTTTATTTTATTATATTGAAATTATGATTGCTTAAATTGAATTTCAATAGGATCGATTCAATTTATTTGACAGAATTTGGTTTGGGTTTCTAATTTAATTGAATTATAATTTTGCGACGCTTGATTGTTAATTGTACTATTTTGATGATTGTGATCCTTAATACAATCAAAGAAACTGAATTCTCATAGGATTGATTACACTTGTTTGATCAATTCTACAGTCAAATAAGAATAGAATCACGAATTAGAAATTAAACTCATTCGTCGAATATGTGATAGGTCTGAAAACTCGAATAAGTGGATTAATCGTTCGCTCATCTGTTAAATCAAAAATCTAAAAAAAAAAACCTTTCTTATTTCAAATTTTAATTCGGTTATTATTATTATTATATATCAGAAGTCCTTGCGAAATGACTCGAGTTATTACCTCTATTTACATTTTATCAATTTTATTTAACCCGTGTGCAACAGCAGATCAAATTGGTGCCATTGTCGTGGACTCTCTGATAAATATATTAACCCTACTTTCAGACGACTGTCTCAGATTTTTCCAAAATTTTGCTAGAAAATCAAAAACAAAATCAAGGAATTCCTTCGTTTAGACCCCTTTTTTTTCAATTTTTTGAATTTTTGCATATTCTCAAAAAATTCCAAAAAAAATTGTGTTGCCTTTATGTGATTTTTAGACATTTTTTGTGGTATTTTTATTTTTATTTTTTGGATTTTATTTGATAGGATTTTTTATTTTTCACTTCAATTTTAGCAATAGGGACATTGTTGGAATTTTCATAATTGCAATTATGCATTGCATTGTTATGATGATTCATGACTAGGGCTAGTTCTTTGAATCTTCATTCCTTTGAACCTGAAATAGATAGGACATTTCATTTACGTCGTAGACTTAATAGAGCTACTAGTGTTATCGGGTTAGAGTTAGATAGTGAAAGTGACAACTTGTAACAAAATATGGTTGATGCGAATAATAGAACCTTAAGACAACTTGTTGCACCTAATGTCAATTAGCATGCATTATGTATCATATATCTTGAGGATCCCTACAAACACTTGAAGGAATTCCATGTTGTGTGTTCTATCATGAAGCCTCAAGGAGTCACAGAAGACCATATTAAGCTGAGAGCCTTCCGATTTTCACTCCAAGATGCTGCCATAGACTGGTTATATTACCTTCAACCAGGTTCTTTACAAGTTGGAATGATCTCAAGATATTGTTTCTAGAAAAATTATTCCCTGCCTCAAGAGCTACTTCAATCAGAAAATAAATATGCGGCATTAGGAAGATTGACAAGGAATCATTACATGAGTATTGGGAGAATTCAAGAAATTAGTGTATAGTTGTCCTCATCACCAAATTTCTAAACAATTTCTCATCCAGTATTTTTATGAAAACTTGCTACCTATGGATATAAGAATTTTGGATGCTGCTAGTGGGGGAGCACTTGCCGATAAGACCCTAGAAGCGGCAAGGGCTTTGATTGAGAACATGTCCATTAATTCTCGGCAGTTTACAACTAGAAGCAATTCATCAGTATTAACAAGGAGTGTGGGGGAAAACAAAAAGAAAGAAAAGGAAACCTACTGCCTCGCGATAACCTTCTTCCTTCTTTGTTTCAAGAAAACCAAAACCCACAAACACAAATCTTCACTTTTCTTCTAGATCTAACTTTTGAAGCGACGACGTGAGCGCAGTTTCTACCGAAACTAATCGCGGTGCCGTAATCGCTTGTTAAAGCTATCGTTGGTGTAAGGCCTTCTTCCAAACTTTTAGTTTGCATTGAGGAACTTAAATGTGGAATTGTAGGAAGTAAATTTGTTGGGTTGATGTTTAGATTTGGGGAAAATGAATTTAATGCTCTTCATGGGTGAAATTTTGGAGTTGGGTTTTGGTGAAAATTAATTTGGCATGACTTAAGTTTTAAAACATGGAAATTTATGGGTGAATGATGTTTGAACTTGGCGTGGTTTTATGGAAAAGGAATGTAATTCATTTATGTGTGTACTGAGGGAGTAAATGTGATATGCTTGAGGTGTGAATGTTTTGAGATAAAATTTATGTGTGATTGTGGGAATTGATATTGGTGTAAATAATTATGTTTGAGTATGCTATGTGTTGTATTTGAGGAAAATCATTAGTGTGAAATGAGTATTAAAAATGGGGAATCTTTTAATACCTGCATTTACTTAATGGTTGTGGTGAAAAGAGTTAGAGTATGCTCATGCATTTCATAGTACATGGTGACCGGATGGGCCATGGTGATAGTGGTGACCGGATGAGCCACTAGATAATTCCATGTGATTTTTTGGTTCATCTTATCCTTACGGGGATTATTGCATCATGCTGATCTGCGAGAGATTGCACTCTAGTTGTGCTGATCTGTGGGCGATTTCACTCTAGAAAAGCAGTGAAAGGCCTGTGATAGGCGACACTTTAGTAAATCATGCGGGCCAGTGATGGGTGGCACCTTAGTAATTAGTACAAGGCCTGTGAGAGGTGGTATAATTATGATTTACGCCCCTTTGAGGAGGGTTTGGATTGAAATTATGGAATTCATGCATTTTGGCCTATACGCATTGCATTAGCGTGTTTGGCACGCGAGTCATGTTTGATATAATGTTATGATTGCATGTGTATACTCAGTTGTTGTTGTTATTGTGCCGTAATTGGTAAGTGTGATTGTTTTGGATTTGTTGTAAGTGTTGATCGATTGTGAAACCATTTTGTAAACTGATGTTCAAATTTGTCTATTGAATTCTGAATTCACACTTGTATTCTGCTACAAGGATGTGGTAGTCGAATACAGTGGTGTTGTTTTTGTTGTTGTCATCTTGTCTCGTAGTCGACTACAGATGTGATGTATTTGCTACTAACTTCTGAATTCACATATGTATTCAGCTACAAGGATGTTTTAGTCGACTACAGATGTGCTATTTTGCTACTAACTTATGAAATAGCACTGTATTCAAATACAAGGATGTTGTATTCGAATACAATAGTGCAGTTTTGTTAAAAAATCCATTTTTCAACTTTGATTATGCATGTCTAGCATACGAAAACCCTTTCAAGGTGCATGCTAAATTGAAAGGTTATTTTTCAACTTTGATTATGCATGACTACAGATGTGATGTATTTGCTACTAACTTCTGAATTCACATATGTATTCAGCTTCAAGGATGTTTTAGTCGACTACAGATGTGCTATTTTGCTACTAACTTATGAAATAGCACTGTATTCAAATACAAGGATGTTGTATTCGAATACAATAGTGCAGTTTTGTTAAAAAATCCATTTTTCAACTTTGATTATGCATGTCTAGCATATGAAAACCCTTTCAAGGTGCATGCTAAATTGAATGGTTATTTTGTGCATTTGAAACTTAAATGTTATGTGTTATTTTTTAATTTCGGTTGGTGACCCTTTATAATTATTGTGGAAATCTGGGTTTTGCCCTTAGATTAGAACCAGGATCGTCCTACCAGTTACTACCCTGGAGATGGGAGGGTAGTTGGACATACCTGACTGGAGCTGTGTTAGGAGGATTTTTGCAGAGAGTGTGGAGACCACACAGGTTGTATAGTTTTTTTATAGCACGATCAAATTAGATGGTTGTATATGGACTAGAGGTATTTCTTTTGTGGATGTATTTACTTTATTTTGGAGGACTGTACCAATATTGCATATTGTCAGCTTGACTTTTATTTTGATGGGTTCATGTACAACTTTTTGATGTGACGTGGGGAAGTTTAAATTCTTGGGGCAGTGCTTTTGTACAGGTGTCTGCCGAGAATATCCTAGGGGTACGAGCTATGTCTGATAGGTCTCATAGCCCCAGTTTATTTTACTGTTTAAATACTTTGGATTTGTATTTCAAAAACTATTTCCGCTGCTTGTAATTATTTGTTGATTTGTGTCGTTATGTTACGACTTAAATATTTTATCCAAAAGTATCTCTTTCTCTCTTTATTTCCTTTTCTTTCTTAATTTATTTGTCTTATGAAATTCGATTTTGTTTTGTTTTGAAAAAAAAAATGGGCTGTTGCATTTCTTGATTAAGTTACTAGCCAAAACAACCCTACCCTACAATTATCCATTTGTTTAAGCCCCTTTGAGCCTAGTTATCCTATTCTTTGTTATATAGTTCATTACAAGCCTAAAAGTGAAAAACAATGAATTGACCCAATCGTGCAGAATAAAGGTGTCTTTCCTTAAATACCAATTCCGAACTTATAATTTTGACAAAATTTTGTTTTGGTTTCTAATTTAATTGAATTATAATTTTGCGACGCTTGATCGTTAATTGTAATATTTTTATGATTATGATGCTTAATCCAATCAAAGAAACTAAATTCCCATAGGAATGATTACGCTTGTTTGATTGATTCTATAGTCAAATAAGAATAGAATCATGAATTAGTAATTAAACTCATTCATAGAATCTTTTATAGGTTTGAAACTTGAATAAGTGGATTAATCGTTTTGCTCATATATTTAATCAGAAATCTAAAAAAAGCCCCTTTCTAATTTCAACTTTCAATTCGGTTATAATTTTTATATCAGAAGTCCTTGCAAAATGACTGGAGTTATTACCTCTATTTACATTTTATCAATGGTATTTGACCATTGTGCGACAACGGATCAGGTAGCTAGTCCCTCCTACTCATGTTGTCAACTACTTAAGTTAAATATAACTGCAATCATTCAAATTCATACATGGATAATTAAAAGTATATTTAATGTGGTTCAAGGGTGCGAATGTGGCGACACAACTCGTACTCCTTACCTCCAATTAAAAACTCACTTAATTACACATTCACAATAATTTATTTGTAATTTACAAATAGTTACAAAAACAATATAAACAACAACTAACATGAATATATAATCAATAATCTGATTGAAGAAATATAGAACTATTCCACTTTTAGATGCTATCAACAACCCTAAGTCTATACACTAATTACCAACAATTAGAACACTTAAAATACAAAAAATAATAATATATACATAATCATATACACATTCACATAATTAAACCAAAAATTAGCACCAAGATTTTACGTTCATCTCATAACTCAAACAATGTTGGAATAACATACTGATAAGAACACTACGGTTTGACGTAGTTGTACGAATAAAGAAAAATCGAGGATTTATGGACAATAGAGAAATTTAGGAGTTCTCGGCTGCAGTGATTGTTTTGTGCTCAGTGTGTTGGTGTCATACTTAGTGTTTTGGTTTGGTAGGGAAGGGATGTTTCTTTACCAAGTGGATGTAAATGGGGCTATGTGACATAGCTATGGGCGATTGTACTTCATCGACATGATCAAAGTTATAGGAAAATAAGGGAAACTCAATGGACCTTGAGAAGATTATTGACCGCTTGTACATTAGGATAACCTTAAGTGCAAGTCAAGGGGAGCGCTAATACAGTTCAGTTAAGATAGTCCAAGCCACCAACATGGTTGTTGGCTATATATTGACAAATTGAGGGATTGGTCATCCTTAATCTCTTATTGATAGTAGACAAAATCATGTTGAATGGAACGGACGAATCTGACCGGTTATGGTAGTGTGTAGAGTTATTAAGCACCCTATGAAAAGGTGTAGGCAACACTTTCTTCGAGTATGTCGGGTGAAACAAGCTGTGGCTTGTATGTTGAATTTGAGTACAAACCTAGTGTGAATTGTTACTCGTACTTTAAGTTTCGAGGACGAAACTTCTTTTTGGAGGGTAGTAATGTAAGACCCATAGTTTTAAATTCTAAATTATGTATTTTGGTGTGCTTTTATGTTGAACTTTGAGGCTTTTTAGCCAAGTTATTAATATTTAGCGAATTTAATGTCAAAAATATATTTTTGGAGCCCCGATTAAAATTATTCGTCGAGGAATAATTTTATTGATTTACGACGAATCTTTTGTTGAAAAGAAAATGTTCTGAGATGAAGTGTTTTTTGGAAAAATTCATCTACCAATTGAATTGCGGCGAGAGAAGATATTTCTCTGAAAAAGTGGTTTGAGAAGTTATGAGTGAAATGGTTATTTTGATAAATATCTAGATATTTAGATATTGTTTGGTTATATTTAATATATATATATATATATATATATATATATATATATATTGCGAAGGAAAAAGGAAGGAAAAGAAAATAGAAAAGAAAAGGAAAATAAAGGAAAAGTAGGAGAAAGAGAAGGGAAAGAAACGTAGAACCTTTCTTCCTCTCCACGCCTCGCGAGCACGTATCCTTCTTCATTTGTTTCTTTTGCTTCTTTTACTTCAAGGAAAGAAACACAAGGCTTGGTGGGTGAGAAAGCAAAGAATTTCTCAGCTTCATTCTTCTTCTCGGATTCAAAAACAGAGAAATATCGGCGTTGGTGTTTTCAAAACCGTCAAACACAAACCTCCACATTTCTTCTAGATCTAACCTTTATTTCGCAAAGAGATAGAAGGGAAATTTGCTCATCTCTACGCTACGGTGCTAGTGAACAAACCATGGAAGCGACATCGCGAGCGGAGATTTTATCAAAATTAATCGTGGTACCGTAATCGCTCGTTAAAGCGATAACGGAAGTAAGGGATCCTTCCAAACTTTTAATTTGCATTTAGGGACTTATTTGTGGTTGAGTGGAAAATAAATGTGTTGGGTTTGAAGTGTAGATTTGGAGAAAATGAATTAAATGCTTTTTATGGCTGAAATTTTGGAGTTCGGTTATGGAGATATTGATGAGTGTTTTTGTGGAAAAAAGAATTTCATTCATTTATGTGTGTTGTTGAGAAAATGAAATTTGATGTGTTTGAGGTGGGTTTTGTGAAAATTAGTTTGGCATGAGTTATGTTTGAATTTTGTGGAAATTTGTGGTGATTGATGATTAAACTTGGTGTGGATTTTCTGGATTTTGAATTGATTAGGTTTAATGTAAATTGTGGATTTAATTTGATGTGTGGAGGAAAAATAAATGTTTGAGTATGCTATGTGTGGAATTTGAAAGTCATTGGTGTTAAATGAGTATTAAAAATGTGGATTATTTTAATATCTGCATTTACTTAATGATTTTTGTGGAAAGAGTTAGAGTCTGCTCATGCATTTCATAGTACATGGTGACCAGATGGGCCATGGTGATAGTGGTGACCGGATGGGCCACGAGATGATTCCATGTGAAATGTTGGTTCATCTTATCATTGCGGGGATTATCCCGTCGTGTTAGGTCCGTGATAGACTGCACATCTTTGGTAAATCATGCTGACCCGTGAAAAGTGACACCTCGATAAATAGTACTATTGGCCTGTGATATGCGGTACATTTATGATTTACGTTTTTAGTAAATTGTCCTAACCCGTGACAGGTAATTTAGTACTATTGGCCTGTGATAGGTGGTACAATTATGATTTACGCCCCTTCGAGGAGGGTTTGGTTTGGAATTTTGGAATTCATGCATTTTGGCATATACGCATTGGATTAGGGTGCTTGGCACGCGAGTCATGTTTGATATAATGATATGATTGCGTCTGTATACTCAGTTGTTGTTGTGATTGTGTCGTAAATGGTAAGTGTGATTGTTTTGGATTTGTTGTAAGTGTTTATCAATTGCGAAACCATTTTGAAAACTGATTTCTGGACTTTTTATGCATTGTATTCTAATAGAAGGATGTTGTAGTCAAATACAGTGGTGTTGTTTTTGTTGTTGTAATCCTGTCTTGTAGTCGACAACATCCTGTCTCGTATCCGACTACAGATGTGTTGTTTTTGCTACTGACTTCTGAATCCGCATCTGTATTCGAATACAAGGATATTGTAGTCAACTAAAAATGTGCTATTTTGCTATTAACTTATGAAATAGCATTGTATTCGAATACAAGGATGCTATATTCGAATACAACAATGCAGTTTGTTAAAAACTTCATTTATCAACTTGGATTATGCATGTCTAGCATATGAAAACCCTTTCAAGGTGCATGCTAAGTTGAATAGTTATTTTATGCATTTGAAACTCAAATGCTATGTGTTATTTGTTATTTTTGGTTGGTGACCCTTTATAATTATTGTGGAAATTTGGGCCTTGCCCTCAGATGAAAACTAAGATTGTCCTTCTAGTTAGTACCCTGCAGATGGGGAGGTAATTGAATAAACCTGACTGGAGGTGTGTTAAGAGGATTTTATACGGGGAGTGTGGAGATCACCCGGGTTGTATAACTTTTTGTAGTATGATCAGATTAGATGGTTGTATAGGGATTAGTTGTCTTTCTTTTGGGAACGTATTTACTTTATTTTGGAAGACTGTACCTATACCTCATATTGTCAGCTTGACTTTTATTTATATGGGTCCATGTACAACATTTGATGTGACGTGGGGAAGTTAAAATTCTTGGGGCAGTGCTTTTGTATAGGTGTCTGTCGAGATTACCCCAGGAGTATGACCTATGTATGATAGGGCTCATAGCCCCAATGTATTTTGATGTTTAAATACTTCTGATTTTTATTACAAAAACTATTTCGCTCCTTTTAAATATTGTTGACTGTTGTCGTTGTGTTACGACTTAAATATTCAACCAAAAGTATATCTTCCTAATTTTTGAAATTCAATTTTTGGTTTTAGAAAAAAAAACAGGCTATTACAATTGTGGTATCAGAGCTTTGATTTGGATTTCTTTGGGGCTGTGGAGCCTTTGGTTTAGGTTGTAGGTCAACCTGTAGGTTGGGAGTCGTTATCTGATCATGCATCGGGGTAATTTGTCCGAGTTGTCGGGTTTGATGTAGTGTTGTTGTGTTGATGTAGTTGTAAGTTATTTTTGGAATTATTTTTGGTTTTGAGGAAGCAATGCATTCAAGAAGGAATGACGCTGCAAGAGTGAACGTTAGAGGGGATGATCAAATGGCTAAAGCTATGAATAACATTGTTTCTTTTGTTGCTGCAAAGACTCTGCGAGATTTGGAGAAGAGGGAAAGAGAGATCTATGCTGCTGTGGCAAGGGGATTAGAAGATTTTTGCCGTTACAATCCTCCCAAGTTTGAGGGTGCTGAGAATTTAGAGAAAGCTTATTAGTAGATTAAAGAAGTGGAAAAGATCTTCGAAATGATTGATTGTTAGGAAGGGTTGGAGTGAAATGTAAGACCCTTAATTTTAAATCCTAAATTATACTATTTTAGGTTATTTTCGTATTGAAATCTGAGGCTCTTTAGCCAAGTTATTGATATTTTGTGAGTTTAATGCCCAAAAATATCTTTTGATGCCCCGATTAAAATTATTCATCGATAAATAAATTAGATTAAGTACGGTGAATCTTTTGTCGAAGAATAATTTATTTATGTTACGAAGAATTTAATACCGAGCAGTTTGGTTAAAAATATCTTGGATTACTGAAAATTGCATCTGTCAATTGAGTTGTGACGAGAGTAGATATTTTTAACAAAAAGTGGTTTGGGAACTGATGGGTGAAATGGATATTTTTAGGTATTTGTTATATATATATATATATAATTTTTGAAGATAGAAGAGGTATTGTTTCAAAGGGGTTAGAAAGAGTAACATCACGCTCCTCCGTTTTGATAACATAATCGGTTTTTAATATATTTTTGAAAAGACTAGATACATAGTCCTCATCTTTTTTTATTTTTTGGATTTTCCAATTGTTTATTGATTTTTGGAAGTCTTCAATAGTGATTTCTTCACTATTGATGGGTCCCCTTTTTTCTGGGATGTTTTGTATAACACCCCAATTTCTCGCTACTTTATTTTAAATAGTATAATGCTGCAATATCATATTTATTATTATTTTATTTTTTTATATATATGAGTGTTAATATCTGTTCTAATCTCTTTATGTGTGTGTTTGTGTATTGCCTTAGTAATTGATTTTAAATTATTAATATTAATTATAATTAACTTACAATATGAATAAATAATATATATATATATATATTTAAATAAAATCATTCAGGGAGTGAATTTGTGTTGCTGCACTAACCTATTAATTTTAGAACTAATAAATGGGTTTATAATAATAAGAATAAATCATAATAATAATAATAATACATGATAATATCAATAATAATAATCATATGAGAGTCTGATATACATTGGCCGTATATGTATATATTCGTACCATATATGCCCTTGCCATATGTACATTAGCTGATAGGTCAACAGGTATGTGCCATATATATATAAATACAGTTAGCCTAAGTTACGCATAGGCACTGAACGAAAGAAAAAGAAAACGTGTCTGCCGCAACGGTGTTTAGTCCCGGGGTTCTAACAACAACATTACAACATAGCATAACCATACGACAGGTATCTTCCCTTAATTCCATCAACTAATACTAATTGATCTGAATAAATTGAAGGAGTATGTTTCCTAATTCTATCGACTATATCGAAATTGGGTTATTGATCGAGTCATATAAATATTAGGCAGTATAGGGGTAGTCATAGTTAGCCTCCTCAATCTCCTCTTGGGGGTGAACTACATATTCCTAGCTGTAAAAAAAAAAAAAATAATAAAATATAAGAATTGTGATTCCAAATAGAGAACCCCCCTGAACAATTCTTTTGCCTAGCTTAAGCGGTGATTTATCTAATATTTAGGATTTTTCTTTTATTCAGGTCAAACCCCACGTTTGTGTTCAGGCAGTATATACCCACTAGCTAACTATGAGAAACAATGTCTTGTGCAAACCATAGTTCCTCAATTTACCTCCTGACTTGATGCAGAATTATTTAACATGATTAATATGCCTTGTTACTAAAATGATTATTTAGTTACCCACTAGAATTTCTAAGACCAGTAGTTACGATTTACATGCATAATATCAAAATTTTGTTGTTCTGCAAGCAATTGGAGGCATTGGAAAAATGGTACTGTCATTATAATAACATACAAATCAGCCATGAGTAATTAGACTAATCTCACTCTAGAAAATAATCTCGTTAGGGTGCCTTTAATTATGCTTTTAACACCGAAACTACAAATATACGTCATAATAATTTAAATGTGTGACTCTGTCATATTTTAATTAAAATTAGAAATTATTTTCGATTAGTATAATAATATGTATGTTTCGATGATATTAAATATATCTTTAGATTTTAATACAAATAGCAGATAATTAATTTATGTATTAATAATAAGTAAAGTATTTATTCGTTGGAGCAAGTAACTAAATTGTAATTGGTTGTTGCGTTGATTTATTCTCGCTCGTGGATTGTTAGAGACGGTGATTGACGAAGACGGGACACGTTGAATCAGCGGATCGACTTCGTTGGGAAAAATCTTCAGCTAAGGTAAGGGGTGAGATGAGGTTCGATTTTATGAGTATAAAATAACGTGAGATGAACGGGAATATTGAAATTCCCATATGTTAATTCGGGGCTTACTACGTACAGTTGAGCCCTATTGAGCAATAATAATTAATTAATAAAATGTGAATGGTAATAGTGAGGACTAAAATATAATTTAGCAACCAATAGAATTGTTGTGAATTTATATCAAGGTTGCATGCTGTTTGATTTTATGAAATCTTATGTTAATTGTTAACGTGTGAATGATATGTACTTGAATGTTTTTGTCACTTGATTGAATTTGTGATATTACTAAAATGCGCCACCTATTGAATCCCTTATTATGTGATTGATGTTATTGGATTGTGTATTGTGAATAGTGTAAACCAAATATTGTGATTTTATTGTGATTGACTGATAAAGATATAGTGATGAAATATTATGAAGTCAGATTGAAACTTAATGAGTTGTGATGATCGAGTAAGTCTGAGACCGGTGTTGTAGATTTTGGAGTTAGGATTATTTTGTCATCATATAGGGAGGGTCTGACAAACCTAGTGATTTGGGGAAGTACAACTGAATGAGCCTGATCGTGGAGGGCTACAGTCGAACTGTAAAGTAAGACTGATAGACCTTGGGGGTACACCTAGTGGGGAATTCCTAAGTGGATTAGTGGGTTATTCCCTAAGGCCGGGAACTACCGTGCAACACAAGAGTACCCCGACTGTCGCGTATATGTGTCTCGGGTTGAGTTGAGGGGATCTATGAGGACTTGGCCATTAATGAATTGTCCATCCACTCTTGTAGTGGCATAGTATCAGGCCTCCTAACCAAGTACTTCAGAGTAGAATGGTACCAGATGATGAAGTATAGAGTATAGGACATGCATAGCATTTCATTATTTTGATTGTCTTATTATGAATGGATTTGATAAGTCGTTGATATTATACCCTTGACTATTTTTGGAGATTGTGATAATTTGATTGTTTGCGTGTTCTCCTCGTGCATTTTATACTGCTACATAATTTCGATACTCACCCCTCGTTGTTTGTGTTTGGCGTTTGCGACGGACGCAGACGAGCTGTAAGTTGCAGGTGATGATTAATACCATCAGAGAGGCGGAAGCCGTCATGTCTTGAAGACTCTATTTATATGCATTGTATTGATGTTCTTTGGAGTATTTTTATTTTGGGAATTTCCGCTCTGATAGTGACATCGGGTGGGGACTTTATTTACACTGAGTTTAAAACATAAGTACGTATACTTCAAAAAGGATTTTGTTGTTTGACATTCTGATTTCGATTTCATTACGTTTGATGGAAGTTTTGAATTTACGTGACACGTTTATGATTATGTGATATTCTTTGCCTAAAAAAAAAAAATAAAAAAAATAAAAAAAAAATAAAAAAAAATAAAAAAAAAATTTCTTTGGGGTTTAGGGTGTCACATTAGTGGTATCAGAGCTGGTCTGTCCAATCAGACCGTAAATGTGTTATGTGTTCGCTATGTTTCCTTGTGTACTCTGTTATGTATTTTGTAGTTGTGGTCATTATTGTGTTAGTATTGTAGAGCTAAGTTAGTTCCTCACTTCCCTAAGTGTCTCACCATATTCGATTGGCTTATCTGATTGACGTAGGTAGTGATGGCTGGTGGAAGGAATGATGCTGCGATTGCTGAGGCTCTAGAGTCCATGGCAGGAGTTACAGTGCAGGCTCTCCAAGCTTTGGCTGAATCCCAAGCTACTGCACAAGCCTCTGCGCAAGCTGCTACTCAAGCTGCACAGATTGCTGCTCAAGCTGTTGCTCAAGCTACTAGCTATAGTGGTGGCCAAGGAAATGTGCAGATAAATGAATTCATGGTGATGGATCGATTTCACAAGGCTAACCCCCCCTCATTTGAAGGTCACTATAATCCTGATGGAGCTCAAAAGTGGTTGCAAGAAATTGAGAAAATTTTCAGAGGAGTGGCATGTCCCGAAGGTCAGAAAGTGCATCTTGGTACCTTTATGTTGACGGAGGAAGCTGAACATTGGTGGGATAATGCCCGCCAACGTTTAGAGAATGCAGGGACTGCAATTACTTGGACTATATTCAAGAACATGTTTCTAATTAAGTATTTTCCCGAAGATATCCGTAATAGAAAGGAGATGGAATTTGTTAAATTGGAACAGGGGAATATGTCGGTTGCGGAGTATGCGGCTAAGTTCGAGGAATTATCCAGGTACTACCCACTCTATGTTGGAGAAGCAGGAGAAAAGTCCAAGTGTATCAAGTTTGAAATGGGACTCAGGCCAGAGATCAAGAAACAGGTTGGAATGCAAGAGATTCGCGACTTTCCTACCCTAGTGAATAAGAGTAGGATTTATGATGAGGATAGCCGTGCTGAAAAGGCACATTACCGAAACACTGGAATCATGAAGGACAAGAGGCCTATGCATCATAATAGAGGAAAACCTTACTCTTTCCCTCCTAGTAGATCTGGAAGTCATTTAAATTATCAACAACACAGTTTTTCAGCTGGAAAAGGAGCTAGTGGTGGTAATGGAAAAGGAAATGGGAACAATTATAGTTATGGGAGTGGTAGAGGAAACCCCAATGGACGAGGAGTTAGTAGCGGAAATAGTAACAACATGAGTCAAGTCTCGCGCAACAACAATGGTAATAGTGGTTATCTAGCTACTCCGATCCGATGTAGCAGGTGTGGAAAGCAGGGTCACATGACATATGAATGTAGAGATGCTGGAATTACTTGTTTTAATTGTCAACAACAAGGCCACATTAGCACCACATGCCCTTACCCAAAGAAGACTCCACAGCCTGGAAACCAGAGCTCCCAAGCCAGCCGACCTAAATCCAATGGAAGAGTCTTTGCCCTCAGTGGTGCAGGAGCGTCTGAGAAAGACAACTTGATCCAAGGTACATGTCTCATAAGTGATACTCCTTTATTTGTACTATTTGATTGTGGTGCCACTCATTCTTTTGTTTCTCTTGATTGTGTTAGACGTTTAGGACTACATGTATCTCGTTTACAGTATGAGTTGATTGTGAATACCCCAACTAGTGATTCTGTTGATACCTCTAGTGTTTGTCTTGACATTTCTATCCATGTGTGTGGAAGGGACTTTCGAGTTGACTTAGTGTGTCTACCTTTGCGTCTGGTTGATGTGATTCTTGGTATGGATTGGCTATCTGCCAACCGTGTCCGCGTAGATTTTTTAGTAAAACCATTGAATTCATGGAGTCGGAAGAGAGGGATAAGCCTAGCAATATATCCACCAACCAAGTGAAGGCGCTCTTGAAAGAAGATGCCCAGTTATACATGATCCTTGCCTCATTGGAATTTGAAGAAAAAGTGGTAATACGAGATGTTCCTGTTGTGTGTGAATTCCCTGAAGTATTCCCTGAAGATGTCACTAGTTTACCACCAGAGCGTGAAACTGAGTTTAGCATTGACCTTTTACCAGGTACTGGACCCATATCCATGGCACCGTATAGGATGTCTCCCTTAGAATTGTCTGAGCTTAAGAAACAATTGGAAGAGCTTTTAGATAAACAATTTATAAGGCCTAGTGTTTCACCATGGGGTGCACCTGTGTTGTTGGTTAAGAAGAAGGATGGCTCTATGAGGTTATGCGTAGATTACCGTCGACTTAATAAAGTGACAATCAAGAATAAGTATCCGCTACCTAGGATAGATGACCTGATGGATCAATTGAGAGGATCATGTGTGTTTAGTAAGATCGATCTGAGGTCAGGTTACCATCAAATCCGAGTGAAACCTTCTGATACCCCTAAGACCGCCTTTAGGACCCGTTATGGCCATTACGAGTATTTGGTTATGCCTTTTGGTGTGACTAACGCACCAGCAGTGTTTATGGATTACATGAATCGGGTCTTTCATCCTTACCTAGACTCTTTTGTGGTTGTGTTTATAGATGATATCTTAGTGTACTCTAAGACTAGGGAAGAACATGGTGAACATCTAAGGATAGTCTTGAAAACCCTTAAGGAGAAACAATTATGTGCCAAGTTGTCTAAGTGTGAATTTTGGTTAGAGGAAGTAAGTTTCCTAGGACATATAATTTCAAAAGGGGGAATAGCTGTTGATCCTACCAAAGTGGAGAGTGTCTTAGAATGGAAAGCACCTAAATCAGTGACTGAGATTAGGAGTTTCCTAGGATTGGCAGGTTATTATCGTAGGTTCATAGAAGGATTCTCCAGGTTGGCCTTACCTTTGACTAAGTTGACCCGAAAAGGAGAATTGTTTGTGTGGGATACTCATTGTGAGAATAGTTTCCAAGAGCTTAAGAAACGATTGACCTCTGCACCAATCTTAGTATTACCTGACCTGAGTGAACCTTTTGTAGTATATTGTGATGCGTGTAGTTCCGGATTAGGTGGAGTACTTATGCAGGATGGAAAGGTAGTAGCATATGCTTCTAGGCAACTGAAGATTCATGAGAGAAACTACCCTACCCATGACCTAGAACTAGCAGCAGTTGTCTTTGTACTTAAGATGTGGAGACATTATTTATATGGATCTAGATTTGAGGTTTTTAGTGACCATAAGAGCCTTAAGTATCTTTTTGATCAGAAGGAGTTGAACATGAGACAACGTAGGTGGATGGAATTCCTTAAAGATTTTGATTTTGAGCTTAAATATCACCCTGGAAAGGCCAATGTAGTGGCTGATGCCTTGAGTAGGAAGACTTTGAGTGTGTCCGCCTTAATGGTTAAGCATAGTGAGTTGTTGGAACAATTTAGAGACCTTAGTTTAGTTTGTGAAGTGACACCAGAAAGTATTAAATTGGGAATGTTGAAGGTAACTAGTGGACTATTGGAAGAGATTGAAAAGAGTCAGAAGTTGGATTTATATCTTTTAGATAAGTTACAATCGATTGACCAAGGGAGAGAACCTGACTTTAAAATAGGTGTGGATGGAATTTTGAGATTTAAGGAGAGGATTTGTGTTCCCGATGTAGAGGAGTTAAGAAAGATGATCTTAGAGGAAGGACATAGGAGTTGTCTAAGTATTCACCCTGGAGCCACAAAGATGTATAAGGACCTCAAGAAGATATTTTGGTGGCCTAAAATGAAAAGAGATGTTGCTGAATTTGTGTATGCTTGTTTGACTTGCCAAAAATCTAAGGTAGAACATCAAAAACCTTCCGGTTTGATGCAACCTTTGAGCATTCCCGAATGGAAGTGGGATAGCATATCTATGGACTTTGTGGTAGGCTTACCTCGAACTCCAAAAAGGTACGATAGCATTTGGGTTATTGTGGATAGACTAACTAAATCTGCTCACTTTATTCCAATAAACATAACTTATTCTATGGAAAGGTTAGCTGAAATATATATAAAGGAAATTGTGAAGTTGCATGGAATCCCATCAAGCATAGTCTCGGACAGAGACCATAGGTTTACCTCTAAGTTTTGGCAAGGTTTACAAAGCGCTTTAGGTACGAGCCTTAGGATGAGTTCAGCCTACCACCCACAGACAGATGGTCAAACTGAGCGAACCAATCAATCTCTAGAAGACTTGTTGAGAGCTTGTGTGTTGGAACAAAATGGAAGTTGGGATAGCTTTTTGCCACTTATAGAGTTTACCTATAACAATAGTTTCCACTCTAGTATTGGAATGGCCCCTTTTGAGGCGTTGTATGGGAGAAGATGTAGGACCCCTCTGTGTTGGTTTGAGACGGGTGATAACCTTGTGTTAGGACCTGAGATTGTTCAACAAACTACTGATAAAGTAAAAATGATTCAGGAAAAAATGAGAGCATCTCAAAGTAGGCAAAAGAGTTACCATGATAAAAGAAAGAAAAACCTCGAATTTCAAGAAGGTGATCATGTATTTCTGAGAGTTACTCCAACAACTGGGGTTGGTCGGGCATTAAAAATGCGAAAGCTTACACCTCGGTTTATAGGACCTTACCAAATTCTTAAACGTGTCGGTAACGTAGCATATCAGATCGCGTTGCCTCCGTCTCTTTCTAATCTCCATAGTGTCTTTCATGTGTCTCAACTTCGCAAGTACATTTTCGATCCCTCACACGTGATTGAGTCAGACAAGGTCCAAATAAAAGAGAATCTAACTTTTGAGACCTTACCGCTACGGATTGAGGACCAAAAGACAAAAGAATTAAGGGGTAAGGCGATTTCATTGGTTAAGGTTGTCTGGGGAGGTCCTACTGGTGAAAATGCTACGTGGGAGGTCGAAAGCCAGATGCGCGATTCTTACCCCGAACTATTTCCGTCAGGTAAATTTCGAGGACGAAATTTTCTTCAACAGGGGGAGAAATGTAACACCCCAATTTCTTATTTACCTTATTTTAAATAATATAATGATACAATACTATCTTTTTTTATGAGTGTTAATATGTGTTCTAAATTCTTGAGGTGTGTCGATGTGTTTGTCTTAATAATTGATTTAAATTATTCATATTAACCATATTTAACTTACAAAAAAATAAATCAAATAAAATAAATATATAAAAATAAAATAAAATAAAAACAAGGAGTAAAATTGTGTTGCTACATTAATTTATTACTTTAGCACTAATAGAGTGAGATAATAATAATAATAATAATAATAATAATAATAATAATAATAATAATAATAATAATAATAATAATAATAATAATAATAATAATAATAATAATAATAATAATAATAATAATAATAATAATAATAATAATAGTGAGAATGGGCAATGGCCACAAAAAGCCCATGTTTTCTAGCAGGCCTTGATCACTAACCCCAAGTTACCAACACATATATAGGTAGAAGTGGTAGGCTAAATAGGTTTAAAAAAAATCTGTCGTGCCTTCCATTCCAATTTCCAAGTACAGTGGCCGTACTTTCCCCTTCTAAGCACAGTGCCGTGCAAATCAAAAATTACCAAAAACAAGCCATATCTAATTTCCCAAAAAGGAAGAAAAGAAGGATTTGTTGTTGCCGTATTGCCTCCAGCCTTGTTTCATTAACCAAATATCAGGTACACTTTCCCAATTCCATCAATTATATTAGAATAGGATAATTATATCAATATTAGGCTGTTAATCAAAGTGCGATAATGTTGGATAGTATGTATGCAGTCCTAGTTACTATATCGAATTATATGAGTACATAGCATATATCCCGATATTTCAATTTTCAGTAAAATCTAAATTTTATAACCAGATCATTGTAACACTAAGTATGTGTCCCTTTATTCCAATTCTTAGGACTAGACATACCACTGAACTATGTTACTGAATGTATATTCAAAATTAACTTAATTTACTTATTTATTTACTATTTATTTTATTATTTATTTAATCAACTATTTATTTATTATTTATGTTGTTATTCATTTATTTGTTTATTTATTTAATTATTATTTATTTATTTATTTATTAATTTACGTATTTATTGTGATGCGTGTAGTTTAGTAAGATCGATCTAAGGCCAGGTTACCATCAGATCCGAGTGAAACCTTCTGATACCCCTAAGACCGCCTTTAGGACCTGTTATGGCCATTACGAGTATTTGGTTATGCCTTTTGGTGTGACTAATGCACCATCAGTGTTTATGGATTACATGAATCGGGACTTTCATCCTTACCTAGACTCTTTTGTGGTTGTGTTTATAGATGATATCTTAGTGTACTCTAAGACTAAGGAAGAACATGGTGAACATCTAAGGATAGTCTTGAAAACCCTTAAGGAGAAACAATTATTTGCCAAGTTGTCTAAGTGTGAATTTTGGTTAGAGGAAGTAAGTTTCCTAGGACATATAATTTCAAAAGGGGGAATAGATGTTGATCCTACCAAAGTGGAGAGTGTCTTAGAATGGAAAGCACCTAAATCAGTGATTGAGATTAGGAGTTTCCTAGGATTGGCAGGTTATTATCGCAGGTTCATAGAAGGATTCTCCAGGTTGGCCTTACCTTTGACTAAGTTGACCCGTAAAGGGGAATTGTTTGTGTGGGATACTCATTGTGAGAATAGTTTCCAAGAGCTTAAGAAACGATTGACCTCTGCACCAATCTTAGTATTACCTGACCTGAGTGAACCTTTTGTAGTATATTGTGATGCGTGTAGTTCCGGATTAGGTGGAGTACTTATGCAGGATGGAAAGGTAGTAGCATATGCTTCTAGGCAACTGAAGATTCATGAGAGAAACTACCCTACTCATGACCTAGAACTAGCAGCAGTTGTCTTTGTACTCAAGATGTGGAGATATTATTTATATGGATCTAGATTTGAGGTTTTTAGTGACCATAAGAGCCTTAAGTATCTTTTTGATCAGAAGGAGTTGAACATGAGACAACGTAGGTGGATGGAATTCCTTAAAGATTTTGATTTTGAGCTCAAATATCACCCTGGAAAGGCCAATGTAGTGGCTGATGCCTTGAGTAGGAAGACTTTGAGTGTGTCCGCCTTAATGGTTAAGCATAGTGAGTTGTTGGAACAATTTAGAGACCTTAGTTTAGTTTGTGAAGTGACACCAGAAAGTATTAAATTGGGAATGTTGAAGGTAACTAGTGGACTATTGGAAGAGATTGAAAAGAGTCAGAAGTTGGATTTATATCTTTTAGATAAGTTACAATCGATTGACCAAGGGAGAGAACCTGACTTTAAAATAGGTGTGGATGGAATTTTGAGATTTAAGGAGAGGATTTGTGTTCCCGATGTAGAGGAGTTAAGAAAGATGATCTTAGAGGAAGGACATAGGAGTTGTCTAAGTATTCACCCTGGAGCCACAAAGATGTATAAGGACCTCAAGAAGATATTTTGGTGGCCTAAAATGAAAAGAGATGTTGCTGAATTTGTGTATGCTTGTTTGACTTGCCAAAAATCTAAGGTAGAACATCAAAAACCTTCCGGTTTGATGCAACCTTTGAGCATTCCCGAATGGAAGTGGGATAGCATATCTATGGACTTTGTGGTAGGCTTACCTCGAACTCCAAAAAGGTACGATAGCATTTGGGTTATTGTGGATAGACTAACTAAATCTGCTCACTTTATTCCAATAAACATAACTTATTCTATGGAAAGGTTAGCTGAAATATATATAAAGGAAATTGTGAAGTTGCATGGAATCCCATCAAGCATAGTCTCGGGCAGAGACCCTAGGTTTACCTCTAAGTTTTGGCAAGGTTTACAAAGCGCTTTAGGTACGAGCCTTAGGATGAGTTCAGCCTACCACCCACAGACAGATTGTCAAACTGAGCGAACCAATCAATCTCTAGAAGACTTGTTGAGAGCTTGTGTGTTGGAACAAAATGGAAGTTGGGATAGCTTTTTGCCACTTATAGAGTTTACCTATAACAATAGTTTCCACTCTAGTATTGGAATGGCCCCTTTTGAGGCGTTGTATGGGAGAAGATGTAGGACCCCTCTGTGTTGGTTTGAGACGGGTGATAACCTTGTGTTAGGACCTGAGATTGTTCAACAAACTACTGATAAAGTAAAAATGATTCAGGAAAAAATGAGAGCATCTCAAAGTAGGCAAAAGAGTTACCATGATAAAAGAAAGAAAAACCTCGAATTTCAAGAAGGTGATCATGTATTTCTGAGAGTTACTCCAACAACTGGGGTTGGTCGGGCATTAAAAATGCGAAAGCTTACACCTCGGTTTATAGGACCTTACCAAATTCTCAAACGTGTCGGTAACGTAGCATATCAGATCGCGTTGCCTCCGTCTCTTTCTAATCTCCATAGTGTCTTTCATGTGTCTCAACTTCGCAAGTACATTTTCGATCCCTCACACGTGATTGAGTCAGACAAGGTCCAAATAAAAGAGAATCTAACTTTTGAGACCTTACCGCTACGAATTGAGGACCAAAAGACCAAAGAATTAAGGGGTAAGGCGATTTCATTGGTTAAGGTTGTCTGGGGAGGTGCTACTGGTGAAAGTGCTACGTGGGAGGTTGAAAGCCAGATGCGCGATTCTTATCCCGAACTATTTCCGTCAGGTAAATTTCGAGGACGAAATTTTCTTCAACAGAGGGAGAAATATAACACCCCAATTTCTCGCTACTTTATTTTAAATAGTATAATGCTGCAGTATCATATTTATTATTATTTTATTTTTTTATATATATGAGTGTTAATATGTGTTCTAATCTCTTTATGTGTGTGTTTGTGTATTGCCTTAGTAATTGATTTTAAATTATTAATATTAATTATAATTAACTTACAATATGAATAAATAATATATATATATATATATATATTTAAATAAAATCATTCAGGGAGTGAATTTGTGTTGCTGCACTAACCTATTAATTTTAGAACTAATAAAATGGGTTTATAATAATAAGAATAAATAATAATAATAATAATAATACATGATAATATCAATAATAATAATCATATGAGAGTCTGATATACATTGGCCGTATATGTATATATTCGTACCATATATGCCCTTGCCATATGTACATTAGCTGATAGGTCAACAGGTATGTGCCATATATATATAAATACAATTAGCCTAAGTTACGCATAGGCACTGAACGAAAGAAAAAGAAAACGTGTCTGCCGCAACGGTGTTTAGTCCCGGGGTTCTAACAACAACATTACAACATAGCATAACCATACGACAGGTATCTTCCCTTAATTCCATCAACTAATACTAATTGATCTGAATAAATTGAAGGAGTATGTTTCCTAATTCTATCGACTATATCGAAATTGGGTTATTGATCGAGTCATATAAATATTGGGCAGTAATAGTTAGCCTCCTCAATCTCCTCTTGGGGGTGAACTACATATTCCTAGCTGTAAAAAAAAAAAAAAAAAAAAATATAAGAATTGTGATTCCAAATAGAGAACCCCCCTGAACAATTCTTTTGCCTAGCTTAAGCGGTGATTTATCTAATATTTAGGATTTTTCTTTTATTCAGGTCAAACCCCACGTTTGTGTTCAGGCAGTATATACCCACTAGCTAACTATGAGAAACAATGTCTTGTGCAAACCATAGTTCCTCAATTTACCTCCTGACTTGATGCAGAATTATTTAACATGATTAATATGCCTTGTTACTAAAATGATTATTTAGTTACCCACTAGAATTTCTAAGACCAGTAGTTACGATTTACATGCATAATGTCAAAATTTTGTTGTTCTGCAAGCAATTGGAGGCATTGGAAAAATGGTACTGTCATTATAATAACATACAAATCAGCCATGAGTAATTAGACTAATCTCACTCTAGAAAATAATCTCGTTAGGGTGCCTTTAATTATGCTTTTAACACCGAAACTACAAATATACGTCATAATAATTTAAATGTGTGACTCTGTCATATTTTAATTAAAATTAGAAATTATTTTCGATTAGTATAATAATATGTATGTTTCGATGATATTAAATATATCTTTAGATTTTATTACAAATAGCAGATAATTAATTTATGTATTAATAATAAGTAAAGTATTTATTCGTTGGAGCAAGTAACTAAATTGTAATTGGTTGTTGCGTTGATTTATTCTCGCTCGTGGATTGTTAGAGATGGTGATTGACGAAGACGGGACACGTTGAATCAGCGGATTGACTTCGTTGGGAAAAATCTTCAGCTAAGGTAAGGGGTGAGATGAGGTTCGATTTTATGAGTATAAAATAACGTGAGATGAACGGGAATATTGAAATTCCCATATGTTAATTCGGGGCTTACTACGTACAATTGAGCCCTATTGAGCAATAATAATTAATTAATAAAATGTGAATGGTAATAGTGAGGACTAAAATATAATTTAGCAACCAATAGAATTGTTGTGAATTTATATCAAGGTTGCATGCTGTTTGATTTTATGAAATCTTATGTTAATTGTTAACGTGTGAATGATATGTACTTGAATGTTTTTGTCACTTGATTGAATTTGTGATAATACTAAAATGCGCCACCTATTGAATCCCTTATTATGTGATTGATGTTATTGGATTGTGTATTGTGAGTAGTGTAAACCAAATATTGTGATTTTATTGTGATTGACTGATAAAGATATAGTGATGAAATATTATGAAGTCAGATTGAAACTTAATGAGTTGTGATGATCGAGTAAGTCTGAGACCGGTGTTGTAGATTTTGGAGTTAGGATTATTTTGTCATCATATAGGGAGGGTCTGACAAACCTAGTGATTTGGGGAAGTACAACTGAATGAGTCTGATCGTGGAGGGCTACAGTCGAACTGTAAAGTAAGACTGATAGACCTTGGGGGTACACCTAGTGGGGAATTCCTAAGTGGATTAGTGGGTTATTCCCTAAGGCCGGGAACTACCGTGCAACACAAGAGTACCCCGACTGTCGCGTATATGTGTCTCGGGTTGAGTTGAGGGGATCTATGAGGACTTGGCCATTCATGAATTGTCCATCCACTCTTGTAGTGGCATAGTATCAGGCCTCCTAACCAAGTACTTCAGAGTAGAATGGTACCAGATGATGAAGTATAGAGTATAGGACATGCATAACATTTCATTATTTTGATTGTCTTATTATGAATGGATTTGATAAGTCGTTGATATTATACCCTTGACTATTTTTGGAGATTGTGATAATTTGATTGTTTGCGTGTTCTCCTCGTGCATTTTATACTGCTACATAATTTCGATACTCACCCCTCGTTGTTTGTGTTTGGCGTTTGCGACGGACGCAGACGAGCTGTAAGTTGCAGGTGATGATTAATACCATCAGAGAGGCGGAAGCCGTCATGTCTTGAAGACTCTATTTATATGCATTGTATTGATGTTCTTTGGAGTATTTTTATTTTGGGAATTTCCGCTCTGATAGTGACATCGGGTGGGGACTTTATTTACACTGAGTTTAAAACATAAGTACGTATACTTCAAAAAGGATTTTGTTGTTTGACATTCTGATTTCGATTTCATTACGTTTGATGGAAGTTTTGAATTTACGTGACACGTTTATGATTATGTGATATTCTTTGCCTAAAAAAAAAATAAAATAAAAAAATAAAATAAAATAAAAAAAAAAAAAAATTTCTTTGGGGTTTAGGGTTTCACATTTTGGGTATATATATATATATATATAGAAAGAAAAAAGAATGGAAGGAAAAAAGAAGGAAATAGAAAGGAAGGAAAAAGGAAGAATGGAAAAGAGAAAGAAACACATTTTCCTCTTTGTGTTACTCACATTTTCTCCATCTTTCTTCTCCATTCTTCTTCATTCGATTCTTTTGATTCTTTTGCTTCAAGAAAATGAACCCAAGGCTTGGTGGGTGAGAAAACAAGGATTTCACAGCTTCGTTCTTCTCCTTTGATTCAAAAACGGAGAAAAACGGTGTTGGTGTTTTCAAAACTGTCAAACACAAACCTTCACTTTTCTCCTAGATTTAAGCTTTGTTTCAAGAAGTGATAGAAGGGAAAGTTGTTCACCTCCACGCTATGGTGCTAGTGAACTAACATTGGACGCGACGTCGTGAGCGGAGATTTTATCGAAATTAATCGTGGTGCCGTAATCGCTCGTTAACGCTATCGTTAAGTTAAGAGCTCCTTCCAAACTTTTAGTTTGCATTTAGGGACTTATATGTGGTTGAGTGGAAAAGAAATTTGTTATGGTTGAAGTGCAGATTTGAGGGAAATGAATTTAATGTTTTTATGGATCAAATTTTAGAGTTGGGTTTTTGGTGATATTGATGAGCGTTTTATGGAAAATGAATTTAACTCATTTATGTGTGGTTTTGAGGAAATGAAATTTGATATGTTTGAGTGGTGGGTTGTGATGATTTGTGGTTGTCGTGTTTGACGTGTTCATAGTTAATATTATAAATTGTGAGATGTGTTTGGGTGGATTTTGTGGAAAAATGAATTGATGTGATTTGGTGTGAATTGTGCATTGAATTTGGGAATATGTCTGAGTATGCTCTGTGTGGAATTTGAAAATCATTAGAGTTAAATGAGTATTAAAATCGGGAATCTTTTAATATCTATGTTTACTAAATGATTATCGTGAAAATCATTAGAGTTAACTGAGTATTAAAAATGGGGAATCTTTTAATATCTGCATTTACTTAATGATTGTCGTCGATAGAGTCAAAGTACGCTCATGCATTTCATTGAACATGGCAATCAGATGGGCCATGGTGATAGTGGTGACCGGATGGGCCACGAGATGATTCCATGTGATTTGTTGGTTCATATTATCCTTACAAGGATTATCGCGTCGTGCTGATCTGTGAGAGATTGCAATCTAGAACTTACTGATCTGTGAGAGATTGCACTCTAGAACGTGTTGATCTATGAGCGATTGCATTCTTGAAAATAGTAAGGCATGTGATAGGCGACACTTTAGTAAATCGTGTGGACCTGTGATGGGTGGCACCTTGATAATTAGTATAAAGCCTGTGATAGGCGATACAATTATGTTTTATTCCCCTTCAAGGAGGGTTTTGGTTTGGAATCTCGAGTCCATGCATTTTGGCCTATACGCATTGCATTAGGGTGCTTGGCACGCGAGTCATGTTTGATTCAAGATTATGATTGAGTGTTTGAACTCAAGTGGTTGTTATGGTTGTGCCATAATTGCTAAGTGTGAATGTTTTGGATTTGTGTGTAAGTTTGATTGATTGTAAAACCCTTTCGAAACTCAAGTTGTCATGGGGATTATGCTATAATTGCTAAGTGTGATTGTTTGGATTTGTGTGTAAGTGTTGATTGATATCGAAACCCTTTTAAAAGCTGAATTTTGTCGTTTTTCTGCTGTTTGTTGATGTTTATTCGAATACAGAAGGTTGTATTCGAATACATACATCCTATTTTTGCTACTGACTTATTTGTAGTCAAATACAGAAGGTTGTATTCGAATAAAGACATGTTGTTTTTGTTGCTGTCTTATGTGTAGTCAAATACAGAAGGCTGTATTCGAATATAGACATGTTGTTTTTGCTGCTGACTTATGAAACAGCCTTGTATTCGAATACATAGATGCTGTATTCGAATAGCCTTGTATTCGAATAAATAGATGCTGTATTCGAATACAGCAGGGCAATTTTGTTTAAAACTTCATTTTTCAACTTTGTTTATGCATGTTTGGCATATGGAAATCCTTTAAAGGTGCATGCTAAGTTGAAAGGTTTTTTTGTGCATTTAAAACTTAAATGTTATGTGTTAATTTTTAATTTCGTTTGGTGACCTTTACAACTATTGTGGAAATATGGGCTTTTCCCTCATATGAGAACCAGGACCATCCTACAGGTTAGTACCCTGTAGATGGGAAGGTAGTTGGGCACACCTGACTAGAGTTGTGTCAGGAGGATCTTGCGGGGCACATGAAGATCACTTGTGAGGTATAGTTTTTGTAAAATGATAATATTAGGTTTACGTATAGGGACTAGATGTCTTTCTTTTTGGGTTGTGTTTATTTTAATTTGGAAGACTGTACCTATACCAACATTGTTAGCTTGGCATTTTATTTTGATGGGTTCCATGTACCACTTTTGATGTCTGAATACTTTGGATTTTTATTTCAAAAACTATTCCACTGCTTGTAAAAATTTATTGTATTTGTCGTTATGTTACGACTTAAATATTTATCCAAAAGTATTTCCTTCTTTATTTCTGTTTTTATGAATTTGTTTTGAAAAAAAAATACACTCACATTGTTAAAAATTGGGGTGTTACATGAATCATGACGGTATGAGATTTGTGTAGTGGTTCGAAGGACACAGAGGATATGTTGTTGGTGGTAACTCGAAAATGATGAGTATGGATGGATTAACGTTAAACGGATAGGCGATTTCATGTAAATATCTAAGTGGAGAGCTTTTAAGAAGAGTAATAGGTGTTCGCCTGGTAGATTTCTAGATGAGACTGGATGAAGTTTGATAACTACCAAAGGGGTGTGAACACCATGGAATTATTGAGAAGACAATGATTCCATTTGAAATAGAATTTGATGCTTAGGTGTCAATAAAAGAGACTTGTATTGAAATTAAGGGGCACTGCACGTTAGGGGTAAATACTACCTTGGTTAGATAAAGTACACTTTGAGGAATAGTCAATACCTTGAGGGGTAAGGTCGAGCATTCGAGTTAAACTAGATTCACAACTTAGATTGTTAACTATGAATCTCATGACAATTATAAGAGGGAGAATATATATTTCTTTGATAAATGACAAATATCTGTGTGGTTTAGGAGATGTTAAGTATGGAAATGATTTTAAATGAAACTATAGACGCGTAAGTGTGAATTTTGGGTGATGTCTGGATAAACATAATGGGTTCAGCCTTGATGTATTGAACCATATATCACTATTAAGTGGAATTGGCAGTATAGAGTACGAGAATACATAGAGATTGTAGCAAAGTAAGCTTATTAAAGGATAGTAAACATTTGGAGAATGTGTATATTTTGATAGGATAAACGGATTAATCAAGATCTGATTTGGGACCCTAAGTTGGTTGATCTTTAAGTCGATGGTTTAAATTCCACAAGGTTATGGATGAGTGTTTGGAGATTTACTAAAAATGTTGTGTTATGAATAGAAGAGTTTTAATTAGTGAGATTACTAAGATGATTAGAGTGAATGATGAAAAAGACCTGGTATTGTATCTTAAGATGAAATGGATGAAATTATACTGTGTGATGAGTATTTGGAGATTTCAAGAATTAGATTTTATAATTTTATTTAATGGTAGAAAGTGAAAAAGAAGAAATGTAACAAATGATTTATGGTTTAGTGGTTGGTCTTGGGAAGTCAAGCGTTAAGATTTAAAATGATTGTTTCAGCGACTAGATGGACGATGAAAGGCATGTGGGTCTTGGAGATAATTTATTGCAAAGTTATGAGGATGAGGCTTATAGATAATTATTCCTTAGAAGATGCTTGTTGGGAACGTTTGAGGAATAGTTTTGTAGGACCTTCGATTTTTGGGACTCTTTTAGTTTGTACCTCAGTGAAGGTTGGGAACGAATAAGAATCCAGCGAGAGAACCAAAATTTGGGGAAAAAAAACGTGCAATGAAGACTTGTTGGAGCAGCACATGGATATGTAGCTTATGTAATGAGGAAAGGCTTGATTTATTGAAATCACTATAATGAGGAAAGACGAAGTATGATAGCAGATGAGCTAAGCAAATAAAGGACTCTAGATATTTACCACATGGGCGGTTGAATGACGGTAGAGGTGAAAAGTGGTTTCAAATAAATTTTGGATGTAGAATATTTCATAGGAAGTGTGAAAATTAGGAGGAATTAAGATTTTGTTTGAAATCGTTGAAGGAATTCTTAAGGACCAGAATAACAAGCTTATTCGGAGGAAGGAAAGTTTAATAGTAAGAGGAAAGAAAAAAGAAAAATCAAGTTAGGGCGGAGGATACTTTCAGATACAATGCACAATAGTGTATACCAATTGTGGTTGTCAAAGAAGAGGACAATTTCTAGAAAAAGACATACAAGTGTAAGCTAAGTAATGATTTCAAAATAATGAAGATGTATCAAGGTTCGAAGTAGAAATTTAAGGTTTGTATAAATCGAAAAATGATGGAGTGAATACAATGCGTTTGACATATTGTAATTAAAATATAATTGTAACACCCCGAATTTCAAAGCGAGAGTGTATTTTTTTTTTCAAAACAAATTCATAAAACCAAGATATAAATAAGGGAAATACCTTCGGATAAATGTTTAAGTCATAACGCAACGACATTTAAGTCAGTATAATTTACAAGCAGTGCAATAGTTTTTGAAATACGAATCCAAAGTATTTACACATCAAAAAGTGGTACATGGAACCCATCGAAAATAAAATGTCATGCTGACAATATTGGTATAGGTACAGTCTTCCAAATTAAAATAAACACATCCAAAAGAAAGACATCTAGTCCCTATACGTCAACCTAATCTAATCATTCTACAAAAAAACTATACATCCTGGGCGATCTTCACGCGCCCCGCAAGATCCTCCTAACATAGCTCCAGTCAGGTGTTTCCAACTACATTCCCATCCACACGGTACGAACCGGTAGGATGGTCCTGGTTCTCATCTGAGGGCAAAGCCCAGATTTCCACAATAGTTGTAAAGGGTCACCAACCGAAATTAACAATTAACACGTAACATTTAAGTTTCTAAATGCACAAAATGACATTTCAACTTAGCCTACACTTTAAAAGGGTTTCTATATGCCAAACATGCAGAAACAAAGTTGAAAAATCATGTTTTTAACGAAACAGCACTGTTGTATTCGAATACAGCATCTCTGTATTCGAATACAAGGCTGTTTCAGCATTCAACAGCAAAAACAGCATGTCTGTATTCGACTACAACAGTGTGTATTCGACTACACAGTAAGTCAGTGGCAAAACAACATGTCTGTATTCGACTACAACAGTCTGTATTCGACTACATAGCAAGTCAGTAGCAAAAACAGCATGTTTGTATTCGAATACAGCTTGCTGTATTCGAATACACATCAGACAGCAGCAGAAAAACAGCAAAATTCAGCATTTTTCAGCTTTTCAAAGGGTTTCGAAATCAATCAACACTTACCCACAAATCCAAACAATCAAACTTAGCAATTATAGTGCAATCACCACGACATCTTGAGTTTCGAAACAGTTTTGCAATCAATCACACTTACACACAACTCCAAGACAAAACACTTAGCGATTATAACACAATTACCACGACATCTTAAGTTTCGAAATGGTTTTGCAGTCAAAAACGCTATCACACAATTCTCAAACATCCACACTTGGCAATTATAACACAATCACCACACCAACTTTAGTTTCGAAATGGTTTTGCAATCAAACACACTATCACACAATTCCAAAACATAACACTTAGCAAATAAAACCCAATTACCACGACAACTTAAGTTCAAACACTCAATCATAAACTTAAATCAAACACGACTCGTGTGCCGAGCACCCTAATGCAATGCGTATATGCCAAAATGCATGGACTCGGAATTCCAAACCGAAACCCTCCTCGAAGGGCCGTAAATCATAATTGTACCGCCTATCGCAGGCCGAAGTACCAATTACCGAGGTGCCACCTATCACGGGTCTGCACGATTTACTAAAAAGCGTAAACCATAAACGTTCTGCCTATCACGGGCACGTACCGTTTACCGAGCTGCCACCTATCACGGGTCTGCACAGTTTACTAAAAAGAAACATAAATCGTAAATGTACCGCCTATCACAGGCCAAAGTACTATTTACCAAGGTGCCACCTATCACGGGTCTGCACAATTTACAAAAAACTGTAAATCGTAAATGTACCGCCTATCACGGGTCAAAGTGCTATTTACCAAGGTGCCACCTATCACGGGTCTGCACAATTTACAAAAACGTAAATCATAAATGTACCGCCTATCACAGGCCAAAGTACTCTTTATCAAGGTGCCACCTATCACGGGTCTGCACGATTTACAAAAAGAATGAAAATGCATGAGCATACTCTGACTCCATCCACGACAATCGTTAAGCAAATGCAGATATTAAAAGATTCCCCATTTTTAATACTCATTTAACTTAAACGATTTTCACAACAAACATTAAGTTAACAGTGATATTAAAAGATTCCCCATTTTTAATACTCGTTTAACTCTAATGGTTTTCACGACAAACATTAAGTAAACAAGGATATTAAGAGATTCCCCATTCTTAATACTCATTTAACTTAAACGATTTTCACAAGAAACATTAAGTAAACAAGGATATTAAGAGATTCCCCATTCTTAATACTCATTTAAGTTAAACGATTTTCACAACAAACATTAAGTAAATAGAGATATTAAAAAATTTCCCATTTTTAATACTCGTTTAACTCTAATGGTTTTCACGATAACATTAAGTAAACATAGACATTAAGAGATTCCCCATTCTTAATACTCGTTTAACTCTAATGGTTTTCAAATTCCACACAGAACATACTCAAACATATTCACAAATTCAATCCACAATTCATACCAAAACACATCAATTCATTTCTCCACAAAATCCTACCATACACATATCAAATTTCATAAGCATTAATTATGAATACGTCAAATACGATGAACACAAGTCATCATAACATACCACTCAAACACATCAAATTTCATTTACTCAAAATCATACGCAAATGAGTTAAATTCATTTTCCACGAAACATTCATCAATATCACCAAAACCTAACTCTAAGATTTTACCCATAAAACCTTAGATTCATTTTCCCCAAATCAACACTTTAACCCTAACAAAATTCTTTTCCACACAACCACAGATAAGTCCCTAAATGCAAACTAAAAGTTTGGAAGGAGCCCTTACCTTAACGTTAGCTTTAACGTGTGATTACGGTACCGCGAGTAAATCCAGTAAAATCTCCGCTCGCGACGTCGCTTCCAAAGTTGGTTCCCTAGCACTGTAGCGTAGTGGTGAGCAACTTTCCCTTCTATCTCTTCGCGAAACGAAGCTTAGATCTAGATGAAACGTGGAGGTTTGTGTTTGACGGTTTGAAAATCCCTAACACCGTTTTTCTTCGTTTTCAAATCAAAGAGGAAGTATGAAACTGAGAAATCCTTGTTTTCTTACCCACTAATCCTTGGGTTTCTATTCTTGAAGCCAAAGAAAGAAAAACGAAGGAAATGGAAGGTAGAAGGAGGAGGAAGGAGAATGGTTCGCGGGAATGGAAGGAACGTATTTTCCTTTTCCTTTGTTTCTGTTTTGTTTCCCCCGTCCCTTTCCTTTCTAGTATATATATATATATACAACAAATAAACCTAAACAAATAAATATCTAAATATCTAGATATTTTAGATATTTATGAAAATCATCACTTCTCAAACCATTTTGATAAAAATATCTACTCTCGTCACAACTCATTTGACAAATATAATTTTCAGCAACCCGAGATATTTTAACAAAATTGTCCGGTATTATATTCATTGTAACCTAAATAAATTATTCTTCGACAAATAATTTTAATTCAATTTCCAAAAATATATTTTTGGCATTTAACCTACTAAATACCAAAAATTGGGCTAAAAGTCTAAGAAATTCTACACGAAATACCCTAAAATTGTATAATTTAGGATTTAAAATTAAGGGTCTTACAATAATCATCAAGCTGCAAATAAAGGATGCAGCGATTTAATAAAACTTTGACTCTCTTTGAATTTACTTTGTTGAATATCCTTAGTCAATACTTTGTTTTATAAATATTTATACCATTAATAGAAAAATTTATATAGTCAATAATTTGTTTGATTAAATATTTAATCAAAACTTTATCTATTAAAAAATCATAAATATTAATAATATTAATAATATTAAAAATATATTCAAATATCTAAATTATTATG
>JBBPBR010000007.1:33367834-33394734 GCA_037974775.1 Cicer pinnatifidum | reverse complement strand
TTTTATAACAATAATAAAAATAAAAATATAAAGCTAATGGTCATAAATTAATAAAAAATATGACGGTCATTACATTATTATTATAAATAAAATAAAAAGAAGTCAAAGATCATAAATTAATAAAGAAGGTAAGTCATAAATTTTATTATTTATAAATTAATAAAAAAAAAGGTAACAATATTATTATTAAATTATAAAAGTACCGTTCAACGATTAACTCGTCAATAACTCAATTTTATGTAATTCCACGCTGACAACTGTTAGAGATGCTCTTAAACATTACCTTAAATAATTTATTTATATATATATATATATATTTTCATTCTTTGCAAAAATCATTCTATAAATATATAATTTTCTTCAATCAATTATTTTAACTTTCATATGATAAATATTGTTCACTTTTAAAGAGAAGATTAATTGAAGGTGCAATGTCTTTATTTATTCAAAAATTTATTTTGATATGTGTGTTGACGTTGTTGTTCATGCACAATGTTATTGGAAATCATGTGAGTATAAATAATAGATTGGAAAGCAGTATGGACCTAACTGTTCATTGCAAATCTGCTGATAATGATCTTGGGGTTCATGTTGTTCAGTATGATCAAACCTACGGTTGGAGTTTTAACAATGGCTTTTTTACCAGAACACAATTCTATTGTTCCTTTACGTGGAACGGTCCTGCTAAATGGTTTGACATATACATAGCAGGTAGAGATTTATGTGAAACTTGCAATTGGATTATAAAGGAGTCAGGACCATGTAGGCTTGGTAAATATGCTGGTTGCTATCCGTGGAATAAGTAATTGATAATGTAATACACATTTATTTATCTTCATAAATTTTGTACTTGAGAGTATTGAGTGTAACACTCCAAATTTTATAATAAACTATTTTATAAAATAAATACTATTTTAAATAATTAGTTTGGTATTTATATTTTTTTAGAATATATGTTGATCAATTTTATGATTAATTTTCTTCTTACGTTTGTTTTCTTTGATGTGTTAATTTTATACAAATTGGACTAAATGAGTAATATAAATAGTATCTACTTAAAAAATTATCAATATTTACTTTCTCACCCGTTGACCTATGATACTCCATTAAAAGCTACATCTTAATCACAACTTGGAATCATCACTATTTCATCAACTTTAAGGTTACTTCAAAAGTCTCATCACAAATTTATAACATTTTTATCATCAGTCATAAATCACCATCGTTATCATCGAATAAACTCATATCACACAATGCATCCATATTTTAAAAATACCTCATAAACTCATCTAATCAATCATATGCACAAAATTTATTTGTCATTCAATATTACAATATTATCAAATGCCACACATTTAACGAAACTATATCAAATATCACAATAATATTAAATATTACACATTTAACGAATCAATCAACATCTAATAAGTATTTCTATTCCATATTTTAATCTCAAAATTTCCATTTTGAACATTAATTAATTTATCACTCAAAGGGCTACTGTTGTACTTTGCGAGCTCCGAACGAATCGTTGGGAAATACGGTTTTCCCGTTCATCTCACAATATATTATACTCATGAATTTAAATGATATCTCACCGCTTACCTTATTTCGACACTTTCACACACGAATACGATTCCACGAGCAAACAACCTTTGTTCTTTGACTCTGTCCTTCAACCGATCTAACTCGACATTTTATGGGTAAACATCAAAAGTAGATTATGAGAAAACACTCTAAAAACTAATTTCGAATTTCGGTCAAGGAAACTTATCATAAATCCGAAAACCAATCAGTGGATGATATATTCATTTTTCACACGATCATTTTGACATTGATTTCACTCAAATCGGATATACGGTGAAGAAGAACAGTGCAAACTGAGGAATTTTATAAATGGAGAACTTGGGTATTTAAGAGAGAAATTGAGATGGTTAAAAATCTGAGAAAATGTGTTTAATTGACCAACTAAATGTATGAAACAACATACTAAAATTTGAATGAAAACGGATAAAATTTTCTAGAATGGTTATCATCACCGATGTCAAAGGATAGCCTAGTTTGTTGTGTTTGCTGATTTCGTCGTCTACCAAACGAATGCCACATATCTTTAGCTTTTTTCTTATTTATTTCATTTTATTAACCCTTAAATATTTCAAGCACATGGGCTAAACCTATTAGTCTCGTGATTTATTTTATATTTTACTTATACTATTTTTATTTTGCAAAAACAAAATTAATAATTATTTAATCTCATTTTCAAAACTCCTCCAAACACCATTTAGTTTTCCAAACATTACTAATATATTATAAATTAGATTAGTTAAGATAATTAATATATAAAAAAAATATTACTAATAACTGAAACTCTCACATTCAAAGTAATCTGTATAATTATATTTATTTCTCAAAATATTCATGTTATAATAATACCATCATATTTGAGAATAATCAAAATTATAAATAAATAAATATAACATCAATATTTTATATTAATTACTACATCATAACAAATATATATATATAAAATCACAAAACCATAACAAATATTTAAAAATAAAGGAACTCAAACCCAACATTACTAATATCCCAAGATCATTATTTCTAAAGTAAAAATTTAAAATAAGAGATACTTAGAAATGATTAAAATATAAATATGTGCACACTTAACATTAGTCAAACATATAAGAAAGTATCACATTAATTACCAACTAACAGATACACTTTAAATCGCATAAAATCTTATTCTTTAAAATATTACACTAAAATACTATTATTTTTAGAAAAATATATAAAATAATAAAATAAAATATTTATTATCTGTATCGCTCATTTAATATAATATATATCAAACTAACACATCATAGACCTGAAGTTAATGAGACCTGAAGTTCAAGTTTGGGAGGAACCCTGCTTTGATAGGTGATACCGAGAATAAGAGTTGTAATTTTTATTTTACTTATTTAATTTGAAATGACTTTTTGTATGAAAACTTTTTAAGTACTAGTAAGTTTTTAGAATTAAATCAAGTAATTATACTTAAATGAAACTTATTGAGATTGCACTATTTTATAGGAGTAAAGAAGTTTAAAGTGTTCCTTTTGATTTTTGAGAAACATGATATCCTAAATTAAAAATAAAAAGTTTTTATTTTATTGGAAACAGATTTTTATTTATCCGCTGCAAATTTTATAGTAATATAATATAAATTATTATATATATTATTTTGGAGTTTAAAGTATCACATTAGTGGTATCAAAGTAGGTATGTCCAATCAGGTTAATTGCCTTTTTTATGTTGTTGTAACTAGTAGTAAGTTAGGAATAAGTTATTGTGAATGTGTTATTAAGTGAGTTTTAACTTGAACTAAAGAGTAGGAGTTGTAGCACCATCTTTGCAATCATAAAACACATTAAAGATACTTTTAATTACTTGTATTTGAGTTTGAATGATTACAATTATGGTTACCCTATGTAATTGACTCCATGAGTAGGAAGGACTAGCTACCCCTTTGACTCATCATTGATAAAAGAGGCAACAATAACTCATTATTTCGGTTAGAAAAACTTGTTAATTTTACTTTTGGAATAGTTGAAAAGCGTGTTAATCTCTTATGTCATTTGGGTAATTAAATTGTTTAAGTGTGTGTCTTGTGATCTAGTATGTCTATCAACAAGTTCTTAATTTTTTTTTTTCCTTTTTTTATTATTTATAAAATGTGTTGTCATAAAGCAACTCATTTTTAATCTTATATAATCATTATCAAATAAGGAAGATTATTTTGAATTTTGTAACATAAATCGTAATGCATGTATATGTGTTAAAATTACATGTTCTAATAAGGATACTATAAGCTTCTAAGTAACTTGCTTAATATAAATCAATGCATTGTGTTAGTATTTTATATGTACTATAATGTGTCTTTTGATAAAAACCTAGAACTATTGTAGATATAAATACATAAAATTCATGTAAATAACAACGCCATACTAAAACTCATTAATATATCAGGCATAAAGATATAATGAAAAATTATAATTCCATAAGTTTATGGTAAAAATGAATATAATAAAAAAAAAATATCTGCATGCATTAACGTTAATAAATTTAAAATTAATATCCAATGAAAATTTGGCCTTAACAAGAAGATTTGGGTCTAGTAAAAAAGGATACAGTCGATACGCTCCCACGACGTACGAACCAAAGATATCCATATTTAATGAATAACAATATCTCAAATATAATTATTTTTGATAAAAAAAGAAAATTATATGGGACACAAAAAATAATACCTACAATTAATATATTAATTCATAGTACGTACAAAAAAAAATTATATACATATTATTTTAACTGTTTATATTTGCAAATAATATATTATTGGAAATAATAAATTATTATATAATTAGAAAGAAACATGATGAATCAATCATATTTTGATTTTAAACTATAATAAAAATGTTGAATAATTTTATATTGAAGATATGATATCTCGTGTTTGCCACATGCTACATACTAGTTATTTAGGTTTTCGATAAGTTTTATATTGGTTAGTAGTTATTAATAATAGATTGGAATAGCTTAGTTTGATTGACTTGATAGAAAGATTCAAATAGCATGACTTTTACTTACTATTATTAACAAATTGTTATTAATTATTTTATACTCATTAGAGCATTTCCATCGTGAACTCAACATAGGTTCATTAATAGGGCTTACATTGCAATCCGCTCATTTTTTACAGTTTAAAATTATATTAAATCACACAACTTTAATTTATACCTTAATATTTTATTTATATTTAATCTTATTATAACTTACAATATTAATTTAAATATTAATATTATTATACACTATTTTAATTTAAAATAAAATTGAACTTAAAGTTTTATAACAATAATAAAAATAAAAATATAAAGCTAATGGTCATAAATTAATAAAAAATATGACGGTCATTACATTATTATTATAAATAAAATAAAAAGAAGTCAAAGATCATAAATTAATAAAGAAGGTAAGTCATAAATTTTATTATTTATAAATTAATAAAAAAAAAGGTAACAATATTATTATTAAATTATAAAAGTACCGTTCAACGATTAACTCGTCAATAACTCAATTTTATGTAATTCCACGCTGACAACTGTTAGAGATGCTCTTAAACATTACCTTAAATAATTTATTTATATATATATATATATATATTTTCATTCTTTGCAAAAATCATTCTATAAATATATAATTTTCTTCAATCAATTATTTTAACTTTCATATAATAAATATTGTTCACTTTTAAAGAGAAGATTAATTGAAGGTGCAATGTCTTTATTTATTCAAAAATTTATTTTGATATGTGTGTTGACGTTGTTGTTCATGCACAATGTTATTGGAAATCATGTGAGTATAAATAATAGATTGGAAAGCAGTATGGACCTAACTGTTCATTGCAAATCTGCTGATAATGATCTTGGGGTTCATGTTGTTCAGTATGATCAAACCTACGGTTGGAGTTTTAACAATGGCTTTTTTACCAGAACACAATTCTATTGTTCCTTTACGTGGAACGGTCCTGCTAAATGGTTTGACATATACATAGCAGGTAGAGATTTATGTGAAACTTGCAATTGGATTATAAAGGAGTCAGGACCATGTAGGCTTGGTAAATATGCTGGTTGCTATCCGTGGAATAAGTAATTGATAATGTAATACACATTTATTTATCTTCATAAATTTTGTACTTGAGAGTATTGAGTGTAACACTCCAAATTTTATAATAAACTATTTTATAAAATAAATACTATTTTAAATAATTAGTTTGGTATTTATATTTTTTTAGAATATATGTTGATCAATTTTATGATTAATTTTCTTCTTACGTTTGTTTTCTTTGATGTGTTAATTTTATACAAATTGGACTAAATGAGTAATATAAATAGTATCTACTTAAAAAATTATCAATATTTACTTTCTCACCCGTTGACCTATGATACTCCATTAAAAGCTACATCTTAATCACAACTTGGAATCATCACTATTTCATCAACTTTAAGGTTACTTCAAAAGTCTCATCACAAATTTATAACATTTTTATCATCAGTCATAAATCACCATCGTTATCATCGAATAAACTCATATCACACAATGCATCCATATTTTAAAAATACCTCATAAACTCATCTAATCAATCATATGCACAAAATTTATTTGTCATTCAATATTACAATATTATCAAATGCCACACATTTAACGAAACTATATCAAATATCACAATAATATTAAATATTACACATTTAACGAATCAATCAACATCTAATAAGTATTTCTATTCCATATTTTAATCTCAAAATTTCCATTTTGAACATTAATTAATTTATCACTCAAAGGGCTACTGTTGTACTTTGCGAGCTCCGAACGAATCGTTGGGAAATACGGTTTTCCCGTTCATCTCACAATATATTATACTCATGAATTTAAATGATATCTCACCGCTTACCTTATTTCGACACTTTCACACACGAATACGATTCCACGAGCAAACAACCTTTGTTCTTTGACTCTGTCCTTCAACCGATCTAACTCGACATTTTATGGGTAAACATCAAAAGTAGATTATGAGAAAACACTCTAAAAACTAATTTCGAATTTCGGTCAAGGAAACTTATCATAAATCCGAAAACCAATCAGTGGATGATATATTCATTTTTCACACGATCATTTTGACATTGATTTCACTCAAATCGGATATACGGTGAAGAAGAACAGTGCAAACTGAGGAATTTTATAAATGGAGAACTTGGGTATTTAAGAGAGAAATTGAGATGGTTAAAAATCTGAGAAAATGTGTTTAATTGACCAACTAAATGTATGAAACAACATACTAAAATTTGAATGAAAACGGATAAAATTTTCTAGAATGGTTATCATCACCGATGTCAAAGGATAGCCTAGTTTGTTGTGTTTGCTGATTTCGTCGTCTACCAAACGAATGCCACATATCTTTAGCTTTTTTCTTATTTATTTCATTTTATTAACCCTTAAATATTTCAAGCACATGGGCTAAACCTATTAGTCTCGTGATTTATTTTATATTTTACTTATACTATTTTTATTTTGCAAAAACAAAATTAATAATTATTTAATCTCATTTTCAAAACTCCTCCAAACACCATTTAGTTTTCCAAACATTACTAATATATTATAAATTAGATTAGTTAAGATAATTAATATATAAAAAAAATATTACTAATAACTGAAACTCTCACATTCAAAGTAATCTGTATAATTATATTTATTTCTCAAAATATTCATGTTATAATAATACCATCATATTTGAGAATAATCAAAATTATAAATAAATAAATATAACATCAATATTTTATATTAATTACTACATCATAACAAATATATATATATAAAATCACAAAACCATAACAAATATTTAAAAATAAAGGAACTCAAACCCAACATTACTAATATCCCAAGATCATTATTTCTAAAGTAAAAATTTAAAATAAGAGATACTTAGAAATGATTAAAATATAAATATGTGCACACTTAACATTAGTCAAACATATAAGAAAGTATCACATTAATTACCAACTAACAGATACACTTTAAATCGCATAAAATCTTATTCTTTAAAATATTACACTAAAATACTATTATTTTTAGAAAAATATATAAAATAATAAAATAAAATATTTATTATCTGTATCGCTCATTTAATATAATATATATCAAACTAACACATCATAGACCTGAAGTTAATGAGACCTGAAGTTCAAGTTTGGGAGGAACCCTGCTTTGATAGGTGATACCGAGAATAAGAGTTGTAATTTTTATTTTACTTATTTAATTTGAAATGACTTTTTGTATGAAAACTTTTTAAGTACTAGTAAGTTTTTAGAATTAAATCAAGTAATTATACTTAAATGAAACTTATTGAGATTGCACTATTTTATAGGAGTAAAGAAGTTTAAAGTGTTCCTTTTGATTTTTGAGAAACATGATATCCTAAATTAAAAATAAAAAGTTTTTATTTTATTGGAAACAGATTTTTATTTATCCGCTGCAAATTTTATAGTAATATAATATAAATTATTATATATATTATTTTGGAGTTTAAAGTATCACATTAGTGGTATCAAAGTAGGTATGTCCAATCAGGTTAATTGCCTTTTTTATGTTGTTGTAACTAGTAGTAAGTTAGGAATAAGTTATTGTGAATGTGTTATTAAGTGAGTTTTAACTTGAACTAAAGAGTAGGAGTTGTAGCACCATCTTTGCAATCATAAAACACATTAAAGATACTTTTAATTACTTGTATTTGAGTTTGAATGATTACAATTATGGTTACCCTATGTAATTGACTCCATGAGTAGGAAGGACTAGCTACCCCTTTGACTCATCATTGATAAAAGAGGCAACAATAACTCATTATTTCGGTTAGAAAAACTTGTTAATTTTACTTTTGGAATAGTTGAAAAGCGTGTTAATCTCTTATGTCATTTGGGTAATTAAATTGTTTAAGTGTGTGTCTTGTGATCTAGTATGTCTATCAACAAGTTCTTAATTTTTTTTTTTCCTTTTTTTATTATTTATAAAATGTGTTGTCATAAAGCAACTCATTTTTAATCTTATATAATCATTATCAAATAAGGAAGATTATTTTGAATTTTGTAACATAAATCGTAATGCATGTATATGTGTTAAAATTACATGTTCTAATAAGGATACTATAAGCTTCTAAGTAACTTGCTTAATATAAATCAATGCATTGTGTTAGTATTTTATATGTACTATAATGTGTCTTTTGATAAAAACCTAGAACTATTGTAGATATAAATACATAAAATTCATGTAAATAACAACGCCATACTAAAACTCATTAATATATCAGGCATAAAGATATAATGAAAAATTATAATTCCATAAGTTTATGGTAAAAATGAATATAATAAAAAAAAAATATCTGCATGCATTAACGTTAATAAATTTAAAATTAATATCCAATGAAAATTTGGCCTTAACAAGAAGATTTGGGTCTAGTAAAAAAGGATACAGTCGATACGCTCCCACGACGTACGAACCAAAGATATCCATATTTAATGAATAACAATATCTCAAATATAATTATTTTTGATAAAAAAAGAAAATTATATGGGACACAAAAAATAATACCTACAATTAATATATTAATTCATAGTACGTACAAAAAAAAATTATATACATATTATTTTAACTGTTTATATTTGCAAATAATATATTATTGGAAATAATAAATTATTATATAATTAGAAAGAAACATGATGAATCAATCATATTTTGATTTTAAACTATAATAAAAATGTTGAATAATTTTATATTGAAGATATGATATCTCGTGTTTGCCACATGCTACATACTAGTTATTTAGGTTTTCGATAAGTTTTATATTGGTTAGTAGTTATTAATAATAGATTGGAATAGCTTAGTTTGATTGACTTGATAGAAAGATTCAAATAGCATGACTTTTACTTACTATTATTAACAAATTGTTATTAATTATTTTATACTCATTAGAGCATTTCCATCGTGAACTCAACATAGGTTCATTAATAGGGCTTACATTGCAATCCGCTCATTTTTTACAGTTTAAAATTATATTAAATCACACAACTTTAATTTATACCTTAATATTTTATTTATATTTAATCTTATTATAACTTACAATATTAATTTAAATATTAATATTATTATACACTATTTTAATTTAAAATAAAATTGAACTTAAAGTTTTATAACAATAATAAAAATAAAAATATAAAGCTAATGGTCATAAATTAATAAAAAATATGACGGTCATTACATTATTATTATAAATAAAATAAAAAGAAGTCAAAGATCATAAATTAATAAAGAAGGTAAGTCATAAATTTTATTATTTATAAATTAATAAAAAAAAAGGTAACAATATTATTATTAAATTATAAAAGTACCGTTCAACGATTAACTCGTCAATAACTCAATTTTATGTAATTCCACGCTGACAACTGTTAGAGATGCTCTTAAACATTACCTTAAATAATTTATTTATATATATATATATATATTTTCATTCTTTGCAAAAATCATTCTATAAATATATAATTTTCTTCAATCAATTATTTTAACTTTCATATAATAAATATTGTTCACTTTTAAAGAGAAGATTAATTGAAGGTGCAATGTCTTTATTTATTCAAAAATTTATTTTGATATGTGTGTTGACGTTGTTGTTCATGCACAATGTTATTGGAAATCATGTGAGTATAAATAATAGATTGGAAAGCAGTATGGACCTAACTGTTCATTGCAAATCTGCTGATAATGATCTTGGGGTTCATGTTGTTCAGTATGATCAAACCTACGGTTGGAGTTTTAACAATGGCTTTTTTACCAGAACACAATTCTATTGTTCCTTTACGTGGAACGGTCCTGCTAAATGGTTTGACATATACATAGCAGGTAGAGATTTATGTGAAACTTGCAATTGGATTATAAAGGAGTCAGGACCATGTAGGCTTGGTAAATATGCTGGTTGCTATCCGTGGAATAAGTAATTGATAATGTAATACACATTTATTTATCTTCATAAATATTGTACTTGAGAGTATTGAGTGTAACACTCCAAATTTTATAATAAACTATTTTATAAAAGAAATACTATTTTAAATAATTCGTTTGGTATTTATATTTTTTTAGAATATATGTTGATCAATTTTATGATTAATTTTCTTCTTACGTTTGTTTTCTTTGATGTGTTAATTTTATACAAATTGGACTAAATGAGTAATATAAATAGTATCTACTTAAAAAATTATCAATATTTACTTTCTCACCCGTTGACCTATGATACTCCATTAAAAGCTACATCTTAATCACAACTTGGAATCATCACTATTTCATCAACTTTAAGGTTACTTCAAAAGTCTCATCACAAATTTATAACATTTTTATCATCAGTCATAAATCACCATCGTTATCATCGAATAAACTCATATCACACAATGCATCCATATTTTAAAAATACCTCATAAACTCATCTAATCAATCATATGCACAAAATTTATTTGTCATTCAATATTACAATATTATCAAATGCCACACATTTAACGAAACTATATCAAATATCACAATAATATTAAATATTACACATTTAACGAATCAATCAACATCTAATAAGTATTTCTATTCCATATTTTAATCTCAAAATTTCCATTTTGAACATTAATTAATTTATCACTCAAAGGGCTACTGTTGTACTTTGCGAGCTCCGAACGAATCGTTGGGAAATACGGTTTTCCCGTTCATCTCACAATATATTATACTCATGAATTTAAATGATATCTCACCGCTTACCTTATTTCGACACTTTCACACACGAATACGATTCCACGAGCAAACAACCTTTGTTCTTTGACTCTGTCCTTCAACCGATCTAACTCGACATTTTATGGGTAAACATCAAAAGTAGATTATGAGAAAACACTCTAAAAACTAATTTCGAATTTCGGTCAAGGAAACTTATCATAAATCCGAAAACCAATCAGTGGATGATATATTCATTTTTCACACGATCATTTTGACATTGATTTCACTCAAATCGGATATACGGTGAAGAAGAACAGTGCAAACTGAGGAATTTTATAAATGGAGAACTTGGGTATTTAAGAGAGAAATTGAGATGGTTAAAAATCTGAGAAAATGTGTTTAATTGACCAACTAAATGTATGAAACAACATACTAAAATTTGAATGAAAACGGATAAAATTTTCTAGAATGGTTATCATCACCGATGTCAAAGGATAGCCTAGTTTGTTGTGTTTGCTGATTTCGTCGTCTACCAAACGAATGCCACATATCTTTAGCTTTTTTCTTATTTATTTCATTTTATTAACCCTTAAATATTTCAAGCACATGGGCTAAACCTATTAGTCTCGTGATTTATTTTATATTTTACTTATACTATTTTTATTTTGCAAAAACAAAATTAATAATTATTTAATCTCATTTTCAAAACTCCTCCAAACACCATTTAGTTTTCCAAACATTACTAATATATTATAAATTAGATTAGTTAAGATAATTAATATATAAAAAAAATATTACTAATAACTGAAACTCTCACATTCAAAGTAATCTGTATAATTATATTTATTTCTCAAAATATTCATGTTATAATAATACCATCATATTTGAGAATAATCAAAATTATAAATAAATAAATATAACATCAATATTTTATATTAATTACTACATCATAACAAATATATATATATAAAATCACAAAACCATAACAAATATTTAAAAATAAAGGAACTCAAACCCAACATTACTAATATCCCAAGATCATTATTTCTAAAGTAAAAATTTAAAATAAGAGATACTTAGAAATGATTAAAATATAAATATGTGCACACTTAACATTAGTCAAACATATAAGAAAGTATCACATTAATTACCAACTAACAGATACACTTTAAATCGCATAAAATCTTATTCTTTAAAATATTACACTAAAATACTATTATTTTTAGAAAAATATATAAAATAATAAAATAAAATATTTATTATCTGTATCGCTCATTTAATATAATATATATCAAACTAACACATCATAGACCTGAAGTTAATGAGACCTGAAGTTCAAGTTTGGGAGGAACCCTGCTTTGATAGGTGATACCGAGAATAAGAGTTGTAATTTTTATTTTACTTATTTAATTTGAAATGACTTTTTGTATGAAAACTTTTTAAGTACTAGTAAGTTTTTAGAATTAAATCAAGTAATTATACTTAAATGAAACTTATTGAGATTGCACTATTTTATAGGAGTAAAGAAGTTTAAAGTGTTCCTTTTGATTTTTGAGAAACATGATATCCTAAATTAAAAATAAAAAGTTTTTATTTTATTGGAAACAGATTTTTATTTATCCGCTGCAAATTTTATAGTAATATAATATAAATTATTATATATATTATTTTGGAGTTTAAAGTATCACATTAGTGGTATCAAAGTAGGTATGTCCAATCAGGTTAATTGCCTTTTTTATGTTGTTGTAACTAGTAGTAAGTTAGGAATAAGTTATTGTGAATGTGTTATTAAGTGAGTTTTAACTTGAACTAAAGAGTAGGAGTTGTAGCACCATCTTTGCAATCATAAAACACATTAAAGATACTTTTAATTACTTGTATTTGAGTTTGAATGATTACAATTATGGTTACCCTATGTAATTGACTCCATGAGTAGGAAGGACTAGCTACCCCTTTGACTCATCATTGATAAAAGAGGCAACAATAACTCATTATTTCGGTTAGAAAAACTTGTTAATTTTACTTTTGGAATAGTTGAAAAGCGTGTTAATCTCTTATGTCATTTGGGTAATTAAATTGTTTAAGTGTGTGTCTTGTGATCTAGTATGTCTATCAACAAGTTCTTAATTTTTTTTTTTCCTTTTTTTATTATTTATAAAATGTGTTGTCATAAAGCAACTCATTTTTAATCTTATATAATCATTATCAAATAAGGAAGATTATTTTGAATTTTGTAACATAAATCGTAATGCATGTATATGTGTTAAAATTACATGTTCTAATAAGGATACTATAAGCTTCTAAGTAACTTGCTTAATATAAATCAATGCATTGTGTTAGTATTTTATATGTACTATAATGTGTCTTTTGATAAAAACCTAGAACTATTGTAGATATAAATACATAAAATTCATGTAAATAACAACGCCATACTAAAACTCATTAATATATCAGGCATAAAGATATAATGAAAAATTATAATTCCATAAGTTTATGGTAAAAATGAATATAATAAAAAAAAAATATCTGCATGCATTAACGTTAATAAATTTAAAATTAATATCCAATGAAAATTTGGCCTTAACAAGAAGATTTGGGTCTAGTAAAAAAGGATACAGTCGATACGCTCCCACGACGTACGAACCAAAGATATCCATATTTAATGAATAACAATATCTCAAATATAATTATTTTTGATAAAAAAAGAAAATTATATGGGACACAAAAAATAATACCTACAATTAATATATTAATTCATAGTACGTACAAAAAAAAATTATATACATATTATTTTAACTGTTTATATTTGCAAATAATATATTATTGGAAATAATAAATTATTATATAATTAGAAAGAAACATGATGAATCAATCATATTTTGATTTTAAACTATAATAAAAATGTTGAATAATTTTATATTGAAGATATGATATCTCGTGTTTGCCACATGCTACATACTAGTTATTTAGGTTTTCGATAAGTTTTATATTGGTTAGTAGTTATTAATAATAGATTGGAATAGCTTAGTTTGATTGACTTGATAGAAAGATTCAAATAGCATGACTTTTACTTACTATTATTAACAAATTGTTATTAATTATTTTATACTCATTAGAGCATTTCCATCGTGAACTCAACATAGGTTCATTAATAGGGCTTACATTGCAATCCGCTCATTTTTTACAGTTTAAAATTATATTAAATCACACAACTTTAATTTATACCTTAATATTTTATTTATATTTAATCTTATTATAACTTACAATATTAATTTAAATATTAATATTATTATACACTATTTTAATTTAAAATAAAATTGAACTTAAAGTTTTATAACAATAATAAAAATAAAAATATAAAGCTAATGGTCATAAATTAATAAAAAATATGACGGTCATTACATTATTATTATAAATAAAATAAAAAGAAGTCAAAGATCATAAATTAATAAAGAAGGTAAGTCATAAATTTTATTATTTATAAATTAATAAAAAAAAAGGTAACAATATTATTATTAAATTATAAAAGTACCGTTCAACGATTAACTCGTCAATAACTCAATTTTATGTAATTCCACGCTGACAACTGTTAGAGATGCTCTTAAACATTACCTTAAATAATTTATTTATATATATATATATATATTTTCATTCTTTGCAAAAATCATTCTATAAATATATAATTTTCTTCAATCAATTATTTTAACTTTCATATAATAAATATTGTTCACTTTTAAAGAGAAGATTAATTGAAGGTGCAATGTCTTTATTTATTCAAAAATTTATTTTGATATGTGTGTTGACGTTGTTGTTCATGCACAATGTTATTGGAAATCATGTGAGTATAAATAATAGATTGGAAAGCAGTATGGACCTAACTGTTCATTGCAAATCTGCTGATAATGATCTTGGGGTTCATGTTGTTCAGTATGATCAAACCTACGGTTGGAGTTTTAACAATGGCTTTTTTACCAGAACACAATTCTATTGTTCCTTTACGTGGAACGGTCCTGCTAAATGGTTTGACATATACATAGCAGGTAGAGATTTATGTGAAACTTGCAATTGGATTATAAAGGAGTCAGGACCATGTAGGCTTGGTAAATATGCTGGTTGCTATCCGTGGAATAAGTAATTGATAATGTAATACACATTTATTTATCTTCATAAATATTGTACTTGAGAGTATTGAGTGTAACACTCCAAATTTTATAATAAACTATTTTATAAAAGAAATACTATTTTAAATAATTCGTTTGGTATTTATATTTTTTTAGAATATATGTTGATCAATTTTATGATTAATTTTCTTCTTACGTTTGTTTTCTTTGATGTGTTAATTTTATACAAATTGGACTAAATGAGTAATATAAATAGTATCTACTTAAAAAATTATCAATATTTACTTTCTCACCCGTTGACCTATGATACTCCATTAAAAGCTACATCTTAATCACAACTTGGAATCATCACTATTTCATCAACTTTAAGGTTACTTCAAAAGTCTCATCACAAATTTATAACATTTTTATCATCAGTCATAAATCACCATCGTTATCATCGAATAAACTCATATCACACAATGCATCCATATTTTAAAAATACCTCATAAACTCATCTAATCAATCATATGCACAAAATTTATTTGTCATTCAATATTACAATATTATCAAATGCCACACATTTAACGAAACTATATCAAATATCACAATAATATTAAATATTACACATTTAACGAATCAATCAACATCTAATAAGTATTTCTATTCCATATTTTAATCTCAAAATTTCCATTTTGAACATTAATTAATTTATCACTCAAAGGGCTACTGTTGTACTTTGCGAGCTCCGAACGAATCGTTGGGAAATACGGTTTTCCCGTTCATCTCACAATATATTATACTCATGAATTTAAATGATATCTCACCGCTTACCTTATTTCGACACTTTCACACACGAATACGATTCCACGAGCAAACAACCTTTGTTCTTTGACTCTGTCCTTCAACCGATCTAACTCGACATTTTATGGGTAAACATCAAAAGTAGATTATGAGAAAACACTCTAAAAACTAATTTCGAATTTCGGTCAAGGAAACTTATCATAAATCCGAAAACCAATCAGTGGATGATATATTCATTTTTCACACGATCATTTTGACATTGATTTCACTCAAATCGGATATACGGTGAAGAAGAACAGTGCAAACTGAGGAATTTTATAAATGGAGAACTTGGGTATTTAAGAGAGAAATTGAGATGGTTAAAAATCTGAGAAAATGTGTTTAATTGACCAACTAAATGTATGAAACAACATACTAAAATTTGAATGAAAACGGATAAAATTTTCTAGAATGGTTATCATCACCGATGTCAAAGGATAGCCTAGTTTGTTGTGTTTGCTGATTTCGTCGTCTACCAAACGAATGCCACATATCTTTAGCTTTTTTCTTATTTATTTCATTTTATTAACCCTTAAATATTTCAAGCACATGGGCTAAACCTATTAGTCTCGTGATTTATTTTATATTTTACTTATACTATTTTTATTTTGCAAAAACAAAATTAATAATTATTTAATCTCATTTTCAAAACTCCTCCAAACACCATTTAGTTTTCCAAACATTACTAATATATTATAAATTAGATTAGTTAAGATAATTAATATATAAAAAAAATATTACTAATAACTGAAACTCTCACATTCAAAGTAATCTGTATAATTATATTTATTTCTCAAAATATTCATGTTATAATAATACCATCATATTTGAGAATAATCAAAATTATAAATAAATAAATATAACATCAATATTTTATATTAATTACTACATCATAACAAATATATATATATAAAATCACAAAACCATAACAAATATTTAAAAATAAAGGAACTCAAACCCAACATTACTAATATCCCAAGATCATTATTTCTAAAGTAAAAATTTAAAATAAGAGATACTTAGAAATGATTAAAATATAAATATGTGCACACTTAACATTAGTCAAACATATAAGAAAGTATCACATTAATTACCAACTAACAGATACACTTTAAATCGCATAAAATCTTATTCTTTAAAATATTACACTAAAATACTATTATTTTTAGAAAAATATATAAAATAATAAAATAAAATATTTATTATCTGTATCGCTCATTTAATATAATATTTATCAAACTAACACATCATAGACCTGAAGTTAATGAGACCTGAAGTTCAAGTTTGGGAGGAACCCTGCTTTGATAGGTGATACCGAGAATAAGAGTTGTAATTTTTATTTTACTTATTTAATTTGAAATGACTTTTTGTATGAAAACTTTTTAAGTACTAGTAAGTTTTTAGAATTAAATCAAGTAATTATACTTAAATGAAACTTATTGAGATTGCACTATTTTATAGGAGTAAAGAAGTTTAAAGTGTTCCTTTTGATTTTTGAGAAACATGATATCCTAAATTAAAAATAAAAAGTTTTTATTTTATTGGAAACAGATTTTTATTTATCCGCTGCAAATTTTATAGTAATATAATATAAATTATTATATATATTATTTTGGAGTTTAAAGTATCACATTAGTGGTATCAAAGTAGGTATGTCCAATCAGGTTAATTGCCTTTTTTATGTTGTTGTAACTAGTAGTAAGTTAGGAATAAGTTATTGTGAATGTGTTATTAAGTGAGTTTTAACTTGAACTAAAGAGTAGGAGTTGTAGCACCATCTTTGCAATCATAAAACACATTAAAGATACTTTTAATTACTTGTATTTGAGTTTGAATGATTACAATTATGGTTACCCTATGTAATTGACTCCATGAGTAGGAAGGACTAGCTACCCCTTTGACTCATCATTGATAAAAGAGGCAACAATAACTCATTATTTCGGTTAGAAAAACTTGTTAATTTTACTTTTGGAATAGTTGAAAAGCGTGTTAATCTCTTATGTCATTTGGGTAATTAAATTGTTTAAGTGTGTGTCTTGTGATCTAGTATGTCTATCAACAAGTTCTTAATTTTTTTTTTTCCTTTTTTTATTATTTATAAAATGTGTTGTCATAAAGCAACTCATTTTTAATCTTATATAATCATTATCAAATAAGGAAGATTATTTTGAATTTTGTAACATAAATCGTAATGCATGTATATGTGTTAAAATTACATGTTCTAATAAGGATACTATAAGCTTCTAAGTAACTTGCTTAATATAAATCAATGCATTGTGTTAGTATTTTATATGTACTATAATGTGTCTTTTGATAAAAACCTAGAACTATTGTAGATATAAATACATAAAATTCATGTAAATAACAACGCCATACTAAAACTCATTAATATATCAGGCATAAAGATATAATGAAAAATTATAATTCCATAAGTTTATGGTAAAAATGAATATAATAAAAAAAAAATATCTGCATGCATTAACGTTAATAAATTTAAAATTAATATCCAATGAAAATTTGGCCTTAACAAGAAGATTTGGGTCTAGTAAAAAAGGATACAGTCGATACGCTCCCACGACGTACGAACCAAAGATATCCATATTTAATGAATAACAATATCTCAAATATAATTATTTTTGATAAAAAAAGAAAATTATATGGGACACAAAAAATAATACCTACAATTAATATATTAATTCATAGTACGTACAAAAAAAAATTATATACATATTATTTTAACTGTTTATATTTGCAAATAATATATTATTGGAAATAATAAATTATTATATAATTAGAAAGAAACATGATGAATCAATCATATTTTGATTTTAAACTATAATAAAAATGTTGAATAATTTTATATTGAAGATATGATATCTCGTGTTTGCCACATGCTACATACTAGTTATTTAGGTTTTCGATAAGTTTTATATTGGTTAGTAGTTATTAATAATAGATTGGAATAGCTTAGTTTGATTGACTTGATAGAAAGATTCAAATAGCATGACTTTTACTTACTATTATTAACAAATTGTTATTAATTATTTTATACTCATTAGAGCATTTCCATCGTGAACTCAACATAGGTTCATTAATAGGGCTTACATTGCAATCCGCTCATTTTTTACAGTTTAAAATTATATTAAATCACACAACTTTAATTTATACCTTAATATTTTATTTATATTTAATCTTATTATAACTTACAATATTAATTTAAATATTAATATTATTATACACTATTTTAATTTAAAATAAAATTGAACTTAAAGTTTTATAACAATAATAAAAATAAAAATATAAAGCTAATGGTCATAAATTAATAAAAAATATGACGGTCATTACATTATTATTATAAATAAAATAAAAAGAAGTCAAAGATCATAAATTAATAAAGAAGGTAAGTCATAAATTTTATTATTTATAAATTAATAAAAAAAAAGGTAACAATATTATTATTAAATTATAAAAGTACCGTTCAACGATTAACTCGTCAATAACTCAATTTTATGTAATTCCACGCTGACAACTGTTAGAGATGCTCTTAAACATTACCTTAAATAATTTATTTATATATATATATATATATATTTTCATTCTTTGCAAAAATCATTCTATAAATATATAATTTTCTTCAATCAATTATTTTAACTTTCATATAATAAATATTGTTCACTTTTAAAGAGAAGATTAATTGAAGGTGCAATGTCTTTATTTATTCAAAAATTTATTTTGATATGTGTGTTGACGTTGTTGTTCATGCACAATGTTATTGGAAATCATGTGAGTATAAATAATAGATTGGAAAGCAGTATGGACCTAACTGTTCATTGCAAATCTGCTGATAATGATCTTGGGGTTCATGTTGTTCAGTATGATCAAACCTACGGTTGGAGTTTTAACAATGGCTTTTTTACCAGAACACAATTCTATTGTTCCTTTACGTGGAACGGTCCTGCTAAATGGTTTGACATATACATAGCAGGTAGAGATTTATGTGAAACTTGCAATTGGATTATAAAGGAGTCAGGACCATGTAGGCTTGGTAAATATGCTGGTTGCTATCCGTGGAATAAGTAATTGATAATGTAATACACATTTATTTATCTTCATAAATTTTGTACTTGAGAGTATTGAGTGTAACACTCCAAATTTTATAATAAACTATTTTATAAAAGAAATACTATTTTAAATAATTAGTTTGGTATTTATATTTTTTTAGAATATATGTTGATCAATTTTATGATTAATTTTCTTCTTACGTTTGTTTTCTTTGATGTGTTAATTTTATACAAATTGGACTAAATGAGGCAACAATAACTCATTATTTCGGTTAGAAAAACTTGTTAATTTTACTTTTGGAATAGTTGAAAAGCGTGTTAATCTCTTATGTCATTTGGGTAATTAAATTGTTTAAGTGTATGTCTTGTGATCTAGTATGTCTATCAACCAGTTCTTAATTTTTTTTTCCTTTTTTTATTATTTATAAAATGTGTTGTCATAAAGCAACTCATTTTTAATCTTATATAATCATTATCAAATAAGGAAGATTATTTTGAATTTTGTAACATAAATCGTAATGCATGTATATGTGTTAAAATTACATGTTCTAATAAGGATACTATAAGCTTCTAAGTAACTTGCTTAATATAAATCAATGCATTGTGTTAGTATTTTATATGTACTATAATGTGTCTTTTGATAAAAACCTAGAACTATTGTAGATATAAATACATAAAATTCATGTAAATAACAACGCCATACTAAAACTCATTAATATATCAGGCATAAAGATATAATGAAAAATTATAATTCCATAAGTTTATGGTAAAAATGAATATAATAAAAAAAAAATATCTGCATGCATTAACGTTAATAAATTTAAAATTAATATCCAATGAAAATTTGGCCTTAACAAGAAGATTTGGGTCTAGTAAAAAAGGATACAGTCGATACGCTCCCACGACGTACGAACCAAAGATATCCATATTTAATGAATAACAATATCTCAAATATAATTATTTTTGATAAAAAAAGAAAATTATATGGGACACAAAAAATAATACCTACAATTAATATATTAATTCATAGTACGTACAAAAAAAAATTATATACATATTATTTTAACTGTTTATATTTGCAAATAATATATTATTGGAAATAATAAATTATTATATAATTAGAAAGAAACATGATGAATCAATCATATTTTGATTTTAAACTATAATAAAAATGTTGAATAATTTTATATTGAAGATATGATATCTCGTGTTTGCCACATGCTACATACTAGTTATTTAGGTTTTCGATAAGTTTTATATTGGTTAGTAGTTATTAATAATAGATTGGAATAGCTTAGTTTGATTGACTTGATAGAAAGATTCAAATAGCATGACTTTTACTTACTATTATTAACAAATTGTTATTAATTATTTTATACTCATTAGAGCATTTCCATCGTGAACTCAACATAGGTTCATTAATAGGGCTTACATTGCAATCCGCTCATTTTTTACAGTTTAAAATTATATTAAATCACACAACTTTAATTTATACCTTAATATTTTATTTATATTTAATCTTATTATAACTTACAATATTAATTTAAATATTAATATTATTATACACTATTTTAATTTAAAATAAAATTGAACTTAAAGTTTTATAACAATAATAAAAATAAAAATATAAAGCTAATGGTCATAAATTAATAAAAAATATGACGGTCATTACATTATTATTATAAATAAAATAAAAAGAAGTCAAAGATCATAAATTAATAAAGAAGGTAAGTCATAAATTTTATTATTTATAAATTAATAAAAAAAAAGGTAACAATATTATTATTAAATTATAAAAGTACCGTTCAACGATTAACTCGTCAATAACTCAATTTTATGTAATTCCACGCTGACAACTGTTAGAGATGCTCTTAAACATTACCTTAAATAATTTATTTATATATATATATATATATTTTCATTCTTTGCAAAAATCATTCTATAAATATATAATTTTCTTCAATCAATTATTTTAACTTTCATATAATAAATATTGTTCACTTTTAAAGAGAAGATTAATTGAAGGTGCAATGTCTTTATTTATTCAAAAATTTATTTTGATATGTGTGTTGACGTTGTTGTTCATGCACAATGTTATTGGAAATCATGTGAGTATAAATAATAGATTGGAAAGCAGTATGGACCTAACTGTTCATTGCAAATCTGCTGATAATGATCTTGGGGTTCATGTTGTTCAGTATGATCAAACCTACGGTTGGAGTTTTAACAATGGCTTTTTTACCAGAACACAATTCTATTGTTCCTTTACGTGGAACGGTCCTGCTAAATGGTTTGACATATACATAGCAGGTAGAGATTTATGTGAAACTTGCAATTGGATTATAAAGGAGTCAGGACCATGTAGGCTTGGTAAATATGCTGGTTGCTATCCGTGGAATAAGTAATTGATAATGTAATACACATTTATTTATCTTCATAAATTTTGTACTTGAGAGTATTGAGTGTAACACTCCAAATTTTATAATAAACTATTTTATAAAATAAATACTATTTTAAATAATTAGTTTGGTATTTATATTTTTTTAGAATATATGTTGATCAATTTTATGATTAATTTTCTTCTTACGTTTGTTTTCTTTGATGTGTTAATTTTATACAAATTGGACTAAATGAGTAATATAAATAGTATCTACTTAAAAAATTATCAATATTTACTTTCTCACCCGTTGACCTATGATACTCCATTAAAAGCTACATCTTAATCACAACTTGGAATCATCACTATTTCATCAACTTTAAGGTTACTTCAAAAGTCTCATCACAAATTTATAACATTTTTATCATCAGTCATAAATCACCATCGTTATCATCGAATAAACTCATATCACACAATGCATCCATATTTTAAAAATACCTCATAAACTCATCTAATCAATCATATGCACAAAATTTATTTGTCATTCAATATTACAATATTATCAAATGCCACACATTTAACGAAACTATATCAAATATCACAATAATATTAAATATTACACATTTAACGAATCAATCAACATCTAATAAGTATTTCTATTCCATATTTTAATCTCAAAATTTCCATTTTGAACATTAATTAATTTATCACTCAAAGGGCTACTGTTGTACTTTGCGAGCTCCGAACGAATCGTTGGGAAATACGGTTTTCCCGTTCATCTCACAATATATTATACTCATGAATTTAAATGATATCTCACCGCTTACCTTATTTCGACACTTTCACACACGAATACGATTCCACGAGCAAACAACCTTTGTTCTTTGACTCTGTCCTTCAACCGATCTAACTCGACATTTTATGGGTAAACATCAAAAGTAGATTATGAGAAAACACTCTAAAAACTAATTTCGAATTTCGGTCAAGGAAACTTATCATAAATCCGAAAACCAATCAGTGGATGATATATTCATTTTTCACACGATCATTTTGACATTGATTTCACTCAAATCGGATATACGGTGAAGAAGAACAGTGCAAACTGAGGAATTTTATAAATGGAGAACTTGGGTATTTAAGAGAGAAATTGAGATGGTTAAAAATCTGAGAAAATGTGTTTAATTGACCAACTAAATGTATGAAACAACATACTAAAATTTGAATGAAAACGGATAAAATTTTCTAGAATGGTTATCATCACCGATGTCAAAGGATAGCCTAGTTTGTTGTGTTTGCTGATTTCGTCGTCTACCAAACGAATGCCACATATCTTTAGCTTTTTTCTTATTTATTTCATTTTATTAACCCTTAAATATTTCAAGCACATGGGCTAAACCTATTAGTCTCGTGATTTATTTTATATTTTACTTATACTATTTTTATTTTGCAAAAACAAAATTAATAATTATTTAATCTCATTTTCAAAACTCCTCCAAACACCATTTAGTTTTCCAAACATTACTAATATATTATAAATTAGATTAGTTAAGATAATTAATATATAAAAAAAATATTACTAATAACTGAAACTCTCACATTCAAAGTAATCTGTATAATTATATTTATTTCTCAAAATATTCATGTTATAATAATACCATCATATTTGAGAATAATCAAAATTATAAATAAATAAATATAACATCAATATTTTATATTAATTACTACATCATAACAAATATATATATATAAAATCACAAAACCATAACAAATATTTAAAAATAAAGGAACTCAAACCCAACATTACTAATATCCCAAGATCATTATTTCTAAAGTAAAAATTTAAAATAAGAGATACTTAGAAATGATTAAAATATAAATATGTGCACACTTAACATTAGTCAAACATATAAGAAAGTATCACATTAATTACCAACTAACAGATACACTTTAAATCGCATAAAATCTTATTCTTTAAAATATTACACTAAAATACTATTATTTTTAGAAAAATATATAAAATAATAAAATAAAATATTTATTATCTGTATCGCTCATTTAATATAATATATATCAAACTAACACATCATAGACCTGAAGTTAATGAGACCTGAAGTTCAAGTTTGGGAGGAACCCTGCTTTGATAGGTGATACCGAGAATAAGAGTTGTAATTTTTATTTTACTTATTTAATTTGAAATGACTTTTTGTATGAAAACTTTTTAAGTACTAGTAAGTTTTTAGAATTAAATCAAGTAATTATACTTAAATGAAACTTATTGAGATTGCACTATTTTATAGGAGTAAAGAAGTTTAAAGTGTTCCTTTTGATTTTTGAGAAACATGATATCCTAAATTAAAAATAAAAAGTTTTTATTTTATTGGAAACAGATTTTTATTTATCCGCTGCAAATTTTATAGTAATATAATATAAATTATTATATATATTATTTTGGAGTTTAAAGTATCACATTAGTGGTATCAAAGTAGGTATGTCCAATCAGGTTAATTGCCTTTTTTATGTTGTTGTAACTAGTAGTAAGTTAGGAATAAGTTATTGTGAATGTGTTATTAAGTGAGTTTTAACTTGAACTAAAGAGTAGGAGTTGTAGCACCATCTTTGCAATCATAAAACACATTAAAGATACTTTTAATTACTTGTATTTGAGTTTGAATGATTACAATTATGGTTACCCTATGTAATTGACTCCATGAGTAGGAAGGACTAGCTACCCCTTTGACTCATCATTGATAAAAGAGGCAACAATAACTCATTATTTCGGTTAGAAAAACTTGTTAATTTTACTTTTGGAATAGTTGAAAAGCGTGTTAATCTCTTATGTCATTTGGGTAATTAAATTGTTTAAGTGTGTGTCTTGTGATCTAGTATGTCTATCAACAAGTTCTTAATTTTTTTTTTTCCTTTTTTTATTATTTATAAAATGTGTTGTCATAAAGCAACTCATTTTTAATCTTATATAATCATTATCAAATAAGGAAGATTATTTTGAATTTTGTAACATAAATCGTAATGCATGTATATGTGTTAAAATTACATGTTCTAATAAGGATACTATAAGCTTCTAAGTAACTTGCTTAATATAAATCAATGCATTGTGTTAGTATTTTATATGTACTATAATGTGTCTTTTGATAAAAACCTAGAACTATTGTAGGGGTTGTTATAAATCAATCTTGTGTATAAAATTTAGAAAAAATAATTCAAACATTAAGTTTACTTGGCAATTATGTGAAATTGTTTTCCATCATTCACTATGGTTATAATCTTTAATTCTTGACTTATGGTTATAATATTTAATTCTTGACTTTTAAGGAGTTGCATATTTTATGAGTATTATGTGTGTCTCTATTTGAAATTCTTAAGACTATGAAATAATTTAAAAATTGCTCTACTTGGTCTTACTTAAGTGTAATTGGTTGAGTAATTGATGATATTATTTAAATTTTTTTAAGAGAGTAAAACTAGTAAGACATTAGTAGAGAAGTTAGTTGAACTTAATAAGGTATATGACAAATTTTTCATTCCATTCAACTTAAGATAATGAGTATGTGGTTACTAACTAAATCTATAAGTTTTATTTCCTCTGTAAGTTGTAGTGAGTAATTGTGGTATTTCTTTTATGATTGAAATGTTAGTTGCAATATATGAAGCGAGTAATTGTAGTATTTCGCTCGTGATCAAAATGTTAGATTTGATTGTTTAAATGATTTATTGTGTCATGTTAGCCTATTATGTTAAGCTAATTGATTTTTGACATGTTGTGCTCAAATAAATAGCGCATGTCTTAAATATGTTTATAGGTTAAGTTTGAATCTTGGGTGTGGTTAGTTACATCAGTTCCTTTATTGTCACTATAAATTTCAAGGATGAAATTTCTATGACGATCGGAGAATTGTAACACCTCAAATTTTATCATAAACTATATTATAAATTAAATAATATTTTAAATAATTCATTTGGTGTTTATATTATTTTAGTATATATGATGTGTTGATTTTATACCTATTGGACTAAATGAGTAATATAAATAACAAATATTATATTTTTTTTGTTTTTATATTTATCTAAAAATAATTGTATTTTAGTTTATTATTTAAAAAAAAAAAGATTTTAGCTTATTTTACATTTACATGTGATATTTTCTTCTACGTTTGATTAATCTTAAATGTG
>JBBPBR010000007.1:33333893-33367824 GCA_037974775.1 Cicer pinnatifidum | reverse complement strand
TATATATATATATATATATTTTCATTCTTTGCAAAAATCATTCTATAAATATATAATTTTCTTCAATCAATTATTTTAACTTTCATATAATAAATATTGTTCACTTTTAAAGAGAAGATTAATTGAAGGTGCAATGTCTTTATTTATTCAAAAATTTATTTTGATATGTGTGTTGACGTTGTTGTTCATGCACAATGTTATTGGAAATCATGTGAGTATAAATAATAGATTGGAAAGCAGTATGGACCTAACTGTTCATTGCAAATCTGCTGATAATGATCTTGGGGTTCATGTTGTTCAGTATGATCAAACCTACGGTTGGAGTTTTAACAATGGCTTTTTTACCAGAACACAATTCTATTGTTCCTTTACGTGGAACGGTCCTGCTAAATGGTTTGACATATACATAGCAGGTAGAGATTTATGTGAAACTTGCAATTGGATTATAAAGGAGTCAGGACCATGTAGGCTTGGTAAATATGCTGGTTGCTATCCGTGGAATAAGTAATTGATAATGTAATACACATTTATTTATCTTCATAAATTTTGTACTTGAGAGTATTGAGTGTAACACTCCAAATTTTATAATAAACTATTTTATAAAATAAATACTATTTTAAATAATTAGTTTGGTATTTATATTTTTTTAGAATATATGTTGATCAATTTTATGATTAATTTTCTTCTTACGTTTGTTTTCTTTGATGTGTTAATTTTATACAAATTGGACTAAATGAGTAATATAAATAGTATCTACTTAAAAAATTATCAATATTTACTTTCTCACCCGTTGACCTATGATACTCCATTAAAAGCTACATCTTAATCACAACTTGGAATCATCACTATTTCATCAACTTTAAGGTTACTTCAAAAGTCTCATCACAAATTTATAACATTTTTATCATCAGTCATAAATCACCATCGTTATCATCGAATAAACTCATATCACACAATGCATCCATATTTTAAAAATACCTCATAAACTCATCTAATCAATCATATGCACAAAATTTATTTGTCATTCAATATTACAATATTATCAAATGCCACACATTTAACGAAACTATATCAAATATCACAATAATATTAAATATTACACATTTAACGAATCAATCAACATCTAATAAGTATTTCTATTCCATATTTTAATCTCAAAATTTCCATTTTGAACATTAATTAATTTATCACTCAAAGGGCTACTGTTGTACTTTGCGAGCTCCGAACGAATCGTTGGGAAATACGGTTTTCCCGTTCATCTCACAATATATTATACTCATGAATTTAAATGATATCTCACCGCTTACCTTATTTCGACACTTTCACACACGAATACGATTCCACGAGTAAACAACCTTTGTTCTTTGACTCTGTCCTTCAACCGATCTAACTCGACATTTTATGGGTAAACATCAAAAGTAGATTATGAGAAAACACTCTAAAAACTAATTTCGAATTTCGGTCAAGGAAACTTATCATAAATCCGAAAACCAATCAGTGGATGATATATTCATTTTTCACACGATCATTTTGACATTGATTTCACTCAAATCGGATATACGGTGAAGAAGAACAGTGCAAACTGAGGAATTTTATAAATGGAGAACTTGGGTATTTAAGAGAGAAATTGAGATGGTTAAAAATCTGAGAAAATGTGTTTAATTGACCAACTAAATGTATGAAACAACATACTAAAATTTGAATGAAAACGGATAAAATTTTCTAGAATGGTTATCATCACCGATGTCAAAGGATAGCCTAGTTTGTTGTGTTTGCTGATTTCGTCGTCTACCAAACGAATGCCACATATCTTTAGCTTTTTTCTTATTTATTTCATTTTATTAACCCTTAAATATTTCAAGCACATGGGCTAAACCTATTAGTCTCGTGATTTATTTTATATTTTACTTATACTATTTTTATTTTGCAAAAACAAAATTAATAATTATTTAATCTCATTTTCAAAACTCCTCCAAACACCATTTAGTTTTCCAAACATTACTAATATATTATAAATTAGATTAGTTAAGATAATTAATATATAAAAAAAATATTACTAATAACTGAAACTCTCACATTCAAAGTAATCTGTATAATTATATTTATTTCTCAAAATATTCATGTTATAATAATACCATCATATTTGAGAATAATCAAAATTATAAATAAATAAATATAACATCAATATTTTATATTAATTACTACATCATAACAAATATATATATATAAAATCACAAAACCATAACAAATATTTAAAAATAAAGGAACTCAAACCCAACATTACTAATATCCCAAGATCATTATTTCTAAAGTAAAAATTTAAAATAAGAGATACTTAGAAATGATTAAAATATAAATATGTGCACACTTAACATTAGTCAAACATATAAGAAAGTATCACATTAATTACCAACTAACAGATACACTTTAAATCGCATAAAATCTTATTCTTTAAAATATTACACTAAAATACTATTATTTTTAGAAAAATATATAAAATAATAAAATAAAATATTTATTATCTGTATCGCTCATTTAATATAATATATATCAAACTAACACATCATAGACCTGAAGTTAATGAGACCTGAAGTTCAAGTTTGGGAGGAACCCTGCTTTGATAGGTGATACCGAGAATAAGAGTTGTAATTTTTATTTTACTTATTTAATTTGAAATGACTTTTTGTATGAAAACTTTTTAAGTACTAGTAAGTTTTTAGAATTAAATCAAGTAATTATACTTAAATGAAACTTATTGAGATTGCACTATTTTATAGGAGTAAAGAAGTTTAAAGTGTTCCTTTTGATTTTTGAGAAACATGATATCCTAAATTAAAAATAAAAAGTTTTTATTTTATTGGAAACAGATTTTTATTTATCCGCTGCAAATTTTATAGTAATATAATATAAATTATTATATATATTATTTTGGAGTTTAAAGTATCACATTAGTGGTATCAAAGTAGGTATGTCCAATCAGGTTAATTGCCTTTTTTATGTTGTTGTAACTAGTAGTAAGTTAGGAATAAGTTATTGTGAATGTGTTATTAAGTGAGTTTTAACTTGAACTAAAGAGTAGGAGTTGTAGCACCATCTTTGCAATCATAAAACACATTAAAGATACTTTTAATTACTTGTATTTGAGTTTGAATGATTACAATTATGGTTACCCTATGTAATTGACTCCATGAGTAGGAAGGACTAGCTACCCCTTTGACTCATCATTGATAAAAGAGGCAACAATAACTCATTATTTCGGTTAGAAAAACTTGTTAATTTTACTTTTGGAATAGTTGAAAAGCGTGTTAATCTCTTATGTCATTTGGGTAATTAAATTGTTTAAGTGTGTGTCTTGTGATCTAGTATGTCTATCAACAAGTTCTTAATTTTTTTTTTTCCTTTTTTTATTATTTATAAAATGTGTTGTCATAAAGCAACTCATTTTTAATCTTATATAATCATTATCAAATAAGGAAGATTATTTTGAATTTTGTAACATAAATCGTAATGCATGTATATGTGTTAAAATTACATGTTCTAATAAGGATACTATAAGCTTCTAAGTAACTTGCTTAATATAAATCAATGCATTGTGTTAGTATTTTATATGTACTATAATGTGTCTTTTGATAAAAACCTAGAACTATTGTAGATATAAATACATAAAATTCATGTAAATAACAACGCCATACTAAAACTCATTAATATATCAGGCATAAAGATATAATGAAAAATTATAATTCGATAAGTTTATGGTAAAAATGAATATAATAAAAAAAAAATATCTGCATGCATTAACGTTAATAAATTTAAAATTAATATCCAATGAAAATTTGGCCTTAACAAGAAGATTTGGGTCTAGTAAAAAAGGATACAGTCGATACGCTCCCACGACGTACGAACCAAAGATATCCATATTTAATGAATAACAATATCTCAAATATAATTATTTTTGATAAAAAAAGAAAATTATATGGGACACAAAAAATAATACCTACAATTAATATATTAATTCATAGTACGTACAAAAAAAAATTATATACATATTATTTTAACTGTTTATATTTGCAAATAATATATTATTGGAAATAATAAATTATTATATAATTAGAAAGAAACATGATGAATCAATCATATTTTGATTTTAAACTATAATAAAAATGTTGAATAATTTTATATTGAAGATATGATATCTCGTGTTTGCCACATGCTACATACTAGTTATTTAGGTTTTCGATAAGTTTTATATTGGTTAGTAGTTATTAATAATAGATTGGAATAGCTTAGTTTGATTGACTTGATAGAAAGATTCAAATAGCATGACTTTTACTTACTATTATTAACAAATTGTTATTAATTATTTTATACTCATTAGAGCATTTCCATCGTGAACTCAACATAGGTTCATTAATAGGGCTTACATTGCAATCCGCTCATTTTTTACAGTTTAAAATTATATTAAATCACACAACTTTAATTTATACCTTAATATTTTATTTATATTTAATCTTATTATAACTTACAATATTAATTTAAATATTAATATTATTATACACTATTTTAATTTAAAATAAAATTGAACTTAAAGTTTTATAACAATAATAAAAATAAAAATATAAAGCTAATGGTCATAAATTAATAAAAAATATGACGGTCATTACATTATTATTATAAATAAAATAAAAAGAAGTCAAAGATCATAAATTAATAAAGAAGGTAAGTCATAAATTTTATTATTTATAAATTAATAAAAAAAAAGGTAACAATATTATTATTAAATTATAAAAGTACCGTTCAACGATTAACTCGTCAATAACTCAATTTTATGTAATTCCACGCTGACAACTGTTAGAGATGCTCTTAAACATTACCTTAAATAATTTATTTATATATATATATATATATTTTCATTCTTTGCAAAAATCATTCTATAAATATATAATTTTCTTCAATCAATTATTTTAACTTTCATATAATAAATATTGTTCACTTTTAAAGAGAAGATTAATTGAAGGTGCAATGTCTTTATTTATTCAAAAATTTATTTTGATATGTGTGTTGACGTTGTTGTTCATGCACAATGTTATTGGAAATCATGTGAGTATAAATAATAGATTGGAAAGCAGTATGGACCTAACTGTTCATTGCAAATCTGCTGATAATGATCTTGGGGTTCATGTTGTTCAGTATGATCAAACCTACGGTTGGAGTTTTAACAATGGCTTTTTTACCAGAACACAATTCTATTGTTCCTTTACGTGGAACGGTCCTGCTAAATGGTTTGACATATACATAGCAGGTAGAGATTTATGTGAAACTTGCAATTGGATTATAAAGGAGTCAGGACCATGTAGGCTTGGTAAATATGCTGGTTGCTATCCGTGGAATAAGTAATTGATAATGTAATACACATTTATTTATCTTCATAAATTTTGTACTTGAGAGTATTGAGTGTAACACTCCAAATTTTATAATAAACTATTTTATAAAATAAATACTATTTTAAATAATTAGTTTGGTATTTATATTTTTTTAGAATATATGTTGATCAATTTTATGATTAATTTTCTTCTTACGTTTGTTTTCTTTGATGTGTTAATTTTATACAAATTGGACTAAATGAGTAATATAAATAGTATCTACTTAAAAAATTATCAATATTTACTTTCTCACCCGTTGACCTATGATACTCCATTAAAAGCTACATCTTAATCACAACTTGGAATCATCACTATTTCATCAACTTTAAGGTTACTTCAAAAGTCTCATCACAAATTTATAACATTTTTATCATCAGTCATAAATCACCATCGTTATCATCGAATAAACTCATATCACACAATGCATCCATATTTTAAAAATACCTCATAAACTCATCTAATCAATCATATGCACAAAATTTATTTGTCATTCAATATTACAATATTATCAAATGCCACACATTTAACGAAACTATATCAAATATCACAATAATATTAAATATTACACATTTAACGAATCAATCAACATCTAATAAGTATTTCTATTCCATATTTTAATCTCAAAATTTCCATTTTGAACATTAATTAATTTATCACTCAAAGGGCTACTGTTGTACTTTGCGAGCTCCGAACGAATCGTTGGGAAATACGGTTTTCCCGTTCATCTCACAATATATTATACTCATGAATTTAAATGATATCTCACCGCTTACCTTATTTCGACACTTTCACACACGAATACGATTCCACGAGCAAACAACCTTTGTTCTTTGACTCTGTCCTTCAACCGATCTAACTCGACATTTTATGGGTAAACATCAAAAGTAGATTATGAGAAAACACTCTAAAAACTAATTTCGAATTTCGGTCAAGGAAACTTATCATAAATCCGAAAACCAATCAGTGGATGATATATTCATTTTTCACACGATCATTTTGACATTGATTTCACTCAAATCGGATATACGGTGAAGAAGAACAGTGCAAACTGAGGAATTTTATAAATGGAGAACTTGGGTATTTAAGAGAGAAATTGAGATGGTTAAAAATCTGAGAAAATGTGTTTAATTGACCAACTAAATGTATGAAACAACATACTAAAATTTGAATGAAAACGGATAAAATTTTCTAGAATGGTTATCATCACCGATGTCAAAGGATAGCCTAGTTTGTTGTGTTTGCTGATTTCGTCGTCTACCAAACGAATGCCACATATCTTTAGCTTTTTTCTTATTTATTTCATTTTATTAACCCTTAAATATTTCAAGCACATGGGCTAAACCTATTAGTCTCGTGATTTATTTTATATTTTACTTATACTATTTTTATTTTGCAAAAACAAAATTAATAATTATTTAATCTCATTTTCAAAACTCCTCCAAACACCATTTAGTTTTCCAAACATTACTAATATATTATAAATTAGATTAGTTAAGATAATTAATATATAAAAAAAATATTACTAATAACTGAAACTCTCACATTCAAAGTAATCTGTATAATTATATTTATTTCTCAAAATATTCATGTTATAATAATACCATCATATTTGAGAATAATCAAAATTATAAATAAATAAATATAACATCAATATTTTATATTAATTACTACATCATAACAAATATATATATATAAAATCACAAAACCATAACAAATATTTAAAAATAAAGGAACTCAAACCCAACATTACTAATATCCCAAGATCATTATTTCTAAAGTAAAAATTTAAAATAAGAGATACTTAGAAATGATTAAAATATAAATATGTGCACACTTAACATTAGTCAAACATATAAGAAAGTATCACATTAATTACCAACTAACAGATACACTTTAAATCGCATAAAATCTTATTCTTTAAAATATTACACTAAAATACTATTATTTTTAGAAAAATATATAAAATAATAAAATAAAATATTTATTATCTGTATCGCTCATTTAATATAATATTTATCAAACTAACACATCATAGACCTGAAGTTAATGAGACCTGAAGTTCAAGTTTGGGAGGAACCCTGCTTTGATAGGTGATACCGAGAATAAGAGTTGTAATTTTTATTTTACTTATTTAATTTGAAATGACTTTTTGTATGAAAACTTTTTAAGTACTAGTAAGTTTTTAGAATTAAATCAAGTAATTATACTTAAATGAAACTTATTGAGATTGCACTATTTTATAGGAGTAAAGAAGTTTAAAGTGTTCCTTTTGATTTTTGAGAAACATGATATCCTAAATTAAATATGCTGGTTGCTATCCGTGGAATAAGTAATTGATAATGTAATACACATTGATTTATCTTCATAAATTTTGTACTTGAGAGTATTGAGTGTAACACTCCAAATTTTATAATAAACTATTTTATAAAAGAAATACTATTTTAAATAATTAGTTTGGTATTTATATTTTTTTAGAATATATGTTGATCAATTTTATGATTAATTTTCTTCTTACGTTTGTTTTCTTTGATGTGTTAATTTTATACAAATTGGACCAAATGAGGCAACAATAACTCATTATTTCGGTTAGAAAAACTTGTTAATTTTACTTTTGGAATAGTTGAAAAGCGTGTTAATCTCTTATGTCATTTGGGTAATTAAATTGTTTAAGTGTATGTCTTGTGATCTAGTATGTCTATCAACCAGTTCTTAATTTTTTTTTCCTTTTTTTATTATTTATAAAATGTGTTGTCATAAAGCAACTCATTTTTAATCTTATATAATCATTATCAAATAAGGAAAATTATTTTGAATTTTGTAACATAAATCGTAATGCATGTATATGTGTTAAAATTACATGTTCTAATAAGGATACTATAAGCTTCTAAGTAACTTGCTTAATATAAATCAATGCATTGTGTTAGTATTTTATATGTACTATAATGTGTCTTTTGATAAAAACCTAGAACTATTGTAGGGGTTGTTATAAATCAATCTTGTGTATAAAATTTAGAAAAAATAATTCAAACATTAAGTTTACTTGGCAATTATGTGAAATTGTTTTCCATCATTCACTATGGTTATAATCTTTAATTCTTGACTTATGGTTATAATATTTAATTCTTGACTTTTAAGGAGTTGCATATTTTATGAGTATTATGTGTGTCTCTATTTGAAATTCTTAAGACTATGAAATAATTTAAAAATTGCTCTACTTGGTCTTACTTAAGTGTAATTGGTTGAGTAATTGATGATATTATTTAAATTTTTTTAAGAGAGTAAAACTAGTAAGACATTAGTAGAGAAGTTAGTTGAACTTAATAAGGTATATGACAAATTTTTCATTCCATTCAACTTAAGTTAATGAGTATGTGGTTACTAACTAAATCTATAAGTTTTATTTCCTCTGTAAGTTGTAGTGAGTAATTGTGGTATTTCTTTTATGATTGAAATGTTAGTTGCAATATATGAAGCGAGTAATTGTAGTATTTCGCTCGTGATCAAAATGTTAGATTTGATTGTTTAAATGATTTATTGTGTCATGTTAGCCTATTATGTTAAGCTAATTGATTTTTGACATGTTGTGCTCAAATAAATAGCGCATGTCTTAAATATGTTTATAGGTTAAGTTTGAATCTTGGGTGTGGTTAGTTACATCAGTTCCTTTATTGTCACTATAAATTTCAAGGATGAAATTTCTATGACGATCGGAGAATTGTAACACCTCAAATTTTATCATAAACTATATTATAAATTAAATAATATTTTAAATAATTCATTTGGTGTTTATATTATTTTAGTATATATGATGTGTTGATTTTATACCTATTGGACTAAATGAGTAATATAAATAACAAATATTATATTTTTTGTTTTTATATTTATCTAAAAATAATTGTATTTTAGTTTATTATTTAAAAAAAAAAAGATTTTAGCTTATTTTACATTTACATGTGATATTTTCTTCTACGTTTGATTAATCTTAAATGTGCACTTAATTATATTTAATTATTTATAAATATATCAAATTTTAATTTTTTTCCATTATAAATAATTTTTATGACATATTAGTAATATTAATGTTGATTTCCTTTATTTTTATATATTTTCTATGGCATGGTGATTTTATGCATATAAATTGTAATTTAGTAATTACTATAAATTGTTGATGTTAAATTTTTTTATTTTACCATTTTGATTATTCTATAAAGATAGTAGTATTTTTATGTGATTATTTTATAAAATAGTATAGTAATAATGGTAGTTATAATTTTGAACATGAGAGTTTTGGTTATTAGTGTACTTTATTTTCTACAATATGAGTTTCAAAATATTGGTAATATTTTAGTAATAAAATTGTATTAAAAAAAGTATTAAGGAAATTAGTTTTGTATACACCACCACATATAATAATAATAATAATAATAATAATAATAATAATAATAATTGTAATAATAATAATAATAATAATAATAATGATAATAATAATAATTATAATAATAATAATAATGAACAAAAAAAAGGAAAAAAGGAAAGTCCGATTCCCATCTTCTTCTTTTTCGTATACACCACTGATTCCATAACCTATTTCCTCTCCATCTTATTTCTTCCACCATGACTATTATAGCGGGTGTTGTGCAAAATCGAGACCACATTTGTGATATCGCCTTTTACATTCCAAACTAGAATCGCAATTTGAAACGCCCTATTCTTCTATGTCCAAAATCACACCTCTATCTTTTGATCAAGATTCCGACCACCAAGAATATCACCAACGAAAACTGAGATCACATTTAGACTCCACGAAATACCCTCTTCCATTAGATATGCTTGAAATCCCAAACCATAACACTTTATAAAATGTGTTTCAACTATTGTCGCGACCGTTTTCTTGAATTTCGGCCATCACGTTCATTATCTTGAAAATATGATATCGTTACTGGAATTCTCTTGGTGAAACCTTCAAGATTCACAATTCATTTGTGTATATCGGTGAAGTTGATGTCGGACCCTATCGACGCTCCAATGACTTGGAGGTAGCCCTCCAAACGTCGGGAGCTATGATACAACACATATTTACCTCAACTGTCGCATATATGTGTCTCGAGTTAAGTTTAGGGGATCTATGAGGACAATATCAATTTGAATTGTTCTTTCTGTGACATCCTAAAAACCACAAAATAATATATAATAATTTATAATATAATTTTTAACTTTGATTCGCAACAGATAAATGAAATATATTTTAAAGGAAATAAAAACTTTTATAATTAATTTAAGATATCACATTCCTTAAAATTCAAAAGGAACACTTTAAAATTTTTCCTCCTATAAAATAGGTCAATATCTATAAACTTTGATTGAAATAAAATTTCTTAATTTAATTCCAAAAATTTACTAGTATTTATAAAGTTTTCATACAAAAAAGTTGTTTCTAATAAAACTAATAAAAATACAACATATGACGCTCATTCCCGGTATCACCTATCAGAGCGGAGTTTCTCCCAAACTTGAACTTCAAGACTCTTTAACCTTTAATAACCTCAATTTCTCAAACGCATGGTCAAGCCGGTCAAACGCAAACAACAAATGAGGTGATTTTGAAATCATGTTAATAGTATAATATAAGGAGAACACATAATTAATCATAAATAAACCCTATAATTACACAAACATTCTTCAAGGAAAAACATAACACTATGGTATATTAACTCCAAAGTACTTGGTTAGGATGTTTGATACTACCATCATTAGAGCATACTCAAATACTACATTACTAAAGCATTAGAGAATACTCAAAATCACATAATAAATAATATAACATCAACACTTTATATTAATTACTAAACCATAATAAAATTATATAAAATTACAATACCATAACAAGTATATCAAAATAAAAGGAATCAAACACAACATTATTAATATCTTAAGATAATTATTTATAAAATAAAATATATTTAGAATTAATAAAATATAATTAAGTGCATATTTAGTATTAGTCAAACGCGCAAGAAAATGTCACATTAATTATCAACTCACATATACACGTTATATCACCTAAATCTTATTCTCTAAAATATTTACAATAAAATACTACTACTTTTAGAAAAATATATAAAATAATAAATTATAATATTTATTATTTACATCAATCATTTTGTCAAATAGGTACATATTAACACATCATAGAAAACGCATATATAAAGAAAATTAATAATAAAACTAATTAACATATGTATAAAATAATTTTAACACCAGATTAGTTATCTAAAATAATATTTAATTAATAAAATAGTTTCTTATAAAATTTGGGGTGTTACGATTTTCCCCTTGTTAAAGAAATTTCTTCCTCGAAATTTGTGGTGAGTGAACTAATATCTAGCTTACCACCATCAAGATTCAAACTTAGTCTATAAACATATTTAAGACATTCATTATTCAATTAAGGACAACATGTCAAAAATCAATTATCTTATCATGATAGGCTAACAAGACACAACAAATAATTAAACACATCACATTCAACAACTCAAATATGAAGGAAATATTATGTTTAATCATTATCGTTTATAGATAAAACTAAGCCTGTAAATTTAGTCAACAACATTTACTACATTCAATTGAATCAAGTAACACATATTTAAAATACCTTTTCAAGTTCGACTTACTTCTCAAACAATATTTTACTAGTTTTACTACCCTAAAAAGATGTTTAAATTCCAACGACAATTACTCTACAGGTTTCACGAGAGTTAGACATATAGAGAAACATTTAAGTATTTCACACCTTGAAGAACTACAAACAAAAATGTGTATACAACTCAATGACAAACAATCACTTAAATTTATTTTAATTTATTTTAATTTATTTTATAGAACTTGTGTGTATAATCATAGCGAAATAAGACAAATATTTTCATATATTGTGATACACAATCAAAGTCCAACTTAATTTGAAAGTCCTATAAACAAAGTTCATTTATAAAACTCATGCAATAGTTCTAGAAGATACTAACACAATGTCCTTATTCATTTTAAGCAAATTAATTAGAAGATCAAACTTAATGAATTAAATGTTTATATTAAGTACACACCACAAACCTAATATTCGTGTCACCTAATTAGTTATTAGTATTCAACATTGATGTTACATAAAACTCATAATTACTCTAAGTTTTTTAAGAAATGAACATGATTTCTAACTATTTACAAAATAAAATTAACAAGTATTTGTAAAAATAATAACAATTGGTTATTGTTGCCTCTTTTATCGATGATCCTTCATCGGGGTAGTGATCAAAGCATTTGAGCACATATTTCTAGCTTTTTAGTTTGGTATTTTAAAAGCTCTTTATAGGTTAGAATAATATTTTTAGCTTGTTTCTAAACTTTAAGTCGAATTTGAATAATAATTTTATTATTTGCATTTTGACTCTTGTGCTCTTTGTTGGCCATAACTTTAACTTTAGATATTGGATTGGCGCATACAAGAAGGCGTTGGTAAGCTTCAAATCAGAGCTATAATTTTGGTGTTGGAAGCAAAGACCAATTTCTAACGTTACTAGACATAAATTGCAGATTTCGTAATCTTGATTTTTGTAATAATTTTAAATAGCTGGTCACTTGTGTTTTTAAATCCTAAACCATAAAGCCCAACATCAAGTACTATATATTGATAGTTTTGTTTCTTTTTTAAAGGACATAAAAAAAATTCAGTTGCTACAAGAAATAAACAGTTTTTATTTTAATTTCATGGAAGGCTAATTTTATAAGACTAATCCTCGAGTTCAGAGTTTCATAAATACCTTGAGATTCAGGTTACACTGTGAATTTCAATTCATGATTCTATTCTTGTTTATTTTATTATATTGAAATTATGATTGCTTAAATTGAATTTCAATAGGATCGATTCAATTTATTTGACAGAATTTGGTTTGGGTTTCTAATTTAATTGAATTATAATTTTGCGACGCTTGATTGTTAATTGTACTATTTTGATGATTGTGATCCTTAATACAATCAAAGAAACTGAATTCTCATAGGATTGATTACACTTGTTTGATCAATTCTACAGTCAAATAAGAATAGAATCACGAATTAGAAATTAAACTCATTCGTCGAATATGTGATAGGTCTGAAAACTCGAATAAGTGGATTAATCGTTCGCTCATCTGTTAAATCAAAAATCTAAAAAAAAAAACCTTTCTAATTTCAAATTTTAATTCGGTTATTATTATTATTATATATCAGAAGTCCTTGCGAAATGACTCGAGTTATTACCTCTATTTACATTTTATCAATTTTATTTAACCCGTGTGCAACAACAGATCAAATTGGTGCCATTGTCGTGGACTCTCTGATAAATATATTAACCCTACTTTCAGACGACTGTCTCAGATTTTTCCAAAATTTTGCTAGAAAATCAAAAACAAAATCAAGGAATTCCTTCGTTTAGACCCTTTTTTTTTTTCAATTTTTTGAATTTTTGCATATTCTCAAAAAATTCCAAAAAAAATTGTGTTGCCTTTATGTGATTTTTAGACATTTTTTGTGGTATTTTTATTTTTATTTTTTGGATTTTATTTGATAGGATTTTTTATTTTTCACTTCAATTTTAGCAATAGGGACATTGTTGGAATTTTCATAATTGCAATTATGCATTGCATTGTTATGATGATTCATGACTAGGGCTAGTTCTTTGAATCTTCATTCCTTTGAACCTGAAATAGATAGGACATTTCATTTACGTCGTAGACTTAATAGAGCTACTAGTGTTATCGGGTTAGAGTTAGATAGTGAAAGTGACAACTTGTAACAAAATATGGTTGATGCGAATAATAGAACCTTAAGACAACTTGTTGCACCTAATGTCAATTAGCATGCATTATGTATCATATATCTTGAAGATCCCTACAAACACTTGAAGGAATTCCATGTTGTGTGTTCTATCATGAAGCCTCAAGGAGTCACAGAAGACCATATTAAGCTGAGAGCCTTCCGATTTTCACTCCAAGATGCTGCCATGGACTGGTTATATTACCTTCAACCAGGTTCTTTACAAGTTGGAATGATCTCAAGATATTGTTTCTAGAAAAATTATTCCCTGCCTCAAGAGCTACTTCAATCAGAAAATAAATATGCGGCATTAGGAAGATTGACAAGGAATCATTACATGAGTATTGGGAGAATTCAAGAAATTAGTGTATAGTTGTCCTCATCACCAAATTTCTAAACAATTTCTCATCCAGTATTTTTATGAAAACTTGCTACCTATGGATATAAGAATTTTGGATGCTGCTAGTGGAGGAGCACTTGCCGATAAGACCCTAGAAGCGGCAAGGGCTTTGATTGAGAACATGTCCATTAATTCTCGGCAGTTTACAACTAGAAGCAATTCATCAGTATTAACAAGGAGTGTGGGGGAAAACAAAAAGAAAGAAAAGGAAACCTACTGCCTCGCGATAACCTTCTTCCTTCTTTGTTTCAAGAAAACCAAAACCCACAAACACAAATCTTCACTTATCTTCTAGATCTAACTTTTGAAGCGACGACGTGAGCGCAGTTTCTACCGAAACTAATCGCGGTGCCGTAATCGCTTGTTAAAGCTATCGTTGATGTAAGGCCTTCTTCCAAACTTTTAGTTTGCATTGAGGAACTTAAATGTGGAATTGTAGGAAGTAAATTTGTTGGGTTGATGTTTAGATTTGGGGAAAATGAATTTAATGCTCTTCATGGGTGAAATTTTGGAGTTGGGTTTTGGTGAAAATTAATTTGGCGTGACTTAAGTTTGAAAACATGGAAATTTATGGGTGAATGATGATTGAACTTGGCGTGGTTTTATGGAAAAGGAATGTAATTCATTTATGTGTGTACTGAGGGAGTAAATGTGATATGCTTGAGGTGTGAATGTTTTGAGATAAAATTTATGTGTGATTGTGGAAATTGATATTGGTGTAAATAATTATGTTTGAGTATGCTATGTGTTGTATTTGAGGAAAATCATTAGTGTGAAATGATTATTAAAAATGGGGAATCTATTAATACCTGCATTTACTTAATGGTTGTGGTGAAAAGAGTTAGAGTATGCTCATGCATTTCATAGTACATGGTGACCGGATGGGCCATGGTGATAGTGGTGACCGGATGAGCCACTAGATAATTCCATGTGATTTTTTGGTTCATCTTATCCTTACGGGGATTATTGCATCATGCTGATCTGCGAGAGATTGCACTCTAGTTGTGCTGATCTGTGGGCGATTTCACTCTAGAAAAGCAGTGCAAGGCCTGTGATAGGCGACACTTTAGTAAATCATGCGGGCCAGTGATGGGTGGCACCTTAGTAATTAGTACAAGGCCTGTGAGAGGTGGTACAATTATGATTTACGCCCCTTTGAGGAGGGTTTGGATTGAAATTATGGAATTCATGCATTTTGGCCTATACGCATTGCATTAGCGTGTTTGGCACACGAGTCATGTTTGATATAATGTTATGATTGCATGTGTATACTCAGTTGTTGTTGTTATTGTGCCGTAATTGGTAAGTGTGATTGTTTTGGATTTGTTGTAAGTGTTGATCGATTGTGAAACCATTTTGTAAACTGATGTTCAAATTTGTCTATTGAATTCTGAATTCACACTTGTATTCTGCTACAAGGATGTGGTAGTCGAATACAGTGGTGTTGTTTTTGTTGTTGTCATCCTGTCTCGTAGTCGACTACAGATGTGCTGTATTTGCTACTAACTTCTGAATTCACATATGTATTCAGCTACAAGGATGTTTTAGTCGACCACAGATGTGCTATTTTGCTACTAACTTATGAAATAGCACTGTATTCAAATACAAGGATGTTGTATTCGAATACAACAGTGCAGTTTTGTTAAAAAATCCATTTTTCAACTTTGATTATGCATGTCTAGCATATGAAAACCCTTTCAAGGTGCATGCTAAATTGAAAGGTTATTTTGTGCATTTGAAACTTAAATGTTATGTGTTATTTTTTAATTTCGGTTGGTGACCCTTTATAATTATTGTGGAAATCTGGGTTTTGCCCTTAGATTAGAACCAGGATCGTCCTACCAGTTACTACCCTGGAGATGGGAGGGTAGTTGGACATACCTGACTAGAGCTGTGTTAGGAGGATTTTTGCAGAGAGTGTGGAGACCACACAGGTTGTATAGTTTTTTTATAGCACGATCAAATTAGATAGTTGTATATGGACTAGAGGTATTTCTTTTGTGGATGTATTTACTTTATTTTGGAGGACTGTACCAATATTGCATATTGTCAGCTTGACTTTTATTTTGATGGGTTCATGTACAACTTTTTGATGTGACGTGGGGAAGTTTAAATTCTTGGGGCAGTGCTTTTGTACAGGTGTCTGCCGAGAATATCCTAGGGGTACGAGCTATGTCTGATAGGTCTCATAGCCCCAGTTTATTTTACTGTTTAAATACTTTGGATTTGTATTTCAAAAACTATTTCCACTGCTTGTAATTATTTGTTGATTTGTGTCGTTATGTTACGACTTAAATATTTTATCCAAAAGTATCTCTTTCTCTCTTTATTTCCTTTTCTTTCTTAATTTATTTGTCTTATGAAATTCGATTTTGTTTTGTTTTGAAAAAAAAAATGGGCTGTTGCATTTCTTGATTAAGCTACTAGCCAAAACAAGCCTACCCTACAATTATCCATTTGTTTAAGCCCCTTTGAGCCTAGTTATCCTATTCTTTGTTATATAGTTCATTACAAGCCTAAAAGTGAAAAACAATGAATTGACCCAATCGTGCAGAATAAAGGTGTCTTTCCTTAAATACCAATTCCGAACTTATAATTTTGACAAAATTTTGTTTTGGTTTCTAATTTAATTGAATTATAATTTTGCGACGCTTGATCGTTAATTGTAATATTTTTATGATTATGATGCTTAATCCAATCAAAGAAACTAAATTCTCATAGGAATGATTACGCTTGTTTGATTGATTCTATAGTCAAATAAGAATAGAATCATGAATTAGTAATTAAACTCATTCATAGAATCTTTTATAGGTTTGAAACTCGAATAAGTGGATTAATCGTTTTGCTCATATATTTAATCAGAAATCTAAAAAAAGCCCCTTTCTAATTTCAACTTTCAATTCGGTTATAATTTTTATATCAGAAGTCCTTGCAAAATGACTGGAGTTATTACCTCTATTTACATTTTATCAATGGTATTTGACCATTGTGCGACAACGGATCAGGTAGCTAGTCCCTCCTACTCATGTTGTCAACTACTTAAGTTAAATATAACTGCAATCATTCAAATTCATACATGGATAATTAAAAGTATATTTAATGTGGTTCAAGGGTGCGAATGTGGCGACACAACTCGTACTCCTTACCTCCAATTAAAAACTCACTTAATTACACATTCACAATAATTTATTTGTAATTTACAAATAGTTACAAAAACAATATAAACAACAACTAACATGAATATATAATCAATAATCTGATTGAAGAAATATAGAACTATTCCACTTTTAGATGCTATCAACAACCCTAAGTCTATACACTAATTACCAACAATTAGAACACTTAAAATACAAAAAATAATAATATATACATAATCATATACACATTCACATAATTAAACCAAAAATTAGCACCAAGATTTTACGTTCATCTCATAACTCAAACAATGTTGGAATAACATACTGATAAGAACACTACGGTTTGACGTAGTTGTACGAATAAAGAAAAATCGAGGATTTATGGACAATAGAGAAATTTAGGAGTTCTCGGCTGCAGTGATTGTTTTGTGCTCAGTGTGTTGGTGTCATACTTAGTGTTTTGGTTTGGTAGGGAAGGGATGTTTCTTTACCAAGTGGATGTAAATGGGGCTATGTGACATAGCTATGGGCGATTGTACTTCATCGACATGATCAAAGTTATAGGAAAATAAGGGAAACTCAATGGACCTTGAGAAGATTATTGACCGCTTGTACATTAGGATAACCTTAAGTGCAAGTCAAGGGGAGCGCTAATACAGTTCAGTTAAGATAGTCCAAGCCACCAACATGGTTGTTGGCTATATATTGACAAATTGAGGGATTGGTCATCCTTAATCTCTTATTGATAGTAGACAAAATCATGTTGAATGGAACGGACGAATCTGACCGGTTATGGTAGTGTGTAGAGTTATTAAGCACCCTATGAAAAGGTGTAGGCAACACTTTCTTCGAGTATGTCGGGTGAAACAAGTTGTGGCTTGTATGTTGAATTTGAGTACAAACCTAGTGTGAATTGTTACTCGTACTTTAAGTTTCGAGGACGAAACTTCTTTTTGGAGGGTAGTAATGTAAGACCCATAGTTTTAAATTCTAAATTATGTATTTTGGTGTGCTTTTATGTTGAACTTTGAGGCTTTTTAGCCAAGTTATTAATATTTAGCGAATTTAATGTCAAAAATATATTTTTGGAGCCCCGATTAAAATTATTCGTCGAGGAATAATTTTATTTATTTACGATGAATCTTTTGTCGAAAAGAAAATGTTCTGAGATGAAGTGTTTTTCGGAAAAATTCATCTACCAATTGAATTGCGGCGAGAGAAGATATTTCTCTGAAAAAGTGGTTTGAGAAGTTATGAGTGAAATGGTAATTTTGATAAATATCTAGATATTTAGATATTGTTTGGTTATATTTAATATATATATATATATATTGCGAAGGAAAAAGGAAGGAAAAGAAAATAGAAAAGAAAAGGAAAATAAAGGAAAAGCAGGAAAAAGAGAAGGGAAAGAAACGTAGAACCTTTCTTCCTCTCCACGCCTCGCAAGCACGTATCCTTCTTCATTTGTTTCTTTTGCTTCTTTTACTTCAAGGAAAGAAACACAAGGCTTGGTGGGTGAGAAAGCAAAGAATTTCTCAGCTTCATTCTTCTTCTCGGATTCAAAAACAGAGAAATATCGGCGTTGGTGTTTTCAAAACCGTCAAACACAAACCTCCACATTTCTTCTAGATCTAAGCTTTATTTCGCAAAGAGATAGAAGGGAAATTTGCTCATCTCTACGCTACGGTGCTAGTGTACAAACCATGGAAGCGACATCGCGAGCGGAGATTTTATCAAAATTAATCGTGGTACCGTAATCGCTCGTTAAAGCGATAACGGAGGTAAGGGATCCTTCCAAACTTTTAATTTGCATTTAGGCACTTATTTGTGGTTGAGTGGAAAATAAATGTGTTGGGTTTGAAGTGTAGATTTGGAGAAAATGAATTAAATGCTTTTTATGGGTGAAATTTTGGAGTTCGGTTATGGAGATATTGATGAGTGTTTTTTTGGAAAAAGAATTTCATTCATTTATGTGTGTTGTTGAGAAAATGAAATTTGATGTGTTTGAGGTGGGTTTTGTGAAAATTAGTTTGGCATGAGTTATGTTTGAATTTTGTGGAAATTTGTGGTGATTGATGATTAAACTTGGTGTGGATTTTCTGGATTTTGAATTGATTAGGTTTAATGTAAATTGTGGATTTAATTTGATGTGTGGAGGAAATATAAATGTTTGAGTATGCTACGTGTGGAATTTGAAAGTCATTGGTGTTAAATGAGTATTAAAAATGTGGATTATTTTAATATCTGCATTTACTTAATGATTTGTGTAGAAAGAGTTAGAGTCTGCTCATGCATTTCATAGTACATAGTGACCAGATGGGCCATGGTGATAGTGGTGACGGGATGGGCCACGAGATGATTCCATGTGATATGTTGGTTCATCTTATCATTGCGGGGATTATCCCGTCGTGTTAGGTCCGTGATAGACTGCACATCTTTGGTAAATCGTGCTGACCCGTGAAAAGTGACACCTCGATAAATAGTACTTTTGGAATTCATGCATTTTGGCATATACGCATTGGATTAGGGTGCTTCGCACCCGAGTCATGTTTGATATAATGATATGATTGCGTCTGTATACTCAGTTGTTGTTGTGATTGTGTTGTAAATGGTAAGTGTGATTGTTTTGGATTTGTTGTAAGTGTTTATCGATTGCAAAACCATTTTGAAAACTGATTTCTGGACTTTTTATGCATTGTATTCTAATAGAAGGATGTTGTAGTCAAATACAGTGGTGTTGTTTTTGTTGTTGTAATCCTGTCTTGTAGTCGACAACATCCTGTCTCGTATCCGACTACAGATGTGTTGTTTTTGCTACTGACTTCTGAATCCGCATCTGTATTCGAATACAAGGATATTGTAGTCAACTAAAAATGTGCTATTTTGCTACTAACTTATGAAATAGCATTGTATTCGAATACAAGGATGCTATATTCGAATACAACAATACAGTTTGTTAAAAACTTCATTTATCAACTTGGATTATGCATGTCTAGCATATGAAAACCCTTTCAAGGTGCATGCTAAGTTGAATAGTTATTTTATGCATTTGAAACTCAAATGCTATGTGTTATTTGTTATTTTTGATTGGTGACCCTTTATAATTATTGTGGAAATCTGGGCCTTGCCCTCAGATGAAAACTAAGATTGTCCTTCCAGTTAGTACCCTGCAGATGGGGAGGTAATTGAATAAACCTGACTGGAGGTGTGTTAGGAGGATTTTATACGGGGAGTGTGGAGATCACCCGGGTTGTATAACTTTTTGTAGTATGATCAGATTAGATGGTTGTATAGGGATTAGTTGTCTTTCTTTTGGGAACGTATTTACTTTATTTTGGAAGACTGTACCTATACCTCATATTGTCAGCTTGACTTTTATTTATATGTGTCCATGTACAACATTTGATGTGACGTAGGGAAGTTAAAATTCTTGGGGCAGTGCTTTTGTATAGGTGTCTGTCGAGATTACCCCAGGAGTATGACCTATGTATGATAGGGCTCATAGCCCCAATGTATTTTGATGTTTAAATACTTCTGATTTTTATTACAAAAACTATTTCGCTCCTTTTAAATATTGTTGACTGTTGTCGTTGTGTTACGACTTAAATATTCAACCAAAGTATATCATCCTAATTTTTGAAATTCAATTTTTGGTTTTAGAAAAAAAAACAGGCTATTACAATTGTGGTATCAGAGCTTTGATTTGGATTTCTTTGGGGCTGTGGAGCCTTTGGTTTAGGTTGTAGGTCAACCTGTAGGTTGGGAGTCGTTATCTGATCATGCATCAGGGTAATTTGTCCGAGTTGTCGGGTTTGATGTAGTTTTGTTGTGTTGATGTAGTCGTAAGTTATTTTTGGAATTATTTTTGGTTTTGAGGAAGCAATGCATTCAAGAAGGAATGACGCTGCAAAAGTGAACGTTAGAGGGGATGATCAAATGGCTAAAGCTATGAATAACATTGTTTCTTTTGTTGCTGCAAAGACTCTGCGAGATTTGGAGAAGAGGGAAAGAGAGATCTATGCTGCTGTGGCAAGGGGATTAGAAGATTTTTGCCGTTACAATCCTCCCAAGTTTGAGGGTGCTGAGAATTTAGAGAAAGCTTATTAGTAGATTAAAGAAGTGGAAAAGATCTTCGAAATGATTGATTGTTAGGAAGGGTTGGAGTGAAATGTAAGACCCTTAATTGTAAATCCTAAATTATACTATTTTAGGTTATTTTCGTATTGAAATCTGAGGCTCTTTAGCCAAGTTATTGATATTTTGTGAGTTTAATGCCCAAAAATATCTTTTGATGCCCCGATTAAAATTATTCGTCGATAAATAAATTAGATTAAGTACGGTGAATCTTTTGTCGAAGAATAATTTATTTATGTTACGAAGAATTTAATACCGAGCAGTTTGGTTAAAAATATCTTGGATTACTGAAAATTGCATCTGTCAATTGAGTTGTGACGAGAGTAGATATTTTTAACAAAAAGTGGTTTGGGAACTGATGGGTGAAATGGATATTTTTAGGTATTTGTTATATATATATATATATATATATATATATATATATATATATATATATATATATATATATATATATATATATATATATATATATATATATAATTTTTGAAGATAGAAGAGGTATTGTTTCAAAGGGGTTAGAAAGAGTAACATCACGCTCCTCCGTTTTGATAACATAATCGGTTTTTAATATATTTTTGAAAAGACTAGATACATAGTCCTCATCTTTTTTTATTTTTTGGATTTTCCAATTGTTTATTGATTTTTGGAAGTCTTCAATAGTGATTTCTTCACTATTGATGGGTCCCCTTTTTTCTGGGATGTTTTGGGTATATATATATATATATAGAAAGAAAAAAGAATGGAAGGAAAAAAGAAGGAAATAGAAAGGAAGGAAAAAGGAAGAATGGTAAAGAGAAAGAAACACATTTTCCTCTCTGTGTTACTCACATTTTCTCCATCTTTCTTCTCCATTCTTCTTCATTCGATTCTTTTGATTCTTTTGCTTCAAGAAAATGAACCCAAGGCTTGGTGGGTGAGAAAACAACGATTTCACAGCTTCGTTCTTCTCCTTTGATTCAAAAACGGAGAAAAACGGTGTTGGTGTTTTCAAAACTGTCAAACACAAACCTTCACTTTTCTCCTAGATTTAAGCTTTGTTTCAAGAAGTGATAGAAGGGAAAGTTGTTCACCTCCATGCTATGGTGCTAGTGAACTAACTTTGGACGTGACGTCGTGAGCGGAGATTTTATCGAAATTAATCGTGGTGCTGTAATCGCTCGTTAACGCTATCGTTAATTTAAGAGCTCCTTCCAAACTTTTAGTTTGCATTTAGGGACTTATCTGTGGTTGAGTGGAAAAGAAATTTGTTATGGTTGAAGTGCAGATTTGAGGGAAATGAATTTAATGTTTTTATGGATCAAATTTTAGAGTTGGGTTTTTGGTGATATTGATGAGTGTTTTATGGAAAATGAATTTAACTCATTTATGTGTGGTTTTGAGGAAATGAAATTTGATATGTTTGAGTGGTGGGTTGGGATGATTTGTGGTTGTCGTGTTTGACGTGTTCATAGTTAATATTATAAATTGTGAGATGTGTTTGGGTGGATTTTGTGGAAAAATGAATTGATGTGATTTGGTGTGAATTGTGGATTGAATTTGAGAATATGTCTGAGTATGCTCTGTGTGGAATTTGAAAATCATTAGAGTTAAATGAGTATTAAAATCGGGAATCTTTTAATATCTATGTTTACTAAATGATTATCGTGAAAATCGTTAGAGTTAAATGAGTATTAAAAACGGGGAATCTTTTAATATCTGCATTTACTTAATGATTGCCGTCGATAGAGTCAAAGTACGCTCATGCATTTCATTGAACATGGCAATCAGATGGGCCATGGTGATATTGGTGACCGGATGGGCCACGAGATGATTCCATGTGATTTGTTGGTTCATCTTATCCTTACAAGGATTATCACGTCGTGCTGATCTGTGAGAGATTGCAATCTAGAACTTACTGATCTGTGAGAGATTGCACTCTAGAACGTGTTGATCTATGAGCGATTGCATTCTTGAAAATAGTAAGGCATGTGATAGGCGACACTTTAGTAAATCGTGTGGACCTGTGATGGGTGGCACCTTGATAATTAGTATAAAACTTGTGATAGGCGATACAATTATGTTTTATTCCCCTTCAAGGAGGGTTTTGGTTTGGAATCTCGAGTCCATGCATTTTGGCCTATACGCATTGCATTAGGGTGCTTGGCACGCGAGTCATGTTTGATTCAAGATTATGATTGAGTGTTTGAACTCAAGTGGTTGTTATGGTTGTGCCATAATTTCTAAGTGTGAATGTTTTGGATTTGTGTGTAAGTTTGATTGATTGTAAAACCCTTTCGAAACTCAAGTTGTCATGGGAATTATGCTATAATTGCTAAGTGTGATTGTTTGGATTTGTGTGTAAGTGTTGATTGATATCGAAACCCTTTTAAAAGCTGAATTTTGTCGTTTTTCTGCTGTTTGTTGATGTTTATTCGAATACAGAAGGTTGTATTCGAATACATACATCCTATTTTTGCTACTGACTTATTTGTAGTCAAATACAGAAGGTTGTATTCGAATAAAGACATGTTGTTTTTGTTGTTGTCTTATGTGTAGTCAAATACAGAAGGCTGTATTCGAATATAGACATGTTTTTGCTGCTGACTTATGAAACAGCCTTGTATTCGAATACATAGATGTTGTATTCGAATAGCCTTGTATTCGAATACATAGATGCTGTATTCGAATACAGCAGGGCAATTTTGTTTAAAACTTCATTTTTCAACTTTGTTTATGCATGTTTGGCATATGGAAATCCTTTAAAGGTGCATGCTAAGTTGAAAGGTTTTTTTGTGCATTTAAAACTTAAATGTTATGTGTTAATTTTTAATTTCGTTTGGTGACCTTTACAACTATTGTGGAAATATGGGATTTTCCCTCATATGAGAACCAGGACCATCCTACAAGTTAGTACCCTGTAGATGGGAAGGTAGTTAGGCACACCTGACTAGAGTTGTGTCAGGAGGATCTTGCGGGGCACGTGAAGATCACTTGTGAGGTATAGTTTTTGTAAAATGATAATATTAGGTTGACGTATAGGGACTAGATGTCTTTCTTTTTGGGTTGTGTTTATTTTAATTTGGAAGACTGTACCTATACCAACATTGTTAGCTTGGCATTTTATTTTGATGGGTTCCATGTACCACTTTTGATGTTTGAATACTTTGGATTTTTATTTCAAAAACTATTCCACTGCTTGTAAATATTTATTGTATTTGTCGTTATGTTACGACTTAAATATTTATCCAAAAGTATTTCCTTCTTTATTTTTGTTTTTATGAATTTGTTTTGAAAAAAAAATACACTCACATTGTTAAAAATTGGGGTGTTACATGAATCATGACGGTATGAGATTTGTGTAGTGGTTCGAAGGACATAGAGGATATGTTGTTGGTGGTAACTCGAAAATGATGAGTATGGATGGATTAACGTTAAACGGATAGGCGATTTCATGTAAATATCTAAGTGGAGAGCTTTTAAGAAGAGTAATAGGTGTTCGCCTGGTAGATTTCTAGATGAGACTGGATGAAGTTTGATAACTACCAAAGGGGTGTGAACACCATGGAATTATTGAGAAGACAATGATTCCATTTAAAATAGCATTTGATGCTTAGGTGTCTACAAAAGAGACTTGTATTGAAATTAAGGGGCACTGCACGTTAGGGGTAAATACTACCTTGGTTAGATAAAGTACACTTTGAGGAATAGTCAATACCTTGAGGGGTAAGGTCGAGCATTCGAGTTAAACTAGATTCACAACTTAGATTGTTAACTATGAATCTCATGACAATTATAAGAGGGAGAATATATATTTCTTTGATAAATGACAAATATCTGTGTGGTTTAGGAGATGTTAAGTATGGAAATGATTTTAAATGAAACTATAGACGCGTAAGTGTGAATTTTGGGTGATGTCTGGATAAACATAATGGGTTCAGCCTTGATGTATTGAACCATATATCACTATTAAGTGGAATTGGCAGTATAGAGTACGAGAATACTTAGAGATTGTAGCAAAGTAAGCTTATTAAAGGATAGTAAACATTTGGAGAATGTGTATATTTTGATAGGATAAACGGATTAATGAAGATCTGATTTGGGACCCTAAGTTGGTTGATCTTTAAGTCGATGGTTTAAATTCCACAAGGTTATGGATGAGTGTTTGGAGATTTACTAAAAATGTTGTGTTATGAATAGAAGAGTTTTAATTAGTGAGATTACTAAGATGATTAGAGTGAATGATGAAAAAGACCTGGTATTGTATCTTAAGATGAAATGGATGAAATTATATTGTGTGATGAGTATTTGGAGATTTCAAGAATTAGATTTTATAATTTTATTTAATTGTAGAAAGTGAAAAAGAAGAAATGTAACAAATGATTTATGGTTTAGTGGTTGGTCTTGGGAAGTCAAGCGTTAAGATTTAAAATGATTGTTTCAGCGACTAGAAGGACGATGAAAGGCATGTGGGTCTTGGAGATAATTTATTGCAAAGTTATGAGGATGAGGCTTATAGATAATTATTCCTTAGAAGATGCTTGTTGGGAACGTTTGAGGAATAGTTTTGTAGGACGTTCGATTTTTGGGACTCTTTTAGTTTGTACCTCAGTGAAGGTTGGGAACGAATAAGAATCCAGCGAGAGAACCAAAATTTGGGGAAAAAAACGTGCAATGAAGACTTGTTGGAGCAGCACATGGATATGTAGCTTATGTAATGAGGAAAGGCTTGATTTATTGAAATCACTATAATGAGGAAAGACGAAGTATGATAGTAGATGAGCTAAGCAAATAAAGGACTCTAGATATTGACCACATGGACGGTTGAATGACGGTAGAGGTGAAAAGTGGTTTCAAATATATTTTGGATGTAGAATATTTCATAGGAAGTGTGAAAATTAGGAGGAATTAAGATTTTGTTTGAAATCGTTGAAGGAATTCTTAAGGACCAGAATAACAAGTTTTTCGGAGGAAGGAAAGTTTAATAGTAAGAGGAAAGAAAAAAGAAAAATCAAGTTAGGGCGGAGGATACTTTCAGATACAATGCACAATAGTGTATACCAATTGTGGTTGTCAAAGAAGAGGACAATTTCTAGAAAAAGACATACAAGTGTAAGCTAAGTAATGATTTCAAAATAATGAAGATGTATCAAGGTTCGAAGTAGAAATTTAAGGTTTGTATAAATGGAAAAATGACGGAGTGAATACAATGCGTTTGACATATTGTAATTAAAATATAATTGTATCACCCCGAATTTCAAAGCGAGAGTGTATTTTTTTTTTCAAAACAAATTCATAAAACCAAGAAATAAATAAGGGAAATACCTTTGGATAAATGTTTAAGTCATAACGCAACGACATTTAAGTCAGTATAATTTACAAGCAGTGCAATAGTTTTTGAAATACGAATCCAAAGTATTTACACATCAAAAAGTGGTACATGGAACCCATCGAAAATAAAATGTCATGCTGACAATATTGGTATAGGTACAATCTTCCAAATTAAAATAAACACATCCCAAAAGAAAGACATCTAGTCCCTATACGTCAACCTAATCTGATCATTCTACAAAAAAACTATACATCCTGGGCGATCTTCACGCGCCCTGCAAGATCCTCCTAACATAGCTCCAGTCAGGTGTTTCCAATTACATTCCCATCCACACGGTACGAACCGGTAGGATGGTCCTGGTTCTCATCTGAGGGCAAAGCCCAGATTTCCACAATAGTTGTAAAGGGTCACCAACCGAAATTAACAATTAACACGTAACATTTAAGTTTCTAAATGCACAAAATGACATTTCAACTTAGCCTACACTTTAAAAGGGTTTCTATATGCCAAACATGCAGAAACAAAGTTGAAAAATCATGTTTTTAACAAAACAGCACTGTTGTATTCGAATACAGCATCTCTGTATTCGAATACAAGGCTGTTTCAGCATTCAGCAGCAAAAACAACATGTCTGTATTCGACTACAACAATGTGTATTCGACTGCACAGTAAGTCAGTGGCAAAACAACATGTCTGTATTCGACTACAACAGTCTGTATTCGACTACATAGCAAGTCAGTGGCAAAAACAGCATGTCTGTATTCGAATACAGCTTGCTGTATTCGAATACACATCAGACAGCAGCAGAAAAACAGCAAAATTCAGCATTTTTCAGCTTTTCAAAGGGTTTCGAAATCAATCAACACTTACCCACAAATCCAAACAATCAAACTTAGCAATTATAGCGCAATCACCACGACATCTTGAGTTTTGAAACAATTTTGCAATCAATCACACTTACACACAACTCCAAGACAAAACACTTAGCGATTATAACACAATTACCACGATATCTTAAGTTTCGAAATGGTTTTGCAGTCAAAAACGCTATCACACAATTCTCAAACATCCACACTTGGCAATTATAACACAATCACCATACCAACTTTAGTTTCGAAATGGTTTTGCAATCAAACACACTATCACACAATTCCAAAACATAACACTTAGCAAATAAAACCCAATTACCACGACAACTTAAGTTCAAACACTCAATCATAAACTTCAATCAAACACGACTCGTGTGCCGAGCACCCTAATGCAATGCGTATGTGCCAAAATGCATGGACTCGGAATTCCAAACCGAAACCCTCCTCGAAGGGCCGTAAATCATAATTGTACCGCATATCGCAGGCCGAAGTACCAATTACCGAGGTGCCACCTATCACGGGTCTACACGATTTACTAAAAAGCGTAAACCATAAACGTTCTGCCTATCACGGGCACGTACTGTTTACCGAGCTTCCACCTATCACGGGTCTGCACGGTTTACTAAAAAGAAACATAAATCGTAAATGTACCGCCTATCACAGGCCAAAGTACTATTTACCAAGGTGCCACCTATCACGGGTCTGCACAATTTACAAAAAACCGTAAATCGTAAATGTACCGCCTATCACGGGTCAAAGTGCTATTTACCAAGGTGCCACCTATCACGGGTCTGCACAATTTACAAAAACGTAAATCATAAATGTACCGCCTATCACAGGCCAAAGTACTATTTATCAAGGTGCCACTTATCACGGGTCTGCACGATTTACAAAAAGAATGAAAATGCATGAGCATACTCTGACTCCATCCACGACAATCGTTAAGCAAATGCAGATATTAAAAGATTCCCCATTTTTAATACTCATTTAACTTAAACGATTTTCACAACAAACATTAAGTTAACAGTGATATTAAAAGATTCCCCATTTTTAATACTCGTTTAACTCTAATGGTTTTCACGACAAACATTAAGTAAACAAGGATATTAAGAGATTCCCCATTCTTAATACTCATTTAACTTAAACGATTTTCACAAGAAACATTAAGTAAACAAGGATATTAAGAGATTCCCCATTCTTAATACTCATTTAACTTAAACGATTTTCACAACAAACATTAAGTAAACAGAGATATTAAAAAATTTCCCATTTTTAATACTCGTTTAACTCTAATGGTTTTCACGATAACATTAAGTAAACGTAGACATTAAGAGATTCCCCATTCTTAATACTCGTTTAACTCTAATGGTTTTCAAATTCCACACAGAACATACTCAAACATATTCACAAATTCAATCCACAATTCATACCAAAACACATCAATTCATTTCTCCACAAAATCCAACCATACACATATCAAATTTCATAAGCATTAATTATGAATACGTCAAATACGATGAACACAAGTCATCACAACATACCACTCAAACACATCAAATTTCATTTACTCAAAATCATACGCAAATGAGTTAAATTCATTTTCCACGAAACATTCATCAATATCACCAAAACCTAACTCTAAGATTTTACCCAAAAAACCTTAGATTCATTTTCCCCAAATCAACACTTTAACCCTAACAAAATTCTTATCCACACAACCACAGATAAGTCCCTAAATGCAAACTAAAAGTTTGGAAGGAGCCCTTACCTTAACGTTAGCTTTAACGTGCGATTACGGTACCACGAGTAAATCCGGTAAAATCTCCGCTCGCGACGTTGCTTCCAAAGTTGGTTCCCTAGCACTGTAGCGTAGTGGTGAACAACTTTCCCTTCTATCTCTTCGCGAAACGAAGCTTAGATCTAGATGAAACGTGGAGGTTTGCGTTTGACGGTTTGAAAATCCCTAACACCGTTTTTCTTCGTTTTCAAATCAAAGAGGAAGTATGAAGCTGAGAAATCCTTGTTTTCTTACCCACTAATCCTTGGGTTTCTATTCTTGAAGCCAAAGAAAGAAAAACGAAGGAAATGGAAGGTAGAAGGAGGAGGAAGGAGAATGGTTCGCGGGAATGGAAGGAACGTATTTTCCTTTTCCTTTGTTTCTGTTTTGTTTCCCCCGTCCCTTTCCTTTCTAGTATATATATATATATATATATATATATATATATATATGTATATATATACATATATATATATATACAATAAATAAACCTAAACAAATAAATATCTAAATATCTAGATATTTTAGATATTTACGAAAATCATCACTTCTCAAACCATTTTGATAAAAATATCTACTCTCGTCACAACTCATTTGACAAATATAATTTTCAGCAACCCGAGATATTTTAACAAAATTGTCCGGTATTATATTCATTGTAACCTAAATAAATTATTCTTCGACAAATAATTTTAATTCAATTTCCAAAAATATATTTTTGGCATTTAACCTACTAAATACCAAAAATTGGGCTAAAAGTCTAAGAAATTCTACACGAAATACCCTAAAATTGTATAATTTAGGATTTAAAATTAAGGGTCTTACAATAATCATCAAGCTGCAAATAAAGGATGCAGCGATTTAATAAAACTTTGACTCTCTTTGAATTTACTTTGTTGAATATCCTTAGTCAATACTTTGTTTTATAAATATTTATACCATTAATAGAAAAATTTATATAGTCAATAATTTGTTTGATTAAATATTTAATCAAAACTTTATCTATTAAAAAATCATAAATATTAATAATATTAATAATATTAAAAATATATTCAAATATCTAAATTATTATGAAAATAAAATTTTATAAATGTTAAAATTCAACTTTTATAATGTTTAACAATATAGGTTTTACACTTAAAAAATTTTAATTTTTAGTTTGCGTTAAAAATATATTTACTATTTTTATACAATCTTTAGATAAAAAATCTTTCCATTAAATAAAATATTTACACCCTTCAAATGTAAAAGACAAAATAAAAATAATGAGGGCCGATACTATACTTGATAATTTTTTTTTACATAATAAAGTGATAAACAATAATACTACTTAAAATTCACAACTCAATATAAACATGATGTATAACTTCATGTCCCCTTTTGTGACACCCTAAATCCCAAAATAATATATATAATAATTTATATCATATTCATATAAAATTTGCAGCGGATAAATAAAATTATATTTTCAAGAAAATAAAAACTTTTGTAACTAATTTAGGATATCACGTTTCTCAAAGTACACATTCAACAATTCAAATTTTATTACTCAAATAAAACAATTCAATCTCAATGAACTTGATTTAAGTATAATTACTTGATTTAATTCTAAAAACTTACTAGTACTTTTAAGGTTTTCATACAAACATTTGATTCAAATTAAATAAGTAAAATACAAATTAAAACCCTTATTCCCGGTATCACCTATCAGAGCGGGGTTCCTCCCAAACTTGAACTTCATGACTCATTAACCTGTAATAACTGTGATTTCGCAAACGCAGGGCCCAGCCAGTCAAACACAAACAACGAAGGAGGTGAGTTTTGAAATCATGTTAATAGTATAATATGAGTAAGAAGAACACGCAAACAATCATAATAGAACCGTATCATAATCACTTTACGATATATCAAAATATTTAATTAAATAGTATCATACTATAACATCAAAGTCACTCAAGTAAAATAATCATCTCATTATAATATGCATCAAATCATCTAATTAATATTAGCTTTAAAACACATCAATCACAACAAAACAATCACAAGGAAATGCAATGCTATGCATGAGCTTAGACTCTACTTCACAATGTGGTACCATTCTAACTCTGAAGTACTTGGTTAGGAGGCCATGATACTATGCCACCATCCCGGTGGACGGACAATTCAAATTGGCCCTGTCCTTATAGATCCCCTCAACTCAACCCGAGACACATATACGTGACAGTCGAGATAAACGTGTGTTGCATGGTAGCTCCCGACATTTGGAGTGCTACCTCCAAGTCACCTAGGAATTCCCCACCGGAATACCTCCAAGGTCTAACAATCTTGCCTTAAGGCTCGACAGCAGACCGCCACGATCAGGCTCAATCAGTTGTACTTCTCCAGAATCACTAGGCTTGTCAGGCCCTACCTATATGATGACAAAATAATCTCCACTTCACAAATTCACTATATTTATTTTCTCCCCCCGTTAGCTTAGACTACTCCATTAAGAGCACCATATTTAAGAATCATCACTATCTCATCAAGTATGGGGTACTTCAATATTTTCATCACAATTTTATAATATCATTAATCATAAATAATCATGATCATCGTATAAACTCATCACAATTTTATAACATCACTATCATCAATCAAAAATCATCATTATCATCACGTAAGCATATATCAAACCATGCATCCATATTTTATTATCACATCACATAATTTCATCTAATCAAACATGTACACATAATTTCATTCAACATCCAACATCACAATAATAACAAATATCAACTACCACACAAGTATCGAAAATTAAATCAATCAACACCTTATAAAAATTTCTATTTCACATTTTAATCTCACAATTCTCATATTTCAAATTAATCAATTTATCTCTCAAAGGGCCACTGCCGTACGTAGCAAGCCCCGGATGAATCGTTGGGAAATACGGTTTTCCCGTTCATCTCACAATATATTATACTCATGAATTCAAACGCTCTCTCACCCCTTACCTTATTTCGACGCTTTCAAACACAAGTACAATTCCACGAGGAAACAATATTTTGTTCTTTGACTTTTTGTCATTCAATCAATCTAACTCGACAATTTATGGGTAAACATCAAAAACACAAGTACAACCAATCAGTGGATAATATAGCCACTTTTCACACGGTCGTTTTGGCGTTGGTTTCACTAAAATCAGACTTACGGTGAAGGAGAACGGTGCAAAATAAGGATTTCTGTAAACGGATAAATCGGGTATTTTAGGGAGAAATTCGGGTTGTTAAAAATATGAAAAATTGTATTTAATTGAATAGATAAATGAGTAAAATAACATACTGAAATTTGGACGAAAACAGAGAAACTTTTCTGGGACAATTATGGCTCTCCAGTGTCAAACGATAGGTTGTTGTTGTGTTTACTCTTTGGTTCTACGGCTGCCCTTCCAACTCCCTTTCCTTCTTTAGTTTATTTTATATTATTAACAATTAGGGTTTATAGAGTCAACCCCATTGGTCTCTTTATTTATATTTTACGATTATTATTTTTATTTTGTTAAAATAAAACTAATAATTAATTAATCTCTTTTTTAATATTCCTCCAAACCCTATTTAGTTTTCCAAAAAAAACATATTATTAGAGTAATTAAAATAATAAAAATATGAAAAAAAACATATTACTAATAACAGAAACTTTCACATTCAAAATAATCCCTACAATTATACTTATTTCTCAAAATATTCATATTATAACAATACCATCATATTAAAAATAGACAAAATTATAAAATAAATAGATATAACAATAATATTTTATGTAAATTACTAAATCATAATAAATATATATATAAAATCACAATTCAAAAATAAGTATATAAAAACAAAGAAAATCAAACACAATATTACTACGATCTCAAGATTCTATAAATAATTAAAATAAGATATATTTAGAAATAATTAAAATAAGAGATACTTAAAAATGATTAAAATATAAATATGTACGCACTTAACATTAGTCAAACATATATGAAAATATCATATCATATTAATTACCAACTCAC
>JBBPBR010000007.1:33273809-33325073 GCA_037974775.1 Cicer pinnatifidum | reverse complement strand
TAATAATAATAATAATAATAATAATAATAATAATAATAATAATAATAATAATAATAATAATAATAATAATAATAATAATAATAATAATAATAATAATAATAATAATAATAATAATAATAGTAATGATAATAATAATAAAAGAAGAAAAAGAATAAGAATAAGACCAGAAGACTTCTTTTTTCTTCCATCTCCTTCTTTGCCGCCGCCAAAACCATATACTCTTCCTTCTTCTCTCGTCGACCACGATCATTACAGTGGATGTCTTACAAAACCGACACCACATTCGTGATTGTTGTGATCTCCTCTTCCATTCTCAACCTGAATCATAAATTGAAACGTCTTATTCCTCTTTGTCAAAAATCACACCTCCATATTTTGATCAAGATTCTAGGCACCACGACTATTACCAACGAAAATCAAGACTATATTTGGACTCCATGAAACACCATCTTTGTTACCTATGCTTGAAGTCACCAACCGTTACATTTTCAAAAATCACCAACCGAAACACCATATTTGGCCTGCACATTCATCGTATTGAAAAACTCTTTTCATTTTTGGATTTTTCTCGTCGATACCTTCAAGAAGCACTACTCGTTTGTACGTTTCTGTGAAGTTGATGTCAAAGCTTGTCGGTGCCCCAGCACGTCAGTGAGGCCTTTTTTTATAACTTGTTTCACTTTGTTTCAAATATGTTTTTTCTTTTAACATTTTTATTAATTATGTAACACTGATTTTTATGCTAAGTGTAAATTATCAGTCATGTTTCATTGACTTTGCAAATTCGTCGATTCTTTTGGACTCGTTCGTTGTCGACATGTCATGGTTGTTGAATATTGTTGTAATCCTTGTATTGTACGAAAGCTTCAAATTTAGGTATGGGGTGAGAGTGAATTCGAATTCATGAGTGTAAATTAAGCGAAATGAAAGGGATAACCGTATTTCCCATAGTTCATTTGAGGCTCACTACGTACAACTGAAGCCTTTTGAGTAAGAATTGACTAATGAGAAAACTTGAATTTGGTGAGGTTAAAATATGAGTTAGAAACTTTTATAGGCTGTTGTTTGATTTTATTTCGAATATGGTGTGGTAGTTGAATTATTGTAGAATTATGTATTTAATGTATTATGTGTTTTGTTTATATCCACCCTTGATATTTTTATATGATATAAAATGTGATGAGTTATAATTATTTGCATTGCAATTGACGTGGTGTGTGTGATTGATCTAGTATTATTATATGTGAGTGAAAATCATGTGTTGTTTGACCTTGTGTATTATGAAGATAAAATTTTGAATGCAATATATGACTATGGAAATATGCATTGATGATCTGTACTTGTTGACTTATGATGTTACCACCTTAATGAATATCATGAAATGCATATTGTGTTTAATTGAATAGTGATGAATTCGACCTATGCCAATGTTTGTTCTCTTAATGGAGTGAATAACCTAGGCCAACGAGGGGATAATCTAGATGTTATTTGTTTAAAGTGGGGATTATCTTGTCATCATATTGATAAGGTCTGACAAGCCTAATGATATTTGAGAAGTACAACTTAATGAGTCTTATTGTGGCGGTCTACTATTGAGCATTAAGGTAAGATTGTTAGGCCTTGGAGGTATTCGGGTGGGGAATTCCTAGGTGACTTGGAGGTAGCACTCCAAATGTCGGGAGCTACCACGCAACACACGTTTACATTGACTGTCGCGTATATCTGTTTCGGGTTGAGTTGAGGGGATCTATGAGGACATGGCCAATTTGAATTCTCAAACCACTTGTGTGGTGGAATAGTATCAAACCTCCTAACCAAGTACTTTAGAGTTAGAATGGTACCAAAGAAAGTAGAGGAGTCTAGAGTATAAGAGCATGCATGACATTACTTGATTTATGATTTTATCAATGTTTTACCTTGATTATTCTTGTCGGTTGTGATTTGATATGAAACGGTGTTTAATATATTTTACAAGTTCTTCTCTATTATTTTATACTATTACATGTTTTCGATGCTCACCCCTTGTTGGTTGTGTTTGACGCTTGTGAGAGTGCATTTATTTCACGTTATTGGTTGGTGATCCATGCTCTGATAGGTGATATTGGGTGGGAGTAATTTGTTGAGTTATGAACTAACTTTCATTTTGTAAACTCTATTGATCAATTGTGTTATGTTCGATCTTTTATTCAGAGATAAAAATTGATTGTCTCTAAGTTTTGAACATGTTTTTATGTCAGAAATATTTGATTAATAAACTTCAGCTATATTCGATGTTAAACAATTTTAATTAAGAATTTGTATGCAATTGTCTTTTGTAAGTGTGAGTGTGATTTCCTTAGCCTTATAATTTAAAAGGAATTTTTTTTATACTCTATTTTTGGACTGTTGCGAATCTCTTTCAAAACTAGTGCATTTTACTTTTTATTTCAATTTGGGTTTAGGGTGTCACATTAGTGGTATCAAAGCTAGTCTATTAAATCAAACCATGTGGGCGATGTGTCTATTGAGTTTGTGTGTCCTCTTCAATTGTATGTTTTTTATTACTATTATTCATTAGGTGTCAATGGAACTTTTGTTATATGTTATGTGAAAATATTGTGAAATTAATGTAAATACACCATAAGTGGTGTGACTTTCATTGCACTGTACATTATATAGCATCTTGACATGTTTCCGGATCGTGTTAGTAAAATTTAATCAAACTTAAAAGGGTTAGGATAACTATACAAACCACTTATATATAATTTTAACTTGTTCTGCATTTGTATAAAAATAGTTATTTATGCATGTGTTTTACGATGTTTAATTTTTTTTTTTTTATCTATTTAGAATCTTCTCATACTCTTAATTTATGTTTTAGGTGATAGATTTTTTAGTTGACATTTGAAGAATTTATTAGGAAGTAAAACATAGTCATGTTAATTGAAGTTATGGTATAGATTCAATTAGGTAGTAGGAAAGAATTACAAGACACAATAAGATAGGTATGAGTCTAGTTGTTAGAAAAGAGAACATATCAAAGAATTAATGGGATAGTAACTTAATGAACGTTGTGTAGATAATTGTTTTAGTAGATTGTTGCTCATAAAATTTAGTCATTGTTAAGTTAAAGAGGAAGTGCGAGCAGATTATTTTAGTCTTGATTTAGTTGTTAGACTTAATTGCACTATTGATTATCTTATCTTATCACAATGACGAAAATAGTCTTTCTATTTTAAAATTAAACTCTTTGGTCCTTTAATTATCATATTTATTTCATTTTAGCCGAAACTCATAATTTTTACTTTAAAAAAATTTAATTTTTTTAGTATAAATAAAATGATAAATTTGGCCCTCAAAGTGTTGTTGTAAAAATCAGCTCGAACCGGTCGATTCAACTGAGAACAGGTGGGTTACATGGGTAGAGCCACCCATTGGACCCTCAATGCCATCAAATCGGATAAAATCGATGTGACTCGATAAAAAATCAGCTAAAATCAAAGACTTGATCGGGTTTTTTGACCAGAATCAGATCAATCATTATTTTTAAAGGCCAAAATGATGTCGTCTTACTTATACATAAAAAAAATTAAAACTAAAAATAGAAACAGAAGAGCATATCAGATTAGAAATGTGGGGATTGAAAGAACTTGAAAAGGAGAGGATAAAATTTAAACCCCTAGTTCCACATATTCAATATCGCGTGTGTTGTTGTCCTCTATTCGACTTGGTTGTTCCTCTATTCATGATTCAAGCAAGTTCTTTTTCTTTTCTTCTAGTTTTTCCGTTTTAACTGTTAGATAGTGTTATTATATATTAGTAGTAAGGGTATTTTAGACATTTCTATTCTCCTTTATATATACTCATTGTAACCCTATTAACTTATGTTTGGTTCATTGTATGTTATGAAACCCTAGAGTGATTGTCTCTCTTCTTCCTCTTTTCATTGTTAACATGCTATCAAAGAGCATTGGTTGATTTTGCGATCTACTATAAATGAGAGAGAGAGAGACTATTTTGATAGGAAAGGCAACCACCAAAAGAGAAAAGAGAAGAGTATCCCTATTCACGATTTTGTTAAATGAGTCTCACAAAAACAGCGATTGTGTAACACCCCGATTTTTAACAGCGCGATTGTATTTTTTTTTTTAAAACAAAGAAATAAAACAAAGAAAATACTTTTGGATAAATATTTAAGTTGTAACATAACGACAAAGTCAACAAATATTTACAAGCAGTAGAATAATTTTTTGAAATAAAAATCCAAAGTATTCAAACATCAAAATACACCGGGGCTATGAGGTTTATCGATCATAGCTCATACCCCTGAGGTATTCTCGGCAGACCTGTACAAAAGCACTGCCCTAAGAATTTTAACTTTCCCCACATCACATCAAAAAGTGGAACATGGACCCATCAAAAGAAAAGACATCAAACAATTTAAGCATGGATACAATCTTCCAAAATGAAATAAATATAATCACAAAAGAAAGACATCTAGTCCTTATACAACAACCTAATCTGATCATGCTACAAAAACTACACAACCCAGGTATGACTAACAACTTTCCCATCTCCAGGGTACTAAACGGTAGGATGATCATGTTTCTCATCTAAGGGCAAAGCCCAGATTTCCACAATAATTGTAAAGGTCACCAACCGAAATTAACAAATATCACATAGCAAAATTCTTATATTTTCAAATGCTCAAAAGAACCTTTCGTCTTAACATACTCCTCAAAAGGGTTTTCATATGTCAAAAAATGCATAAACAATGTTGAAAAATGAAGTTTTGACAAACTGCATTGTCGTAGCCGAATACAATTGAGAAAATGCAAATTTTCAATTCTAAAATGGCTCTGAATCAATCAACACTTCAAACATTAATATTATCAATTATGAACACATAAGTACATCAAAACTTAATCATCCTAACTTCACACATCTAAGCAATTACGACAAATCACAACAACAATTGAATACATATATACAATCATCATAGTATAACAAACATGACTTGCATGCCAAGCACCCTAATGCAATGCATATATGCCAAAATGCATCAATTTCCGGATTTCGAACCAAAACCTTCCTCAAAGGGCATAAATCATAATTGTACAGTCTCTCATAGACCAATACTAATTACCGAGGTTCAATCTCTCATGGATCAACACAATTTACTAGCGTGCAGTCTCTCACATACCAGCACGACATACAAGAGTGCAGTCGCTCACAGACCAACACAATTTACTAGCGTGCAGTCTCTCACAGACCAACACGATTTTCTAGAGTGCAATCGCTCACAGATCAGCACATTCTAGAGTGCAATCTCTCACAGATCAACACGACGCAACAATCCCTACAAGGATAAGATGAACCAACAATTCACATGGCATCATCCCGTGGCCCATCATGGTCACCACTATCACCATGGCCCCATCGCGGTCACGATGTACTATGAAATGCATGAGTATACTCTAACTCTTTTCACCATAATCATTAAGTAAATGTAGCTATTAAAAGATTCCCCATTTTTAATACTCATTTAACACTAATGATTTTTCAAATACAACACAGCATACTCAAACATATTTATTCACACCAATTTCAATTTCCACAAACACACATAAATCACATTTCTAAATTCAATCCACACATAAATTGAATTAAATTCTCTTTCCACCAATCCACACATAAATTTGTTCTCAAAAATTCATAATATTAATTATGAACACATGAGTTTCACCAAACATGAGTCACTATAATTTTCAAACATTAATACCCCATATTCAATCTCCAAAATTTTCAACCATAAATCACCACAACAACATTAATATACCAGAGTTCTCCCCACCTCTAACTCGGTGCCAACGGTCTCGATTCCTTGTTAAGACTCAAGGAGCTAAACATGAATATTTATAACAATTTGTTCACAATAAAACTAATCCACACACAACAAAATTCCTAAAATTAAATCTTTCTCACACACCAAACTTTTAAAATCAAATAATCTATATTATTTACTTAAAACTAAATAAAATAAATATTTTCCAAAATTTCACATTCACATACTCGACTTCAACTTCAGTTCAATATTTTCCAATGTTTGAGTATGCTCTGTGTTGCATTTGAAAAATCATTAGTGTTAAATGAGTATTAAAAATGGGGAATCTTTTAATAGCTACATTTACTTAATGATTATGGTGAAAAGAGTTAGAGTATACTCATGCATTTCATAGTACATCGTGACCGCGATGGGGCCATGGTGATAGTGGTGACCATGATGGGCCACAGGATGATGCCATGTGAATTGTTGGTTCATCTTATCCTTGCGGCGATTGTCGCGTCGTGCTGATCTGTGAGAGATTGCACTCTAGAATGTGCTGACCTGTGAGCGATTGCACTCTAGAAAATCGTGCTGGTCTGTGAGAGACTGCACGCTAGTAATTTGTGTCGGTCTGTGAGCGACTGCACTCTTGTATGTCGTGCTAGTATGTGAGAGACTGCACACTAGTAAATTGTGTTTATCCGTAAGAGATTGCACCTCGGTAATTAGTACTGGTCTGTGAGAGGCTGTACAATTATGATTTACGCCCTTCGAGGAGGGTTTTGGTTTGGAATTCTGGAATCATGCATTTTGGCATATACACATTGCATTAGGGTGCTTGGCACACGAGTCATGTTTGTTATACTTTGATGATTGTATATACATATTCGATTGTTGTTGTGATTTGTCGTAATTGCTTTGAGGTGTGAAGTTGGGTTGATTAAGTTTTGATGTATTTATGTGTTTATAATTGATTTAATGAATCTTCGATGTGTGAATTTGTAGAGATTAATTTGGTGTTAATTATGAGTTCATAATTGATAATATTAATGTTTAAAGTGTTGACTGATTCAGAGCCATTTTAAAACTGAAAACCTACATTTTCTCAGTTGTATTCGGCTACGACAGTGTAGTTTGTTAAAACTTCATTTTTCAACATTGTTTATGCATTTTTTTTGATATATGAAAATACTTTCGAGGAGTATGCTAAGACGAAAGGTTCTTTTGAGCATTTGAACATATAAAAATGTTATGTGGTATTTGTTAATTTTGGTTGGTGACCCTTTACAATTATTGTGGAAATCTGGGCTTTTCCCTCAGATGAGTATCAGGATCTTCCCACCGGTTAGTACCCTGTGAATGGGAATGTAGTTGGACACACTTGACTGGAGCTGTGTTAGGAGGGTCTTGCGGGGCGCGTGAAGATCACTCGGGATGGATAGTCTTTCTTTTGGGATGTGTTTATTTTAATTCGGAAGACTGTACCTATACCAATTTTGTCAGCTTGACATTTTATTTTCGATGGGTTCCATGTACCACTTTTGATGTGTAAATACTTTGGATTCGTATTTCAAAAACTATTCCGTTACTTGTAAATTATGTTGACTTATTTGTCGTTATGTTATGACTTAAATATTTATCCAAAAGTATTTTCTTTGTTTAAGAAAAAAAAATACACTCGCGGTGTTAAAAATTGGGGTGTTACATTGTAATATCAGAGCTTTTGGTTTGGATTTCTTTGGGGCTGTGGAGCCTTTGGTTTAGGTTGTAGGTCAACCTGTAGGTTGGGAGTCGTTATCTGATCATGCATCGGGGTAATTGGTCTGAGTTATCAGATCAGGGATAGTTATTATGTGTTGATATTGTCAAAAATTAGTTTTGGAATTATTCGAAGTGGTGTTAACACTTCTTCTTGATGTTTTTGGGAAACACTACCTCCAAGAAGGAATGACGTTGCAGGAATGAACGTCAATAGAAATGATCAAACAGTTGAAGCAAGGAATGACGCTTCTGTTGATCCAGAGACAACTGTCAGGACTCTGTGAGACCTGGAGAAGAGGGAAAGAGAGATTTGTGCGATTGTGTCAAGGGGATTGGAAGATTTTCATAGTTACCATCCTTCAAAGTTCAAGGATGATGAGAACTCAGAAAATGTTGATTAGTGGATTCTAGAAGTGGAAATGATCTTCGAAAAGACAAATTGCCAGGCAGGTTTGAAGCGAATCATGATGTCATGGGATTTATGAAGTGGTTCTAAGGACACAAAGGTTATGTTGTTGATGGTAACTCGAAGATGATGGGTATGGATTGATTAAAATTAGACTAATAGGCGTTTTTATGTAAAGATCTAAGTGGAGATCATTTTAAGAAGAATATTAGATGTTTGCCGGGTAGATTTCAGGATGAGACTAGATGAAGTTTGATAACTGCCAAAGGGGTGTGAACACCATGAAATTATAGAGAAGACAGAGATTCCATTTGGAATAACATTTGGTGCTTATGTGTCAACGAAAGAGACTTGTATTGAAGTTAAGGGGCGCTGCACGTTAGGAGTAAATACTACCTTGGTTAGATAAAGTACATGTTGAGGAATAGTCGATACATTGAAGGGTAAAGTCGAGCATTCGAGATAAACTAGATTCACGACTCAGATTATTAAGTATGAATCTCATGACGATTATATAAGTGACAAACCTTTGTGTGGATTAGGATATGGTAAGTATGGATAGTAATTACAAGGAGAATGTGAATATTTTGATAAGTCAGGGAGATTATTCGAGATTTGATTTGGGACCCTAAGACGGTTGATCTTTAAGTCGATGGTTTAAAATCCACAAGGTTATGGATGAGAGTGTTTGAAGATTTACTAAAATGTTGTGTTATGAATAGAAGAGTTTTAATTAGTGAGATTACTAATACATTTAGAGTCAATGATGAATACGACCTCGTATTGCATCTTGAGATGAAACGCATGGAACTAGACGGTGTGATGATAATTTGGAGATTTCGAGGATCAGATTTTAGAATTTTATTTAATGATAGAAAATGAAAAAGAAGAAATGTAATAAATGATTTTTTGTTTAGGTGTTAGTTTTGGGAAATCAAGCGTTGTGATTTAAAATGAGTGTTTCAGTGACTAGATGAACAATGAAAGTATCTGGGTCTTTGAGATATTTTACTGCAAATTTATGAGGATGAAGTTATAGATGATTATTTCTTGCGAAATGCTTATGGGGAACATTTGAAAAATAATTCTTTAGAACGTTCGATTGTTAGGATTCTTTCAGTTTGTATCTCTGTGAAGGTTGAGAAGGAATAAGAATCCAACGAGTGAACCAAATTTTGGAAAATGTTGATGGTATAAGTGACCTCTGTTGGATAGAAAAATATGCAGAAAGATTCCTATTCTAACAATATGCGCAACAGTTTAATAGATTCAAAATTTATTAAACACAATATTAAACAAGGTCCCTAATAATCAATCCTAATGAATGTCAAAACAATATGAATTATGGTATATAGGAGAAATGCATCAGAAACAATTATTATCCAAGATGATGATTTTCATGCAATCATGTTAAGACAATTAATCATGCACAGTCACTTAACACAGAATCTTTATCATGCATTCAATCAAAAACAAAAACATAATAATTGCAAAAATTTAAACGAGATAAGGGAAAGAAAAGTGTATGCAGATTTTTATACTGGTTCAGCCGCCTCGTGACGGCCTACATCCAGTCCTAAGATCAAACTTGATCTTAGCCTTTCCAAAAGAACTTCTTAGAATCAGTTTACATAATTTACACGGCGCCTCGCGTCAATCTTAAACTATTCTATCTATTATATCTTTCCCTCCCTGAATTCTCTAGTTTAAATCCTATAAAATCCACCAAGAATCCAATCAAGTGTCTTCTTGTTGACAGCCCTCAACCTCGAAGAACACCACCAGTAGTAACTGGATTTTCTCAAAGTAGGTTGGTTACAGAAATTGATTTACAGAAATTAAAACAGATCAATTTTACAAAGTTCTTGATCTTCCTTCTTCTCAAAGCAATCTTTCTCACTGCAGTCTTTTTCAATCCTTATTGATCACAAATGTAGATTGTTCATGTCGAAAAAGATGTTCAAAGTAATATCAGTTGAGAAAGAGTTAGTGGTATATTGATTGTTATTGACGTTATAAAGTTGTGTTATCAAGTTATATGAGAAGAAGAGAATGAAAGCAGTTTATATAGTTTCAGGAAAAACAACACATGAATCGATTTGCCCAATCGATTCTTTAAAGTTATACAGCACACTAATCGATTGATCAAATCGATTTCGTGAATCTTGTTTTTCTTGAATCTTGAAATTGCATAAACAAATCGATTTAACTAATCGATTATTTTAAATGAGTTCTTCAGAATTGGATGAATGTTCATATTTGAATCGATGTGCATAATCGACTGGGGGTGTTTGTTTCCAACAACGAGATCAAAACAATCGATGTACTGAATCGATTCAAACATTTACAAAGTTCTTAAGTCATCTCTGTTTCTAAAACTTTTTGTACCAATCGCTTTAGTCAATCGATTTCACTGGTTTTAGGTACACATTGATTTTCACAAATCGATTGGCCTAACCGATTGTGAACTTAAATCTGAAGACCATTTCATCAGTTGGTTCATTCAATCGATTTACCAAGTCGATTGATGCCAAACTTATTTCAAACGAAGTATATTAATGGATTGTGCTAATCGATTGTGTATGTCCCAGACCAATTTCATTTTAAAACAAATTTTGATAAATCGATTTGCCTAATCGATTTATTAATCATTGGTTTGGTTCTGTGACATTCAAAATCGATGATGTCAATCGATGTAGACAAATAAAAATAAAGCTGTGATTAGATCAATCGATTGGCCAAATCGATTAGCTTGCAAGGCATGCCACTGACTTGCACATTTTAATTTAAGTAAATCTGCCAATCGATTTGCCTAATCGATTTAAGCAATCAGTTCAGTCTTTGTGATTTAAACAATCGATTTGCCTAATCGATTTAAGGCTAACTGGCTCTCTGACTTGCACAATTTATTTTCTAATAACTGTACCAATCGATTTGCCTAATCGATTGATAGCATACTTGATTTTCCGAAACTGTGCCAATCGAATTTGCCAATCGATTGATTAATCACAGACTACATATATTCATACAACCCTTTTACAAAATCGATTTGTCTAATCGATTTGCTCAGTGAATCTTCCAAATTTGTTGATTCCTTGTGTTCCAAGCTATTGTCTCACGGTTGTAGGGTTGAGTTGTTGTTCCTGAAATTTTTCTCAGTTTAAAATGTCAGATTTATTTCATGATGTATGTTTGTCAATAATATCAAAAACGAACATATGTCTAACAATCTCCCCCTTTTTGATTTAAGTGACAAACATGCAATTTTAACTTGAGAAACATTTCAAAGAAAAACATTGTAATAACGATAGTCTAGTGAAGCTCCCCCTAAATATGAGTATGCATGCTTTTTCATACAGTGAAATAAGGGTTAGAGCTAAAACATATCAGAGTAATTTGCATATCAAAGTAATTTGCAAAAAGCACTGCTAGTATCAGAGATCAGAGTAACAGAGCATATCATCAAGCTTAATAAGTATCAGAGCATAAGTGTAGCATAATCGTCATACTGAGTTAGTACAAGTTACAAGTTATAAAATTTTTCTCCCCCTTTGTCAGTTAAGTCAAAAAGAGGTAAAGGAGAGAAAACTCAGAAGTATGCTCCCCCTGAGTTGGTAGCAAAACTGAAAACTGCTATACCATGAAACTGGAACAAATTTGTAACAGGAGCAGTTTGTAAAGCAGATTGTATCATAGCAATAAACAGAAACCGATTATGGCACGTACTAAAGATCATCAAAATGAAATGCAACAGACAATATGATTATAAACACAACTATTTATATTCATTTATCCAAAAGAAAGAAACATCTAACTGAAACATTGCATAGAAAGGGCAGAACAAAATGCAAAACAACTAAGAAAACTGAAATCCTAAGCATCTAGAGTTTGCTGGACCTAATTATTATCTAGGGATGAGGCTGAGACCGCTGTATTACCCTCAGCAGGTGTCTCCTCAACATGAGCTTCAACATCATCTAAGTGTGTCAGAGTTGGTTCTTCAGCTGCTTGTCTCCCAATCTCAGCAACATCACTGAAAGACAACTTAATGCCTAGATGTTCCTGGATTGCTGCCACATCCTGTGCAATCAGGTTCAGATCGGATTGAAGCTTCTGCATCGCAGCCTCCATTCTCTCAGTTGACGCCTCCATCTTGGCGTTGTGAGCCGCTTGCGCTGCCATGAATTCAAGCAATTTGGCAAGCACTTCAGACCCTGCTGTAACGGACTCAGCAGCTGGTGGTTCAGCACTTTGCTGGGTTTGTTTAGCACTGGCTTGAGGTCGCCTCCAAACGCCGTTCACTTTGCGCAGCTGCATTTGGTTCACGATGGATTCACCAAATGTTAGAATGGTCTTGGACATTTCTTCACCCTTGAATGATACCTTGAAGTGTGTGAGAATTTTTGTGATCAACTGTGGATACGGAAGCACCAACTTTCCTTGAGCTTCTTCCTGCATGTGTCGAAGGACGATCCATGCCCAGCTCATCTTGAGCTCTTTGCATAGACCCCACAGTAACACGATGTCCAACCGTTGGACAACTGCATGATTGCTGGAATGCAGGACAAGCATCCGGGTGAGCGCGTACATCAGCATTCGTTGCTGAACCTTCATTTGGCCGATTGGGAGTGAAATACATTCCACAAACCCTTCGACCATTAGGTCCTACACAGCTGTGTGTCTCTCCAGTGAAGCTTCCCATCCTTCATCAGCTTCATCTGCGTCGGAGCTTCCATCGACCGAGTTTCCATGATAAGGCAGTCCCGAAAGGGTCGAGAACTCCTCAAAGGTCATGGAAAACTTCGTTCCTTTGACTGTAGCTTTGAATCCGGTTTCCGTCATCCTGAATGTAGAATAAAAAGCGCGGATCAAATTTGGATAGGTGTCGAGATTGTTGGATAAGAATTCTTCTAGACCATGAAAGCGAAGATGATCTTGAAACGCGAAGCCGTCGTGATCGAAGTACTCGAAATCCATGTATCGGGCTTCATGAATCTTCCTTTTAATGAAGGCTGGTGGAATTTTGAACTGTTCAACTGGTTTAACCATTGAAGCTGTTGCCTTCTTTTGAGGTGTGGAGGAAGAGATCTTCTTCTTCTTCTTCTTAGCTATGTCTTTCATTGCATCAGCAAGGAGCTTTTTTGAAGGTGGCTCCTTCCGTTTCTTTGGCTTGCTTCGATCTACGGCAATGCCTTTGCCCTTGTCTTGTGCAGCAATTTTGTGAGTAGGCACAGAGACACGTTTAGGTAAGGTGGGAGGTGGTGAAGGGGTTCTCCTATTGGAAGAAGATGATGGAGAAGGGGTGTTGGGTGAGGTTATTTTAACTCTTGCCATAGTAGTTAGTTTGGAGGTTAAAACAGAGATTGTAAAACTCAGAGTAGGATTGTTTGTGTGGATTGAAAGCAGAGAAACAGAGGTGATTTGAGTGAGTTTGCAGCAAGATGAAATGAGAAATCGATTTTATGTTGTGAAAGTAGGTGGTCGGAATCGATTGTCACTGTTCCTTTTATAGATTCAGATGCGTCAACCGATTGGTCCAATCGATTAGGTAACCGTTGCTGGGGAAGTCCAATCAACAGAGCCGTTAGAGTCTATAACGGCTAGTAAAAAATAGCATAACGGTCACAATGTCAATCGATTGCCCAAATCGATTCCTTTAGTTACTAAATCGATTTCCCTAATCGATTTCGTATCAGCTTAGCAGCTTTCATACCAGTTCAGAACTAAATCCATCTCAGAATCGATTGTCCAAATTGATTCACTAAAGCTTAGATTTCAAACAACTTTATACAATCGATTACCCTAATCGATTTCGAGGTAGAGTCTGGAAAATATTTCAGAACTTAGAAGTCAGGGGCCAACGTAATCGATTTTCCAAATCGATTCTTTAAACTGTATCAAGTGGTTAATCGATTATCCCAATCGATTGGAAAAGGACAAGTTAAAGCATTTAGCTTTCTGGGAATACAAAATCGATTACCCTAATCGATATTTGTGATTCTATTTTTGAAAAATAGACACTGTTGGGCATAAATCGATTTGCCAAATCGATTTCATAAACCATTTTCCTGTGCATCCACAGGATAATCAATTTATCCAATCGCTTTAACACAGATGTCAGATCTCACTAGGATCTATGATGCCCAGTTTCATCCTAATGTAAAGGAAACTTTCCTTTGGAAAATCTTTGGTAAATATGTCAGCTAACTGCTCAGTTGTGTTGACATACTCAAGCTTGATGTTCCCACTTTGAAATTGGTCCCGAATGAAATGATGCCGAATTTCGATATGTTTGGTCCGGGAATGCTTAACTGGGTTCTTAGTGATACTGATCGCACTTGTGTTGTCGCACAAGTTGGGAACAGTTCCTAAGTCCACACCAAAATCTGACAGGTGCTGTTTCATCCACATGATATGAGCACAGCTACTTCCAGCTGCAATGTACTCAGCCTCAGCTGTTGACAATGCAATGCTGGTTTGTTTCTTGCTGAACCAAGATACAAGGGAATTGCCTAGCAAATGACAAGTACCAGAGGTACTTTTCCTATACAGTTTGCATCCTGCAAAGTCTGAATCCGAATAACCAACTAAAGAACAGGTTGATCCCTTAGGATACCACAATCTGAGACTCCTAGTTCCAACTAAATACCTAAAAATCCTCTTAACTGCACTAAGGTGAGACTCTTTAGGATTGGATTGGTATCTCGCACACATGCAAACACTGAACATAATGTCAGGCCTGCTTGCTGTGAGATAGAGCAATGATCCTATCATGCCTCTATACCTTGTAACATCCACTGGTTTACCTATCTCATCTCTATCTAAAAGGTTTCCTTGGCTTAACAAGTCTATTAAAATGATCTATATGAATGTGTGCAACACGTTTTTGCCATAACCATGTTTCGTCAGCATTTTATAATAAGCAACAAACAGAATTAGCAGGCATAGTAGTTAAATCTAGCATGTAAATGTTGTTAACTCTATCACCTACCAATTTCATACTTTTATCATGTTTGTTCTCAATTATGCAAGAAAGTGGTGAAAAGCTTACTTGAAAACCATTGTCACACAGCTGACTTATACTTAGAAGGTTATGTTTCAGCCCTTCCACGTATAAGACATTTTTAATTATAGCAGTTGATTCGCTGCCAATGTTACCTTCACCGCAGATCTTGCCCTTGTTGTTATCGCCGTATTTTACAAATCCACCTTCTTTTAGGTTTAGGGACAGAAACATTGACTTGTCCCCTGTCATATGCTTTGAGCATCCACTATCAAGATACCATTGGTGTTTAGTGGATCTCAAGAATACCTGCAATAAGATCAGAATTTAAATTTAGGTCCCAAATGCAAATTGGGTCCTGGGGGGTCAGTTTCAACATCTTGTGTCATAATCTTCCAAATCTGTTTACATCCTCTGTTGGCAAGTTTCTTAAATTTGCAATTGTAAACAAAATGTCCTCTTCTACAACAAAAATGACAAGTGACAGCAGATGATGCATACTGTTTTGGTTTGACAAAGACATTATGCATGTGACTAGACTTGACACATTTCTGGTTATGCTTAACATTACCATATCCTATGCCATGTTTAGTCCTATTCTGATTAGCATGCATATTATGGTTAAAACCAAGTCCAGATTTTATATTGACATTTCTCTGGTTGCTAAGAATATCATTCAGTTTATCCTTGTTAATAGAGAATTTCAATAAATCAGACTTCAATAATGCAACAGAATTCTCAAGTTTAATGCATTTGGCAGATTTATCATGTGAGTCCTTTTTTAATTGTTCACATAAGTCCTCAATCTTCCTATAATCAGTTTTCATTTGATCATGCAACATACATTGTTTTTCAAGCATTTTCTTAGTGCTAACTAACTGCTTAACAGATTTAACATATTCAGCATGCAGTTCATTAAATGCATCTTGCAGTTCATCAATAGAAGGATTATATTGAGAACTTACCTCACTTTCTAATTCAGAATCCGTGTTAGCCATGAGGCACAGATTTGCTTCTTCAGTTTCGGAAGATGTGGAGGATTCTTCATTGTCATTCCATGCAATATATGCTTTTAAGTTTTTCTGAGCTGGTTCCTTGTCTTTAGTTTTGGAATTTCTGTTTTTGTTCTGCAACTTGTAACAATCAGCCTTTATATGACAAGTTTTTCCACACTCATAGCATGTGATTGTCTTACTGTCATTGTTCTTCGAACTGGATTGTTTTCTGAATTTACTGTCCTTCTTTTTCAGAAACTTCTTAAACTTCTTGACAAGTAATCCAAGCTCTTCATCATCTTCACTCCTTGATTCATCTGAGCAGCTTTCTTGCTCAACTTTTGATTGTTGTGCTTGAACTTTCAGAGACAACCCTTTTCTTTTCCTGTCAATCTGCTCAAATTCATTGAGTCTTTGCAATTCCATCTCATGTTCCCTCAATTTTCCAAACAGTGTAGCTATAGCCATACTTTCTAGATCTTTTGATTCTGCAATGGCAGTAATTTTTGGTTGCCATTCCCTAGTTAAACATTGCATGACTTTACTGATTTGTTGATCATTGTCTATTTCCTTTCCTAGTGCGTTCAGGTTGTTGACAATGTGTGTAAATCTGGTTTGCATGTCGTTTATTGATTCCTCTTTCTTCATACTGAACAGCTCGTACTCGTGCATCAAAGTGTTTACAGGAGCTCTTTTCATATCCGTGGTTCCTTCATGTGTCTGTTGAAGGGTGTTTCACATTTCTTTTGCTGTTTTACAATTAGACACTCTAAAAAATTCGTCAACAGATAATGCATAAGTGATAATATTTTTCGCCTTAGCATTATAACCTACCTTCTTCTTGTCATCATCAGACCAGTCCGATCTGGGTTTCAAGATAGAAGTTTCACCAGTGCCAGCAATAGTTGGCACAAATGGTCCCTCTAAAACAACATCTAATATGTCTATGCTAGCAGCCTCTAGGAAAATCAACATACGATGTTTCCAGTACATATATGCGTTGATATGAGTGAAAATTAGTTATCAGATCAGGGATAGTTATTATGTGTTGATATTGTCGAAAATTAGTTTTGGAATTATTCGAAGTGGTGTTAACACTTCTTCTTGATGTTTTTGGGAAACACTACCTCCAAGAAAAAATGACGTTGCAGGAATGAACGTCAATAGAAATGATCAAACAGTTGAAGCAATGAGTAACGCTTCTGTTGATCCAGAGACAGCTGTCAGGACTCTGCGAGACCTGAAGAAGAGGGAAAGAGAGATTTGTGATGTTTTGTCAAGGGGATTGGAAGATTTTCATCGTTACCATCCTTCAAAGTTCAAGGATGATGAGAACTCAGAAAATGTTGATTAGTGGATTCAAGAAGTGGAAAAGATCTTCGAAAATACAAATTGTCAAGCAGGTTTGAAGCGAATCATGATGTCATGGGATTTATGAAGTGGTTCTAAGGACACAAAGGTTATGTTGTTGATGGTAACTCGAAGATGATGGGTATGGATTGATTAAAATGAGACTAATAGGCGTTTTTATGTAAAGATCTAAGTGGAGATCATTTTAAGAAGAATATTAGATGTTTGCCGTGTAGATTTCAGGATAAGACTAGATGAAGTTTGATAACTGCCAAAGGGGTGTGAACACCATGAAATTATTGAGAAGACAGAGATTCCATTTGGAATAGCATTTGGTGCTTATGTGTCAACGAAAGAGACTTGTATTGAAGTTAAGGGGCGCTGTACGTTAGGAGTAAATACTACCTTGGTTAGATAAAGTACATGTTGAGGAATAGTCGATACATTAAGGGGTAAAGTCGAGCATTCGAGTTAAACTAGATTCACGACTCAGATTATTAAGTATGAATCTCATGACGATTATATAAGTGACAAACCTTTGTGTGGATTAGGATATGGTAAGTATGGATAGTAATTACAAGGAGAATGTGATTATTTTGATAAGTTAGGGAGATTATTCGAGATTTGATTTGGGACCCTAAGACGGTTGATCTTTAAGTCGATGGTTTAAAATCCACAAGGTTATGGATGAGAGTGTTTGATGATTTACTAAAATGTTGTGTTATGAATAGAAGAGTTTTAATTAGTGAGATTACTAATACAGTTAGAGTCAATGATGAATACGACCTCGTATTGCATCTTGAGATGAAACGCATGGAACTAGATGGTGTGATGATAATTTGGAGATTTCGAGGATCAGATTTTAGAATTTTATTTAATGATAGAAAATGAAAAAGAAGAAATGTAATAAATGATTTTTGGTTTAGGTGTTAGTTTTGGGAAATCAAGCGTTGAGATTTAAAATGAGTGTTTCAATGACTAGATGAAGAATGAAAGGTATTTGGGTCTTTGAGATATTTTACTGCAAATTTATGAGGATGAAGTTATAGATGATTATTTCTTGCGAAATGCTTATGGGGAACATTTGAAAAATAATTCTTTAGAACGTTCGATTGTTAGGATTCTTTCAGTTTGTATCTCGGTGAAGGTTGAGAAGGAATGAGAATCCAACGAGTGAACCAAATTTTGGAAAATGTTGATGGTATAAGTGACCTCTGTTGGATAGAAAGATTCCTATTCTAACAATATGCGCAACAGTTTAATAGATTCAAAATTTATTAAAAACAATATTAAACAAGGTCCCTAATAATCAATCCTAATGAATGTCAAAACAATATGAATTATGGTATATAGGAGAAATGCATCAGAAACAATTCTTATCCAATGTGATGATTTTCATGCAATCATGTTAAGACAATTAATCATGCACAGTCACTTAACACAAAATCTTTATCATGCATTCAATCAAAAACAAAAACATAATAATTGCAGAAATTTAAACGAGATAAGGGAAAGAAAAGTGTACGCAAATTTTTATACTGGTTCAGCCGCCTCGTGACGGCCTACATCCAGTCCTAAGATCAAACTTGATCTTAGCCTTTCCAAAAGAACTTCTTAGAATCAATTTACAGATTTTACACGGCGCCTCGCCTCAATCTTAAACTATTCTACCTGTTTTATCTTTCCCTCCCTGAATTCTCTAGTTTAAATCCCATAAACTCCACCAAGAATCCAGTCAAGTGTCTTCTTGTTGACAGCCCTCAACCTCGAAGAACACCACCAGTAGTAACTGGATTTTCTCAAAGTAGTTTGGTTACAGAAATTGATTTACAGAAATTAAAACAGATCAATTTTACAAAGTTCTTGATCTTCCTTCTTCTCAAAGCAATCTTTCTCACTACAGTCTTTTTCAATCCTTATTGATCACAAATGTAGATTGTTCATGGCTGAAAAAGATGTTCAAAGTAATATCATTTGAGAAAGAGTTAGTGGTATATCGATTGTTATTGATGTTATGAAGTTGTGTTATCAAGTTATATGAGAAGAAGAGAATGAAAGCAGTTTATATAGTTTCAGGAACAACTACACATGAATCGATTTGCCCAATCGATTCTTTAAAGTTATACAACACACTAATTGATTGATCAAATCGATTTCGCGAATCTTGTTTTTCTTGAATCTTGATACTGCATAAACAAACCGATTTAACTAATCGATTATTTTAAATGAGTTCTTCAGACTTGGATGAATGTTCATATTTGAATCAATGTGCATAATCGACTGGGGGTGTTTTATTCCAACAACGAGATCAAAACAATCGATGTACTCAATCGATTCAAACATTTACAAAGTTGTTAAGTCATCTATGTTTCTAAAACTTTTTGTACCAATCGCTTTAGCCAATCGATTTCATTGGTTTTAGGGACACAATGATTTTCACAAATCGATTGGCCTAACCAATTGTGAACTTAAATCTGAAGACCATTTCATCAGTTGGTTCATTCAATCAATTTACCAAGTTGATTGATGCCAAACTTATTTCAAACGAAGTATATTAATGGATTGTGCTAATCGATTGTGTATGTCCCAGACCAATTTCATTTTAAAACAAATTTTGATAAATTGAATTGCCTAATCGATTTATTAATCATTGGTTTGGTTCTGTGACATTCAAAATCGATTATGTCAATCGATGTAGACAAATAAAAATAAAGTTGTGATTGGATCAATCGATTTGCCAAATCGATTAGCTTGCAAGGCATGCCACTGACTTGCACATTTTAATTTAAGTAAATCTGCCAATCGATTTGCCTAATCGATTTAAGCAATCAGTTCAGTCTTTGTGATTTAAACAATCGATTTGCCTAATCGATTTAAGGCTAACTGGCTCTCTAACTTGCACAATTTATTTTCTAGTAACTGTACCAATCGATTTGCCTAATCGATTGATAGCATACTTGATTTTCAGAAATTGTGCCAATTGAATTTGCCAATCGATTGATTAATCACAAACTATATATATTCATACAACCCTTTTACCAAATCGATTTGTCTAATCGATTTGCTCAGTGAATCTTCCAAATTTGTTGATTCCTTGAGTTCCAAGCTATTGTCTCATGTTTGTAGGGTTGAGTTGTTGTTCCTGAAAATTTTCTCAGTTTAAAATGTCAAATTTATTTCATGATGTATGTTTGTCAATAATATCAAAAACGAACATATGTCTAACAAATGTGCCAAGAAAACTTGTTGGAGCAACACATAGAGATGTAGCTTATGACAATTAATGATTCATGAAAGGAATTATCCCACCTATAATTCAAACATTATTATTATAAAAGGAAAAATTGAGTATGAAATGGAAAAAGTTTGGTTGGAACTAGTAAGGATGGATTTATTGAAATTCCTATAATGAAGATGTATCAAGGTTCGAGGCAGGAATTTAAGGTTTGTATAAATGGAAATGTGATGGAGTCAATACAATGTGTTTGACATGTCGTAATGAAAATATAGTCATCAATCTGCAAATAAAGGATGCGGCGAAATTGAGGAGTATCAGAATGAATGCTGACAATAGATGTAGTAAAATTATTTTCGAGTTTTTGTAGAATTGTGAAGTATATAAGAAATTTTCTAGTGAAGCGTGAATTTGAGGTGTTATGCATGAGACGAATGTAGACCTTGATCTGTGAATTATATTCAAGTTGGATTTTGTTGGAAACGTGACTCATGAAATGCAGTACTGAACTGAAAGGAATGTGTATCATGAGTAGTATAGTTTTGGTATGTTATCAAAAAAAAATTTGAGGAAGCTTGGATCACCAAGTATATGTGAGAATGTAATTATTAGAATTATAATTAGAACAACATACGGATAAGAACACTACGATTTGACGTAGTTGTGCAACTAAAGAAAAATCGAGAATTTGTGGACTATGGAGACATTTAGGAGTTCTCAGCGGTAATGATTGTTTTGTGCTCAGTGTGTTGATGTCATACTCTGTGTTTCGGTTTGGTATCAAATGGATGATTCGTACCAAGTGAACGTATATGAGTCTATGTGACATAGTTTTGGGCGATTGTAATTTGTTGATAAGAGCAAAGTTATAGGAAAATACGGGAAACTCAGTGGACCTTGAGAAGTTTGTTCGATCACTTGTGCATTAGGATAACGTTAAGTGCAAGTTGCGGAGAGCATTGTTACAGTTCAGTTAAGATAGTCCAAGCCACCCTCATGGTTGTTGTCTATTTATTGACAAATTGAGAAACTAATCATCCTTAAACTCTTGTTGATTGTAGACAAAAACATGTTGAATGGAACAGACAAGTCTTACTCACCATGGTAGTGTGTAGAGTTATTAAGCACTCTATGAAAAGGGGTAGGCAACACTTTCTTTAATTAGGTTGTTGAAACCAGTTGTGACTTGTATGTTGAATTTGAGTACAAACCTGGTGTGGATTGTTACTCGTACTTTAAGTTTCGAGGACGAAAATTCTTTTTGGAGGGTAGTAATGTTAGACCCTTAAATTTAAATTCTAATTTATGTATATTGGGGAATTTTGTGCTGAATTTCTGAGGCTTTTTAGCCAATTTCACATGGCATTTTTTTTGAGTTAAATGCTAAAAATATTTTTGGAGAGCCGATTAAAATTATTCGTCAATGAATAATTTTATTTCATTACGGTGAATATTTTTTCGAAGAAAAAAATTTCTGAGATGCAGCATTTTTCAAAAAAATTCATCTGCCCATTGAGTTACGGCGAAAGTAGATATTTATCTAAAAAAGTGGTTTGTGATGTGATGCGAGGTGGCAGGCGTAATGATGATTTTTATAAAAATATCTAGATATTTGTTTAGATATTTATTATTATTATTATTATTATTATTATTATTATTATTATTATTATGTGTGGGGGAAGCCAAGGAAGGAAACAGAAAAGTAAAAACACCTTTTCATGTTGCGAAGCAAATTCCCTTCTTCTTCTTCCTTTCTATTTGCAAATCAGTATGTGTTGGTGGGTTTGAAAATAAAAATATGAACACAAAACCCTCATTTTTCTTCGACTTCTAAGCTTCCATTCGAGAAGTGACAGAAGAGAAAGTTGCTCATTGCTATGCTGCGGTGCTAGCGAGCTAGTTTTCGACGCGACGTCACAAACTTAAATTTTATCAGAATTAATTACGGTACCGTAATCGGGTGTTAGAGCTATCGTTAAGGTAAGGGCTCCTTCCAAACTTTTAGTTTGCATTTAGGACATTATTTGTGATTTTGTGGAAAAGAAATTTGATGTATTTGAGGTGTGATTTTGTGAAAAATTAATTTAATGTGATTATGTGTAATTTAGTGGAATTTAAATTTGAGGTGTGGTTTGTGGTGATTCAAGTTTGGTGTGATTTATATGTTCATAATTATTATTATGTATTTTTGAGATGTGATTTGTGTGTGGATTTTGTAGAAAATGAATTGATGAAATTTGGTGGTTTATGTGTAAAAATATGGAATTTTGAATTTGGGTGAGTTATGTTTGAATTGTTGAAATTTAATTGAGGTGCTATATGCGTGTTGTGGAATTGAATTGATTTAATTTGGTGTCAATTGGAGGTAATTAAATTTGATGTGTTTGAGTTACGTAATGAGTTATTTTCAAATAAATGAGTTTGAACTGAAGTTGAAATTTTACGAAAAATTTAGAGTTGTTAAAGTTGTGAAAAAGTTCAAATTTTAACTAAGTTAAAGAATTTGAGCAAAAAGACAGATTGAAATTAAAAATGGTTAGAGTTTAAAATGTTACTCTTTTAATTACTCTTTGGTTGAGTTTAAAAAGAAAAAAAAAAAGTTTATAGTATCTTATTAACTCAAATATTTCGGTGCTTTAATAGTCGAGTATGTGAATGTTAATTTGGACAATATCTGTTTTAAGTAAATAATATAGATTATTTAATTTTAAGAGTTTGGTGTGTGAGAAAGATTTAATTTTAGAAATTTTGTTGTGTTTGGATTAGTTTTATTATGAACAAATTGTTATAAATATTCATGTTTATGTAGTTAGCTCCTTGAGTCTCGAAAAGGAATCGAGACCGTTGGCACCGAGTTAGTGGTGGGGAGAACTCTGATATATTAATGTTGTTGTGGTGATTCATGGTTGAAAATTTTGGAGATTGAATATGGGTGATTAATGTTTGGAAAATTTGGTGATTTATGTTTGGTGAAATTGATGGGTTCATAATTAATATTATGAATTTTTTAAGAAGAAATTTATGTGTGACTTGGTCGAAAATGAATTTAATTCAATTTAGGTGTGGTTGAAAATTTGGAGATGTGATTTATGTGTGGTTGTGGAAATTTAAATTGGTGTGAATAAATATGTTTGAGTATGCTATGTGATGTGTTTGAAAAATCATTAGTGTTAAATAAGTATTAAAAATGAAGAATCTTTTAATAGCTGCATTTACTTAATGATTGTGGTGAAAAAATTCAGAGTATGCTCATGCATTTCATAGTACATGGTAACCGCGATGGGGCAATGGTGATAGTGGTGACCGTGATGGGCCACGAGATGATGCCATGTGATCTATTGGTTCATCTTATCCTTGCGGGGATTTTCGCGTCGTGTAGGTCTGTGATAGACTACACATTTTTAGTAAATCGTGCTGACCCGTGATAGGTGGCACCTCGCTAAACAGTACTGGTCTGTCATTGGCGGTACGTTTACGATTTACGCTTTTTAGTAAATTGTGCTGACCCGTGATAGGTGGCACCTCGGTAAATAGTAATGCTCTGTGATAGGCGGTACATTTACGATTTGCGGTTTTTAGTAAATTGTGTTGACCCGTGATAGGTGACACCTCGGTAAACAGCACTGGTCTCTGATAGGCGGTACGTTTACGATTTACGTTTTTTAGTAAATCGTGCTGACCCGTGATAGGTGGCACCTCGTTAATTAGTACTGGTCTATGAGAGGCTGTACAATTATGATTTACGCCCTTCGAGGAGGGTTTTGGTTTGGAATTCTGGAATCATGCATTTTGGCATATACGCATTGCATTAGGGTGCTTGGCACACAAGCCATGTTTGTTATACTTTGATGATTATATATACATATTCGGTTGTTGTTGTGATTTGTTGTAATTGCTTTGAGGTGTGAAGTTGGGTTGATTAAGTTTTGATGTGTTTATGTGTTTATAATTGATTTAATGAATATTTGATGTGTGATTGGGTGTGAATTTGTAGAGATTAATTTGGTGTTAATTATGAGTTCATAATTGATAATATTAATGTTTAAAGTGTTGAATGATTCAGAGCCATTTTAAAACTGAAAACCTGCATTTTGTCAGTTGTATTCGGCTACGACAGTGTAGTTTGTTAAAACTTCATTTTTCAACATTGTTTATGCATTTTTTTGGATATATGAAAACCCTTTCGAGGAGTATGCTATGACGAAAGGTTCTTTTGAGCATTTGAACATATAAAAATGTTATATGGTATTTGTTAATTTCGGTTGGTGACCCTTGATATAGGGTATGACGTCAGTTTAACAGAAAATGTAAAGAATAACACCTATTCTAACACTATGCTAAACAGTTTAACAAATTCAACATTTATTAAACAGAAAATTAATCAAGGTCCCAAAAGATCAGTCCTATAGAAAAACAACAATACCAAATATTGTATAATAGAGAATGCAGTAGAAACAATAGTTGTTCAAATGATTTATCAAGATCTATGCATGACAAAATAACAATTCATGTAATGTCAATTAACATAGAATTTTATTATTGCATGCAATCAAGATCAATCAAATAAGCAATGCTGAAATTTAAAGAGATAAGGGAAGGAAAAATGTACACAGTAATTTTTATACTGGTTCAGCCGCCTGCAAGACGGCCTACGTCCAGTCCTAAGATCAAATCCGATCTTAGCCTTTTCCAATAGAATCTTGTAGAGTCGATTTACAGATGTTCCAGCTCCTCGCCTATCAATCTTAAATCAATTTTCTTATTCTATTCTTATCTTCCTAATCACAGATTTTACAATTTCAAACAACCCTATTACAAAATCGATTTGACTAATCGATTTGCTTAGTGAATCTTCCAACTTTTGTTGATTCCTTGAGTCCCAAGCTATTGTCTCAAGTTTGCAGAGTTAAGTTGTTGTTCTTGAAATTTTTCTCAGTTTAAAATGTTAGATTTCTCACATAATGTATGTTTGTCAATAATATCAAAAATGGACTTATGTCTAACAATCTCCCCCTTTTTGATTAAGTGACAAACATGCAATTTTAACTTGAGAAACATTTCAATGAGAAACATTTCAAGGAATGACATTATAATTATGAAAACAAAGAAGCTCCCCCTAAATTTGAGCAGTCAAGCTGTAAGCTGTTCATACTTTGGAAATTGGGTTAGAGCTATAAGATCTGAAATATCATATGTTATCAATGCTATAAGATCTGATATAGGAGCAGTTGGCAATAGCGCACAGTATTAGATCAATCATTAGTGTCAGAGCATGTTACATTGACGCAATAGTATCAGAGCAAATATCAACACTAACACTAATATCAGAGCAAATATAACTAGTGTAGCAGAAGCAGTAAATTAAAATATAAGTCCATATCAAGATCAAGTTATAAATTTTCTCCCCCTTTGTCAGTTAATCCAAAAAGAGGTAAAGGAGAGAATCATGAAAGGAGAAGTTGTTCTGCAAAAAAAATTTCTCCACCTATGTTAATAACAAAGAGAGCACTTGTGATAATGGCGTTAGATCAAATACAAAACAGATTATGGCACATAATAGAAATCATCAATATAGATCAAGCATTTAATCATTAGACAGTCTTTCATATATATTAAAAAATGGTACATAGAATCAAGAACATTACACAGAAACGCACAGCAAAACAAAACAACAGAGAACTTAAAGGAGAGACCGCTGTATTATCCTCAGCAGGTGTCTCCTCAACATGAGGTTCAGGTTCATCTAAAGTCACGGGATTTGGTTCTTCAGTTGCTTGTCGGCCAATCTCAGCAACATCGCTAAAAGACAATTTAATGCCTAGATGTTCCTGGATTGTTGCGACATTCTGTGCAACCAATTTCAAGTCAGCTTGAAACTTTTCCTGTGCAGCTTCAATCCTTGCAACTGACGCCTCCATTTTGGCGTTGTGAGCTACCTGCGCTGTTATGAACTCAAGTAGTTTGGCAAAGACATCAGGGTCTGCTGCAACTGGTTCAGCAGGGGTTCCAGTGTTTTGCTGAGCTTGTTCAACATTCGTTTGAGGTCTTTTCCAAGTGTCATTCACCCATCGCAGCTGCATTTGGTTCACAATGGATTCACCAAAAGAAAGAGTTGTCTTTGACGATTCTTCATTTTTGAATGAGATCTTGAAGTGCTCTAGGATTTTGGTGATCAGCTGTGGGTATGGAAGCACTAGCTTACCCTGTGCAGCTTCCAACATATGTATGAGGACAATCCATGCCCATCTCATCTTGAGCTCTTTGTGCAGTCCCTACAGCAGAACAATGTCCAACCTTTGGACAACAGCATGGTTTCCGGAGCGAGGGACAAGCATCCGGGTGAGCGCATACATCAGCATTCTTTGCTGAACCTTCATCTGGCCGATCGGTAATGGAATCGATTCAACAAACCCATCGACCATCAGGTCCTGCACAGCTGTTTGCCTCTCCAGCGAAGCTTCCCAGCCTTCATCAGCTGTATCGGCGTCGGAGCTTCCGTCGACTGAGTTTCCATGAAAAGGTAGTCCCGACAGATACGAGAACTCCTCAAACGTCATGGAAATCTTTTTTCCTTTAACCGTTGCTTTGAAACCTGTGTCAGTCATCTTGAACATTGAGTAGAATGCGCGAATCCGATTGGGATATGAGTCGAGTGAGCAAGACATAAAATCCTCCAATCCGTGAAATCGCAGATGATTTTAGAACGTAAAACCATCCTGGTCGAAGTAAGAAAAATCCAAGAAGCGGGCTTCATGAATTTTCCTTTTTGCAAATGCAGGAGGTAGTTTAAAATCCTCAGCTGGTTTACCCTTAGAAACTGGTACCTGCGTTTGTGAATTAGAAGAAACGCTCTTCTTCTTCTGTGGAGTTGAGGAAGTACTCTTTTTCTTCTTCTTTTGAGAAATTTCCTTCATTGCATCAACAAGAAGTTTCTCTGAAGGTGGCTCCTTCCGTTTCTTAGTCTTGCCTTGATCTACGGCAATGCCTTTGCCCTTGTCTTGTGCAGCAATTTTATGAGTAGGCACAGAGATACGTTTAGACAAGGTGGGAGGTGGAGAAGGGGTTCTCCCACTAGAAGAAGATGATGGAGAAGGGGTGTTTGATGAGGTTCTTTTAACTCTAGCCATTGAGAGTAGTTTAGATGCGAAGAATGAGATATGAAAAATCTGAGATTGAAAAACAGAGTAACAATGAGGATTGAAAGAGTATTCAGGGGGAAAGAAATTCTAAATCGATGTTGGGGTTGAAAGAAGTGGTATGAATCGATTGCCACTGTTCCTTTTATAGATTCAGGTGCGTAAATCGATTGGCCCAATCGATTAAGTAACCGTTGCTGGGGAAGTCTAATCAGTAGAATCATCATGAGTCCGTAACAACTAGTAAAAACAGCGTAACGGTCATATTGTCAATCGATTCCCTTAGTTACTAAATCGATGTCTAAAATCGACTTCGTATCAGTTTAGCAACTTTCATATCTATTCAGAACAAATCTCATCTCAGAATCGATTACCCAAATCGATTCACTAAAGTTCAGATTTCAAACAACTTTAATCAATCGATTACCCTAATCGATTTCGAGGTAGAGTCTGAAAAAAAATCCTTAACTTGATGTCAGGGGTCAACCTAATCGATTTTCCAAATCGATTCTTTAATCAGTATGCAAAGTGATCAATTGATTTCGCTAATCGATTGGACTGGAAAAGTTAAAACATCTGAAGCTTACTGGGAATAACAAATCGATTTGAACAATCGATTTCATAAAGCCATATTCCTGTGTATCCACGGGATAATCGATTTATCCAATCGACTTGTCACAGAAATCAGATCTCACTAGGATCTGTGATACCTAGTTTCATCCTAATGTGAAGGAAACTTTCCTTTGGAAAAGCTTTGGTAAATATGTCAGCCAACTGATCAGCTGTATTGACATATTCAAGCTTGATGTTCTTACTTTGAAATTGGTCCCGAATGAAATGATGCCTTATCTCAATGTTCTTGGTTCTAAAGTGCATCACTGGATTCTTAGTGATGCTAATTGCACTTGTGTTGTCACACATGATAGGCAGTGTTCCTAACTCAACACCGAAATCCGATAAGTGATGTTTCATCCAAAGGATCTGAGCACAGCAACTTCCAGCTGCAATGTACTCAGCCTCAGCTGTAGAAAGTGCAATGTTGGTTTGTTTCTTGCTAAACTAAGACACAAGAGAGTTTCCTAGCAAGTGACAAGTACATGATGTACTTTTCCTATCTAGTTTGCATCCGGCAAAGTCAGAATCAGAATACCCAACTAAAGTGCAGGTTGATCCTTTAGGATACGATAAGCCTAGACTCCTAGTACCCACTAGATATCTAAAAATCCTCTTTACTGCACTAAGGTGAGACTCTTTTTGATCGGATTGGTATCTCGCACACATGCAAACGTTGAACATGATGTCAGGTCTGCTTGCTGTAAGATAGAGCAATGATCCTATCATACCTCTATACCTTGTAACATCTACGGGTTTACCTTTCTCATCTCTATCTAAATGGTTTCCTTGACTCATGGGAGTATCAATGGACTTGAAGTTATCAAAACTGCATTTCTTTATCAAATCATTGCAATATTTTGTTTGACTAAGGAAAATGCCTTGCTTGCTTTGGTTAATTTGAAATCCCAAGAAATAAGATAGTTCACCCATCATAGACATTTCAAATTTACCTTTCATCAAGTTTTCAAAATCTTTGCACAGTTTATTGTTTGTAGAGCCAAAGATTATGTCATCAACATAAACTTGGACCAACAAGATGTCATTTCCATTAGTTTTTATGAAAAGTGTCTTGTCAACATTTCCTCTTAAAAAGTTTTCATGTATGAGGAAATTGCTAAGCTTCTCATACCAAGCTCTTGGAGCTTGTTTCAACCCATAGAGGGCTTTTGTTAGCTTGTATACATGATTAGGAAAATCAGGATTCTCAAAACCAGGTGTTTGGCTAACAAAAACCTCCTCTTGGATATCACCATTGAGAAAGGCACTTTTCACATCCATTTGATAAAGCTTAAAGTCCATTACACATGCATAAGCAAGTAGGATTCTAATGGCTTCTAACCTAGCTACAGGGGCATAGGTTTCGTCAAAATCTATCCCTTCTTCCTGATTGTAACCCTTGGCCACTAATCTAGCTTTGTTTCTAGTGATGACTCCGTTCTCATCTAGTTTTTTCCTAAACACCCATCTTGTTCCTATGATGTGCTTATTTTCTGGTTTAGGTACAAGATGCCAGGCATTGTTCCTCTCAAATTGGTTCAACTCCTCTTGCATAGCAAGTATCCACTCACTATCTAGTAAGGCTTCTTTAATGTTCTTGGCTTCAATCTGAGACACAAAGGCTGTAAGGTTACAATAATGTCTAAGGTTCCTCCTAGTTGCCACTCCTTTAGAGATGTCACCTATGATGTTATCTATGGGATGGTTTCTACAAAACTTCCACTCTCTAGGTAACTCATCTACTCTAATAGGTTCAACACAGTCATTGTTGGTTGGAGGTGCAGCTTCCTTTGGTTCTAAAGGTTCAGATTCTACAACTTCATTCAAAGAATCATTAAAAAGGAGTGTTGTTCAAGTTTTCTTTAAAAAGTTCATCAAACTTTACATGATCTGACTCTTCAATGGTTTTTGTTCTTTTGTTGTAGATTCTATAGGCTTTGCTAGTTTGGGAATAACCTAGAAAGATACCCTCATCTGCCTTGGGATCAAACTTACATAGGTGTTCCTTGCCATTGTTCAAAACAAAGCACTTACAACCAAAGACTCTAAAGTAAGAGATATTAGGCTTTCTACCCTTGTACAACTCATAAGGAGTTTTCCTAATAATTGGCCTAATTAAAACCCCGTTGACAACATGTGTGGCAGTGTTAATAGCATCAGCCCAGAAATACTTAGGAATATTTGAGTCTTTAAGCATAGTCCTAGCTAACTCCTTTAAAGACCTATTTTTCCTCTCCACTACACCATTTTGTTGTGGTGTCCTAGGGGCTGAATACATATGATGAATACCATTTTGTTCATAGTAAGTATCAAAAGAATCATTTTGGAATTCACCTCCATGATCGCTTTTGATGGACATAATTTTCTGACTAGTTTCATTTTGTACTAAGTTTGCAAACTTTTTGAAAACAGAAAAAGCATCACTTTTATGAGTCAGAAAGTAAGTCCAGGTGAATCTAGAATAGTCATCAATTAACACGAAATCGTACATATTGCCACCAAAACTCCTCACTTGAGATGGACCAAAGAGGTCTATGTGAATCAGCTGCAAAACCCTATTGGTTTTGACCATGTCTATTGGGGGAAAAGAAGATTTGACAAGCTTACTTTTCTCACAAGAATCACACAATCTATCCTTAGAAAACTTTCTATTGGGAAGACCTATGACTAACTGTTTACTAACAAGTCTATTCAAATGATCTATATGAATATGCGCAACACGTTTATGCCATAACCATGTTTCATCAGCATTTGATAATAAGCAACAAACAGAATTAGCAGGCACATCATTTAAATCTAGCATGTAGATATTGTTAATTCTATCACCTATCAGTTTAAAACTATTATCATCCTTACTCTCAATTATGCAAGACAGTGGTGAAAAGCTTACTTGGAAACCATTGTCACAAAGCTGACTTATACTTAGAAGGTTATGTTTCAGCCCTTCTATGTACAAGACGTTTTTGATGATTGCAGTAGATTTGCTGCCAATATCACCAACACCACTAATCTTACCCTTATTGTTGTCACCATATTTGACAAACCCTCCATCTTTTAGGCTTAGGGACAGGAACATTGACTTGTCCCCTATCATATGCTTTGAGCATCCACTATCAAGGTACCATTGGTGCCTTCTGGATCTCAAGCATACCTGCAACAAAATCAGAATTTCAATTTAGGTACCCAATATGAATTGGGTCCTAGGGGGTCAGTTTCAACATTTTGTGTCTTAACCTTCCAAATCTGTTTACACCCTCTGTTGGCAAGCTTTTTAAATTTGCAATTGTAAACAAAATGTCATTTTCTGCAACAGAAATGACATGTGACAGTAGAGGATGCATACTGCTTTGGTTTGACAAAGACATTATGCATATGACTAGATCTACCATGCTTATGGTTATGCTTAACATGTCTATATCCAATGCCATGTTTGTTGTGATTATGTTTAACATGCATATTCGGTTTGTAGCCTAGTCCAGATTTCTCATTGAAATTCCTTTGATTAGCAAGAAGTGTGTCTAACTAGTTTTTACTATTGTTAAACTTGTCTAGATCACTATGCAATGCATGATTTTCATTTTTCAGATTTTCATTTGCAACCTTAAGTGATTCATGCTCAAGTTTAATCTCATCATACAATATGCATTTCTCATCTAGTAACTTCTTAGTACTAATCAACGTTTTAATGGTACTAACATACTCACATGTAATTCACTAAATGCATTTTGTAACTCATCATATGAGGGATTAGATGAACTTACTTCACTTTCTGAATCTGAGTCAGTTTTAGCCATAAGACACAGATTTGCTTGTTCTTCTTCAGAAGATGAAGAGGATTCGTTGTCATTATCGTTCCATGCAACATAAGCTTTTCTAGATTTGGGAGCTGGTTCCTTGCCTTTGTTCTTTGCAGTTCTGTTTTTGTTTTGCAACTTATAACACTCAGATTTTATGTGGCCTGTTTTTCCACGTTCATAGCAAGTTATTGTCTTGGTGTCATTTGTCTTAGAACTTGATGGTTTTCTGAAATTGTTATCTTTCTTTTTCAGAAATTTTTTGAACTTCTTGACAAGTAACCCAATCTCAGGCTCTTCATCAGTCTCACTGCTAGATTCATCCGAGCAGCTCTCTTGTTCAGACTTAGACTGATGCATTTGGGCTTTCAATGACAGACCTTTCCTTTATCTGTCAGTTTGTTCAGCCTCATTGAGTCTGTGCAATTCCATTTCATGCTCCCTCAGTTTAACAAACAGTGTAGCTATAGTCATGCTTCCAAGGTCCTTTGATTCTGCAATGGCTGTGATTTTTGGTTGCCATTCTCTAGTTAGACATCGCATCACTTTACTGATTTGCTGATCATTGTCAATTTCCTTTCCTAATGCATTCAAGTTGTTGACAATGTGTGTGAATCTGGTTTGCATGTTGTTAATTGATTCCTCTTTCTTCATATTGAACAGCTCGTACTCATGCATCAAAGTGTTCACACGAGCCCTTTTCACATTAGTGGTTCCTTCATGTGTCTGTTGAAGAGTATCCCACATCTCCTTTGCAGTCTTGCAGTTAGAGACCCTGAAAAACTCATCAACAGAAAGTGCAGAGGTTATTATATTCTTAGCTTTAGCGTTATAACCTACCTTTTTCTTGTCATCATCAGACCAGTCAGCCCTGGGCTTAGGAATGAAAGAATTATCAGTTCCTGCAATTTTTGGCTCATAAGGTCCTTCTAAAACAGCATCTAATATGTCTATCCTAGCAGCCTATAGGAAAATCAACATACGATGTTTCCAGTACATATATGCGGCCCCGTTAAAGGCAGGGGGCCTAGCTAATGAAGCACCCTCTCCTAGGAATTCTGAGGTCATGATCTTTTTATGAGAATTACTCTAGAAAAAGTAGGCTCTTGATGCCAATTGATATAGGGTATGACCTAAGTTTAACAGAAAATGTAAAGAATAACAGAAATATACAAAATTTCTTGAGTTGTCTTCTTCTCGAATTGTATTTCTCTTTGCAATCTTTTTCAGTCTTTGTTGATCATGAAAGATGAATGTTCATGGCTGAAAAAGCAATGTTCAAAGTTATTTCATAGTGAGAAAGAGATATCAAAACATGTGTATGAATGTTATGTCACATGTGTCATATCTTGAGAAGAAGAGAATGAAAACAGTTTATATAGTTTCAGGAAAAACAACAGATGAATCGATTTGCCCAATCGATTCATTAATGTTGTAAAGCATGCTCAATCGATTTACCAAATCGCTTTCGCGAATCTTGTTTTTCTTGAATCTTGAAACTACATAAACCAATCGATTTACCTAATCGATTATTTTAAAGTATTCTTCAGACTTGAAAAGCAGTTCATATTTGAATCGATTTGAATAATCGATTTGGGATGTTTTGTTCCAACAACGAGATCAAAACAATCGATTTACATAGTTGATCAAACATTTACATACAGTTCAATGGATTGTGCCAATCGATTGAGCTTGTCTCAGACCAAGTTTATTTTCCAAACTTATTTTGTTAAATCGATTTGTCTAATCGATTAGTGAATAAATGGTTTGGCCCTGTAACATTCCCAATCGATTGTGTCAATCGCTTTAAACAATTAGAGTAGCCTGGTGATTGGATCAATTGATTTGCCAAATCGATTAGCTTGCAAAGCAGCATGCCACTGACTTGCACACTTAATTTTTAATAATGTGCCAATCGATTTGTCTAATCGATTTAAACAATCAATTTGATCTTGTGATTGGAACAATCGATTTGCCAAATCGATTAGCTTGCAAAATAGCATGCTACTGACTTGCACACTGAATTTTCAATAATGTGCAAATCGATTTGCCTAATCGATTTCCTAATCACAGATTTTACAATTTCAAACAACCCTATTACAAAATCGATTTGACTAATCGATTTGCTTAGTGAATCTTCCAACTTTTGTTGATTCCTTGAGTCCCAAGCTATTGTCTCAAGTTTGCAGGGTTGAGTTTTTGTTCCTGAAATTTTTCTCAGTTTAAAATGTTAGATTTCTCACATGATGTGTGTTTGTCAATAATATCAAAAATGGACTTATGTCTAACAACCCTTTACAATTATTGTTGAAATCTGGGATTTGCCCTCATATGAGAATCAGGATCTTCCCACCGGTTAGTACCCTGACAATGGGAATGTAGTTGGACACACTTGATCAGATTAGGTTGATGTATAGGGACTAGAAGTCTTTCTTTTGGGATGTGTTTATTTTAATTTGGAAGATGATACCTATACCAATATTGTCCGCTTGACATTTTATTTTCGATGGGTTCCATGTACCACTTTTGATGTGTAAATACTTTTGATTCGTATTTCAAAAACTATTACGCTGCTTGTAAATTATGTTGACTTATTTGTCGTTGTGTTATGACTTAAATATTTATCCAAAAGTATTTTCTTTGTATAAGAAAAAAAAATACACTCGCCCTGTTAAAAATCGGGGTGTTACATGTATGGTGGGAAAATAAATGTTGAGTATGCACTGTGTGGAATTTGAAAATCGTTAGAGTTAAATGAGTATTAAAAATGGGGAATCTTTTAATATCTGCATTTACTCAATGATTGTCATGGCGACCGGATGGGCCATGGTGATAGTGGTGACCGGATGGGCCACGAGATGATTCCATGTGATTTACTGGTTCATCTTATCCTTGCAGTGATTGTCGCGTCGTGTAAGGTCTGCGATAGACTGCACATTTTTGGTAAATCGTGCTGACCCGTGATAGGTGGCACCTCGATAAATAGTACTTCGGCATGTGATAGGCATTACATTCACGATTTATGTTTTTAGTAAATCGTGCTGACCTGTGATAGGTAGTACCTCGATAATTTAGTACTTCGGCTTGTGATAGGCGATACAATTATGATTTACGGCCCTTCGAAGAGGGTTTTGGTTGGGAATTTAGAGTCCATGCATTTTTTCATATACGCATTGCTAAAGGATGTATTCGAATACATATATGTTGTTTTTGCTGCTGACTTATGAAACAACCTTGTATTCAAATACATAGATGCTGTATTCGAATACAATTGTGCAATTTTGTTTAAAACTTCATTTTTCAACTTTGCTTATGCATATTTGGCATATGGAACCCCTTTTAAGGTGCATGCTAAGTTGAAAGATTATTTTTTGCATTTAAAACTTAAATGTTATGTGTTAATTTTTAATTTTGGTTGGTGACCCTTTACAACTATTCTGGAAATATGGGTTTTGCCCTCATATGAGAACCAGAATCTTCCTATCGGTTAGTACCCTTTAGATGGGAAGGTAGTTGGACACACCGGATTGGAGCTGTGTCAAGAGGATCCTGAGGGCGCGTGAAGATCACCCGGGATGTATAGTTTTTTTTGTAGAATGATCATATTAGGTTGACGTATAGGGACTAGATGTCATTCTTATTGGGTTGTGTTTATTTTAATTTGGAAGGCTGTACTTATACCAATATGGTAAACTTGACATTCTATTTTGATGGGTTCCATGTACCACTTTTTGATGTGACTTGGCTAGGTTAAAATTCTAAGGGCAGTGCTTTTGTACAGATGTTTGTCGAGAATACCCCAGGGGTATGAGCTATGCTTGATACTTTGGATTTCTGTTTGAAAAACTATTTTTGCTGCTTGTAAAATATTTGTAGACTATGTCGTTATGTTACGACTTAAAGATTGATCCAAAAGTATTTCCTTCTTTATTTCTTCATTTTTATGAATTTGTTTTTTTTTTAAAAAATACACTCGCGCTGTTAAAAATCGGGGTGTTACAATTGTGGTATCAGAGCTTTGGTTTGAATTTCTTTGGGGTTGTGGAGTTTTGGTTATAGATTGTAGGTCAACTTGTAGGTTGGGAGTCGTTATCTGATCATTCATTGGGGTAATTGGTCTGAGTTGTCAAATCAGGGGTAGCTATTATGTGTTGATATAGTCAGAAGTTAGTTTTGGAATTATTCGAAGTGGTGTTAACACTTTTTCTTGATGTTGGTTTTGGGGAGACACTACCTCCAAGACGGAACGACGTTGCAAGAATGAACGTCAGTAAGAATGATCAAATGGTTGAAGCTACAAATAACATGGATGTTTCTATTGTTGCACAAACAGCTGCAAAGACTCTGCGCGATCTGGAGAAGAGGGAAAGAGAGATATGTGCTATTGAGTCAAGAGGATTGAAAGATTTTCATCGTCACCATCCTCCAAAGTTCAAGGGTGATGAAAACTCAGAAAAAGTTTATCAGTGGATTCAAGAAGTGTAAAAGATCTTTAAAATGACAAATTGTCAGGTAGGGTTGAATCGAATCACGACGACATGGGATTTATGAATTGCGACTCAGATTATTAAGTATGAATCTCATGACGATTATAGGAGTGAGAGTATATATATTTCTTTGATAAGTGACAATTCTCTATGTGGTTTAGGAGATGGTAAGTAGTAATAGTGATTTTAGATGAAACTATAGACGCATAAGTGTGAATTTTAGGTGATGTCTGGATAAACATAAAGAGTTAAGCCTTGATGTATTGAACCACATGTTACTATTAAATGGAATGGAAAGTACATAGTACGAGAATACTTAGAGATTGTAACAATGTAAGCTTTGAGAGTCTATTAAAGGATGGTAAACATTTAGAGAATGTGGATATTTTTGATAGGTTAGAAGGATTAATCAAGATTTTATTCGTGATCCTAAGATGGTTGAACTTTAAGTCGATGATTAAATTTCCACAAGGTTGGATGGAGGACCAAGTAGTGCTTAAAACTTTCATAATCGAGGGAGTTGTGTTAGGCAAGTGATAAATAATTCATGTTATGGTTAGAAGTGTTTGAAGATTTACTAATAATGTTGTGTTACGATGAGAAGAATTTTCATTATTACTAAGACGCTTAGAGTCAATGATGAATAAGACCTTGTAGTGTATCTTAAGACGAAATGGATGAATTTAGACGAGGTCATGAGTATTTGGAGATTCCGAGGATCAGATTTTTAGAATTTTATCCAATGATCAAGAGTGATAAAGAAGAAACGTGACAAATGATTTATGGTTTAGTTGTTGGCCTTGGGAAGTCAAGCGTGAAGATTTGAAATGATCGTTTCAGTAACTAGATGGACGATGAAAGGTATGTGGGTCTTTGAATTACTTTACTGCAATATTATGAGGATGAAGTTTATAGATAACTATTTCTTAGGAAATGCTCACGGGGAACATTGAGAAATAGTTCTTGAGGACGTTCGATTGTTAGGATTCTTTCAATTTGTACCTCGGTGAATGATGAGAAGGAATAAGAATCCAGCGAGTGAACCAAATTTTTGAAAAATGTGCCAAGAAAACTTATTGGAGCAACACATAGAGATGTAGTTTATGACAATGAAAGATTCAGGAAAGGAATTATCTCACCTATAATTCATACATTGTTATTATAAGGATATGTCAATGATGCAAAGGCACTACTTGAGTGCATGTCATGGGGGTTGTTATTGTGTTCATCAATCAAATGAGTTAAATGTTTGTTTGGTAAGAAACAATTGAGAATGAAATGGAAAAGTTTGGTGGGAATTAGTAAGGCTTAATTTAATGGAATCACTATAATGAAGAAAGATGAAGTATGATAGCAGATGAGCTAAGCAAATAAAGGACTCTAGATGTTGACCAAAGGGACGGTTGAATAACGATAGAGGTGAAAAGTGTTTGAGATATATTTTAGATGTAGAATATTTCGTAAGAAGCATGAAAATTAGGAGGAATTAAGATGTTGTTTGAGAAGTTAAAGAAATTCTTAATGACCAGGATGATAAGCTCCTTCGATGGAAGAAAAGTTTAATAGTAAGAGGAACGACAAAAGAAAATCTAGTTTGGTTGGATGAAATTTTGGGATATGGCGCACAATGGTGTGTACCAATTGTGGTTGTTAAAGAAGAGAACAATTTTTGGGAAAGGACATACAAGAGTAAGCTAACTAATGTTTTTGAAATAATGAAGAGATAATCTTCGAGCTGCAACGAAAGGACGCAACAAAGTTGAGAAGTCTCAGAATGAATGTTTGCAGTGGATGTAGGAAAATTATTTTTGGGTTTGTGCAGAATTGCAAATTATGTAGGAAATTGACTAGGGAACCATGTATTTGAGGTGTTAGGCATGAGACAAATATAGGTCTTAATCAGTGAATGAAATTCAAGTTGGATTTTTGTTGGAGACGTGACTCTTGAAATGAAGTACTAAACTGGAAGGAAGTTTGTGCGTCACGAGTAGTATAGTTTTGGCATGTTAAAAAAATTGAGGAAGCTTGGATCACCAAGCAGGTGTGGGGATAGAATTATTAGTTATAATTAGAACATTTAACACTACGATTTGGCGTAGTAGTACGACTAAAGAAAAATCGAGGTCAGGGCTCCTTCCAAACTTTTAGTTTGCATTTAGGGACTTATATGTGGTTGGGTGGAAAAAAAATTTGTTAGGGTTGAAGTGTAGATTTGGGGAAAATGAATTTAATGCTTTTATGGGTGAAATTTTAGAGTTGGGTTTTTGGTGATATTGATGAGTGTTTTGTGGAGAATGAATTTAACTCCTTTATGTGTGGTTTTGAGGAAATGAAATTTGATGTGTTTGAGTGGTGGGTTGTGATCATTTGTGTTTGTCTTGTTTGACGTATTCATCATTTATATTATAAATTTTGAGATGTGTTTGTGTGGATTTTGTGGAAAAGTGAATTGATGTGATTTGGTGTAAATTGTGGATTGAATTTGAGAATATGTCTGAGTATGCTCTATGTGGAATTTGAAAATCATTAGAGTTAAATGAGTATTAAAAATGGGGAATCTTTTAATATTTGCGTTTAATAAATGATTGTCGTGAAAATAGTTAGAGTTAAATGAGTATTAAAAATGGGAAATCTTTTAATATCTGGATTTACTTAATGATTGTCGTGGATAGAGTTAGAGTATGCTCATGCATTTCATAGTACATGGAGACCGGATGGGCCATGGTGATAGTGGTGACCGGATTGGCCACGAGATGATTCCATGTGATTTGTTGGTTCATCTTATCCTTGCGGTGATTGTCGCGTCGTGTAAGGTCTGCGATAGACTGCATGTTTCTGATAAATTGTGCTGACCCGTGATAGGTGGCATCTCGGTAAATAGTACTTCGGCCTGCGATAGGCAGTACATTCACGATTTACATTTTTTGTAAATCGTGCTGACCTGTGATAGGTAGCACCTCGGTAATTTAGTACTTCGGCCTGTGATAGGTGGTACAATTATGATTTACGGCACTTCGATTAGGGTTTTGGTTGGGAATTTTGAGTCCATGCATTTTGTCATATACGCATTGCATTAGGGTGCTTGGCACGCGAGTAATGTTTGATTCAAGATTATGATTGAGTGTTTGAACTCAAGTGGTTGTTGTGGTTGTGCTATAATTGCTAAGCTGAATGTTTTGGATTTGTGTGTAAGTGTGATTGATTGCAAAACCTTTTCGAAACTCAAGTTATCATGGTGACTGTGCTATAATTGCTAAGTGTGAATGTTTTGGAATTGTGTGTAAGTGTGATTGATTGTAAAACCTTTTCAAAACTCAAGTTGCCATGGTGATTGTGCTATAATTGCTATGTGTGATTGTTTGAATTTGTGTGTAAGTCTTGATTAATTTCAAAACCCTTTTAAAAGCTGAATTTTGTGGTTTTTTTGCTGTTTTCTGATGTGTAGTGGATTAAAGCAGGTTGTATTTGAATACAGGCATCATGTTTTAGCTACTAACTTACGTGTAGTCGAATATAGATGGTTGTATTCGAATATAGACATGTTGTTTTTGCTGGTGACTTATGAAACAGCCTTGTATTCGAATAAAGAGATGGTGTATTCGAATACAATAGTGCAATTTTGTTTAAAACTTCATTTTTCAACTTTGCTTATGCATGTTTTGCATATGGAACCCCTTTTAAGGTGCATGCTAAGTTGAAAGGTTATTTTGTGCATTTAAAACTTAAATGTTATGTGTTAATTGTTAATTTCAATTGGTGACCCTTTACAACTATTGTGAAAATCTGGGCTTTGCCCTCATATGAGAACCAAGATCTTCCCACCGGTTAGTACCCTGTAGATGGTAAGGTAGTTGGACACACCAGACTGGAGCTGTGTCAGGAGTATCTTGCGGGGTGCGTGAAGATCACCTGAGATGTATAGTTTTTTGTAGATTGATCATATTAGGTTGACATATTGGGACTAGATGTCTTTCTTTTTGGGTTATGTTTATTTTAATTTGGAAGACTGCACTTATACCAATATTGTCAACTTGACATTTTATTTTGATGGGTTCCATGTACCACTTTTTGATGTGACGTGGGGAGGATAAAATTCTCACGGTAGTGCTTTTGAGATGAAATTTATGTGTTACTTGGTGGAAAATGAATTTAATTCAATTTAGGTGTGAATGAAATTTGGAGATGTGATTTATGTGTGGTTGTGGAAATTTTAATTGGTGTGAATAAATATGTTTGAGTATGCTCTGTGTTGTGTTTGAAAATCATTAGTGTTAAATGAGTATTAAAAATTGGGAATCTTTTAATAGCTACATTTACTTAATGATTATGGTGAAAAGAGTCAAAATATGCTCATGCATTTCATAGTACATGGTGACCGCGATGGGGCCATGGTGATAGTGGTGACCGTGATGGGCCACAGGATGATGCCATGTGAATTGTTGGTTCATCTTATCCTTGCGGGGATTGTCGCGTCGTGCTGATCTATGAGAGATTGCACTCTAGAATGTGCCGATCTGTGAGCGATTGCACTCTAGAAAATTGTGTTGGTCTGTGAGCGACTGCACTCTTGTATGTCGTGCTGGTCTGTGAGAGACTCCACGCTAGTAAATCATGCTGATCCGTGAGAGATTGCACCTCGGTAATTAGTACTGGTCTGTGAGAGGCTGTACAATTATGATTTACGCCCCTCGAGGAGGGTTTTGGTTTGGAATTTTGGAATCATGCATTTTGGCATATACGCATTGCATTAGGGTGCTTGGCACGCGAGCCATGTTTGTTATACTTTGATGATTGTATATACATATTCGGTTGTTGTTGTGATTTGTAGTAATTGCTTTGAGGTGTGAAGTTGGGTTGATTAAGTTTTGATGTATTTATGTGTTCATAATTGATTTAATGAATATTCGATGTGTGATTGAGGTGTGAATTTGTGGAGATTAATTTGGTGTTAATTATGTGTTCATAATTGATAATATTAATGTTTGAAGTGTTGATTGATTTAGAGCCATTTTAGAATTGAAAATCTACATTTTCTCAATTGTATTCGGCTACGACAATGCAGTTTGTCAAAACTTCATTTTCCAACATTGTTTATGCATTTTTGGACATATGAAAACCCTTTCGAGGAGTATGCTAAGACGAAAGGTTCTTTTGAGCATTTGAAAATATAAGAATTTTGCTATGTGATATTTGTTAATTTCGGTTGGTGACCTTTACAATTATTGTGGAAATATGGGCTTTGCCCTCAAACGAGAACCAGGATCGTCCTTCCGGTTAGTACTTTGGAGACGGGCATGTAGTTAGAGATACCTGACCGAAGCTGTGTCAGGAGGATCTTGCGTAGCGCGTGGAGATCACTCGGGTTGTACAGTGTTTGTAGCATGATCAAATTAGACGGTTGCATAGGGGCTAGAGGTCTTTCTTTTGTTGATGTATTTACTGTATATTGGAAGATTGTACCTTTACTAATATTGTCAGCTTGACTTTTATTTTGATGGGTCCATGTACCACTTTTTGATGTGACGTAGGGGGAAGTTAAAATTCTTGGGGCAGTGCTTTTGTACAGGTCTGCCTAGAATACCCCAGGGGTATGAGCTATGTTCGATAGGCCTCATAGCTCCAGTGTATTTTGATGTTTGAATATTTTGGATTTTTATTTTAAAAACTATTTCGTTGCTTGTAAATATTTGTTGACTTTGTCGTCATGTTACGACTTAAATATTTATCCAAAAGTATTTCTTTGTTTGTTTCTTTGTTTTATATCTTTGTTTTAAAAAAAATACACGTTGTTAAAAATTGGGGTGTTACAGGATGATGCCATGTGAATTGTTGGTTCATCTTATCCTTGCGGGGATTATCGCGTCGTGCTGATCTGTGAGAGATTGCATATACATATTCGGTTGTTGTTGTGATTTGTCGTAATTGCTTTGAGGTGTGAAGTTGGGTTGATTAAGTTTTGATGTATTTATGTGTTCATAATTGATTTAATTAATATTTGGTGTGTGATTGAGGTGTGAATTTGTGGATATTAATTTGGTGTAAATTATGTGTTCATAATTGATAACATTAATGTTTGAAGTATTGATTGATTCAAAGCCATTTTAGAATTGAAAATCTGCATTTTCTCAATTGTATTCGGCTACGACAATGCAGTTTGTCAAAACTTCATTTTTAAACATTGTTTATGCATTTTTGGACATATGAAAACCCTTTCGAGGAGTATGCTAAGACGAAAGGTTCTTTTGAGAATTTGAAAATATAAGAATTTCGCTATGTGATATTTGTTAATTTCGGTTGGTGACCTTTACAATTATTGTGGAAATCTGGGCTTTGCCCTCATATGAGAAACAGGATCATCCTACCGGTTAGTACCCTAGAGATGGGAAAGTAGTTAGTCATACATGACCGAAGCTGTGTCAGGAGGATCTTGTGGGGCGCGTGGAGATCACTTGGGTTGTGTAGTTTTTGTAGCATGATCATATTAGGTGGTTGTATAAGGACTAGATGTCTTTCTTTTGTGATTGTATTTATTTCATTTTGGAAGACTGTATCCTTGCTTAAACTGTTTGATGTCTTTTCTTTTGATCGGTCCATATTCCACGTTTTGATGTGACGAGGGGAAAGTTAAAATTTTTGGGGCAGTGCTTTTGTATAGGTCAGCTGAGAATACCCCAGGGGTATGAGCTATGATCGATAAGCCTCATAGCCCCGGTGTATTTTGATGTTTGAATACTTTGGATTTTTATATCAAAAAAACTATTCTGCTGCTTGTAAATATTTGTTGACTTTGTCGTTATGTTACGACTAAAATATTTATCCAAAAGTATTTTCCTTGTTTGTTTCTTTTTTTGGTTTTTTTTTTAAAAAAAATATACACTCGCGCTGTTAAAAATCGGGGAGTTACACCCAGCATATCGAAGTCCATTCATATAGTGGATTTTATTTATATCGTTCTCACATTCAGTGGTGTTTATAGCATGATTGAAATTATGTATGAGGTTTTAGCAAACTTATATATGAATGGACTACTTCGAAATATGCTTGGTATATGGTTTAAAGAAGAGAAAGAAAAATAATGTTTGGTAAGAGATTATTGTGAAATGTATGATGGGTGAGAATGGAAAAGGAAACAATACAAAATGCATTTATTGATATTCAAAATATTGAGGCACATCAATATGATCAATATTTTAGGATCAAATTAAATAACATTAACGATCATGGGGAAACTTGATAACATTTTCATTGTTAACCTTGCCACTTGTATATATATGGGAGAACATAGTCAATGTCTTCAAAGTTGTGTTTAACCAAGGTTTTTCTTCAATAGTCATGAAAAATTCATACAAGGTTTTCCATTTTTTAGATTGATAATCGGTAGTGTTGAAAGTTCAACATAAACGACCCAACTTCTAGAGATTTACTTGTGGCAAAAGCCAATGAAGTATGTTCACGACTCAGAAGTAGGGGGTGTATGATGAATATGAATCTAATTAGTATCAGGTTCAAATATTGTGGACACATGACTTGAGATAAAGTAGAACCAAAACGTAGACTAAATGGTGACAATTGTTAGACTTATGAAATCAAGGGGTAACGCATGAGTTTTTCCTGATAATTTTTTTTCATGAAGGATCCCCATTATTTCAAGTATTGAGGGTTTGTAAGATTTCTAATCTTTTAGCCATATGATTTTTCAGTTGGTTTAGATCATCTTTGTATGTTTCAATTCATCCATTATTTTAACTCGGGAACATGTCCGATAAGGGTGTCACGATATTATTTTTTTTCTGTCTTTTATCTTTTATTTTTTGAAGGAAAATGTTATGAGAATGTGAAGAAAAAAAATGAATGCAATGGTTATTTAATTAACTAAAAACAATTCACTATCTCCTAACATGCAATTACTTTTTTTTAAAAAAAAAAACGAAAAATAACATGTTGTAAAATGAAAATAAAAAAGATGAAACATGTATGATTATGCGATGCAAATATGAGAAATAAAGAGGGTAGGTTATTTTTTCTTCAAAAATATGCATGTGAGGTACATGGTTCTTTTCTTATTTAATTGCCCTATGGTCTTTAATGTGAACCTCCAATACGGGTGGCTCTATAATTCTAAATTGGTTCCTAGAGCACACAACTCAATTCTAAAGTATTAAACCAATTAATAGGTAAACTATTAAAATGGAAATATCATAGAAAAAATCAACTCTAGGTGAGACTTTCATAATAACCAAACATGATGTACATCCAGAAGATTATCATTACCCAATCTCGAACTTTTCTTAGGTTGTGTAAGACCCTTAATTTTTAAATCCTAAATTATACATTTTTAGGGTATTTTTTGTGGAATTTCTTAGACTTTTAGCCCAGTTTTTGGTATTTAGTGAGTTAAATGTCAAAAATATATTTTTGGAAATTGGATTAAAATTATTTGTCGGCATATAGTTTATTTACGTTACGAAGAATTTAATACCAGGCAATTTTGTCAAAAATATCACTCGTTGCTGGAAATTTATCTCTCAATTGAGTTGGGACGAGAGTAGATATTTTTATTAAATTAGATTCATATGTGAATGTAGTGAGGTGTGTAAGAGTTGTTAGATATTCGTCTGGGTTTGGTTTTAAGTATAATATAAATATATTTATATATATATATATATGTATATATATATATGTATATATATATATATATATGGAAAGGAAATGAACGGAAACAAAAAAAAAACAGAGGAAGCTAGGACGCCTTCCACCTACCTCGCAAACCCATCATCCTTGTTCCTTCTTTCATTTTGTTTTGCTTTCTTTTGCTTCAAGAAGAGAAACCCAAGGCTTGGTGAGTAAGAAAGCAAGGATTTCTCAACTTCATTCTTCTCCTTTGATTAAAGAACGGAGAAAAAGGTGTTGGTGTTTTCAAAACCGTCAAACACAAACCTCCACGTTTCGTCTAGATCTAAGCTTTATTTTGCGAAGAGATAGAAGGGAAAGTTGCTCACCACCACGCTACGGTGCTAGTGAACTAACTTTGGAAGCGTTGTCGCGAATTGAGATTTTATCGGAATTACTCGCGGTAACGTAATCGCTCATTAAAGCTAACGTTAAGGTAAGGGCTCCTTCCAAACTTTTAGTTTGCATTTAGGGACTTATTTGTGGTTGTGTGCAAAATAATTTTGTTAGGGTTGAAGTGTTGATTTGGGGAAAATGAAGTTTATGCTTTTATGGGTAAAATTTTAGAGTTGGGTTTTGGTGACATTGATGAGTGTTTCGTGGAAAATGAATTTAACTCATTTATGTGTGGTTTTGAGGAATGAAATTTGACGTGTTTGAGCGGTGGGTTGTGATTATTTTGTGGTTGTCGTGTTAATAATTAATATTTATAAATTTTGAGATGTGTTTGTGTGGATTTTGTGGAAAAATGAATTGATGTGATTTGGTGTGAATTGTGGATTCAATTTGAGAATATGTATGAGTATTCTGTGTGGAATTTGAAAATCATTAGAGTTAAACGAGTATTAAAAATGGGGAATCTTTTAATATCTCTGTTTACTTAATATTTGTAGTGAAAATTGTTAGAGTTAAATGAGTATTAAGAATGAAAAATCTCTTAATATCTGTATTTACTTAATGATTGTCGTCGAAATTGTTAGAGTTAAATGAGTATTAAGAATGGGGAATCTCTTAATATATGCATTTACCTAATGATTGTCGTCAAAATTGTTAGAGTTAAACGAGTATTAAAAATGGGGAATCTTTTAATATCTCTGTTTACTTAATGATTGTCGTGAAAATTGTTAGAGTTAAATGAGTATTAAAAATAGGGAATCTTTTAATATTTTCATTTACTCAACGATTGTCGTGGATAGAGTCAGAGTATGCTCATGCACTTCATAGTACATGGTGACCGTATGGGCCAAGGGGATAGTGGTGACCGGATGGGCCACGAGATGATTCCATGTGATTTGTTGGTTCATCTTATCGTTGCAGGGATTGTCGCGTCGTGTAAGGTCTACGATAGGCTGCACATTTTTGGTAAATCGTGCTGACCCGTGATAAGTGGCACCTCAGTAAATAGTACTTTGGCCTGTGATAGGCGGTACATTTACGATTTACGATTTTAGTAAATTGTGCTGACCCGTGATAGGTAGAACCTCAGTAATTTAGTACTTCTGCATGTGATATGCGGTACAATTATGATTTATGTCCCTTCGAGGAGGGTTTTGGTTTGGAATTTCGAGTCCATGCATTTTGGCATATACGCATTGCATTAGGGTGCTTGGCACGCGAGTCATGTTTAATATAAGATTATGGTTGAGTGTTTGAACTCAAGTCGTCATGGTGATTGTGTTATAATTGCCAAGTGTGAATGTTTTGGAATTGCGGGTAAGTGTGGTTGATTGCAAAACCTTTTCGAAACTTAAGTTGTCGTGGTAATTGTTTTATAATTGCCAAGTGTGGATGTTTTGGAATTGTTTGTAAGTGTGATTGATTGCAAAACCATTTCGAAACTCAAGATGTCATGGTGATTGCACTATAACTGTTAAGTGTGATTGTTTGGATTTGTGTGAAAGTGTTGATTGGTTTCGAAACCCTTTAAAAAGCTGAATTTTGTTGTTTTTCTGCTGCTGTCTAATGTGTATTCGAATACATGTATTCGAATACAAACATGCTGTTTTTGCCACTGACTTACTGTGTAGTCGAATACAAAATGTTGAAGTCGATTACAGACATGCTTTTTTGCTACTTACTTACTGTGTAGTCGAATACAAAAGGTTGTATTCGAATACAAACATGCTGTTTTTGTTGCTGACTGCTGAAACAACCTTGTATTCGAATACAGAGATGCTGTATTTGAATACAACATTGCAATTTTGTTAAAAACTTCATTTTTCAACTTTGTTTATGCATGTTTGGCATATGGAAACCCTTTTAAGGTGCATGCTAAGTTGAAAGGTTATTTTGTGCATTTAAAAACTTAAAAGTTGTGTGTTAATTGTTAATTTCGGTTGGTGACCTTTTACAACTATTGTGGAAATTTGGGATTTTCCCTACCGGTTAGTACCCTGTGGATAGGAATGTAATTGGACACACCTGACTAGAGTTGTGTTAGAGGATCTTGCGAGGCGCGTGGAGATCACTCGGGTTTTACAGTTTTTGAAGTATGATCAAATTAGGTGGACGTATAGGGACTAGATGTCTTTCTTTTTGGTTGTATCTATTTTAATTTGGAAGACTATACCTAAACCAATATTGTCCCCTTGACATTTTATTTGATGGGTCCATGTACCACTTTTTGATGTGTAAATACTTTAGATTCGTATTTCAAAAAAACTATTCCGCTGCTTGTAAATTCTTTTGACTTATTTGTCGTTGTGTTACGACTTATATATTTATCCAAAAGTATTTCCTTATTGATTTCTTTGTTATTATGAATATGTTTTCAAAAAAAAAAAATACACACGCACAGTTAAAAATCGGGGTGTTACAGGATGCACTCATCTTGGGTATAGAGCCCACTCATAAGTGTGTGAATCGTGTTATGGTGTATATAACAGTAAATAAAATAAAATAAAATAAATCATCACAATGAAAATCAATTGACAAAACACATATAATTATATTCATAAGATAAGAAAATAAATAAAACAATAGGGGTCATATAGCCTCTCAAAAGTCTCTAGCGGAGTCGCCAGCTGTTGCGTCCGGTTTGTCCGCGAAAAAAAGGAGTCGCCACCAATTTTATTTTTATTAAAGGAAAAATTGGATAAAACCTAAAATAATATTTTTGAACCAAAAATTTGGATTCAGGAGTCGATTACAAGTAGGGAAGTATTATCACCCTACAACGTCCGTTAAAACGGCTACCCTATAAATAATTATATACAAACTATGCATTTATTTATTTATTTTTACCCCAAAAAGAATAATAAAAAAAATTAAATTATTTACATTAATGAATGAAGAAAAAAATATTTTTATTATAAATTTGGTTTGACAAGGGGAAGACATTGCTCCTACGTGTCCGATTTTATTATTATTTTTTATTTATATACGTATCAAAAAATAAAAATGTAATAATAATAATAATATTTGTAAATATAATAATAATACTAATAATAATAATAATAATATTTGTTTGTTTTAAAGTAAAGAAAAAAAATTAATTTTCTTTAAAAAAACACAACGTAACGTGGCGCTATGTGAACGAGATAGATGGACATGACAGTGAAATAATATGTTAAATGATTTGTTCGTACGTTGTCGGATCTTTCGCGACACAAAGGCCACCAACGATTGATAGTGAATATTATGGTGCAGCGAGCGAGGATGAATTTCATCCGGCGACAACAACCATTAATTCTAATCTTAAGGGTAAAAACATTTATCTGTTATAATTTTTTTTATTATTTTATGTTGAAAAGAAAACAATTTTAGGATTAAACGATTTAAAAATAAAATGAAAGCTTAACATATGAGTTTATTTTTTATAAACAAAAAAAAAATAGAAAGAGAAAGGAAATATATATATATTTTTTAAAAAAGATGCAAAAACAAAAACTAATAAGCAGAAAATTAGAGAAAAGAATAAGAAAATGATACCTTATTGTTGAATTGTTTTTTTGCTAGATTAATTGTTTCAAGATCAAATTTTCTTCTTCTCTTTTGCTAATTAATCTCTCTATTTTTTCTGTGCTCTCACTTTGTGTTTCCAATTGTACTCCCTTTTGTCCTCTTGTAGTAGACTATTTATAGACTTTTGGGTGTAGATTACAAAAGACAAGAGAATAATTGTCAATTGATTACCATTGATCTATTTTTTTTTTCTTTTCTTTTAATTGGCCGCAATTATACTGATTCTTATTGTCATTGATTCATTTCTTTGGTTTTTTTCTATTCAATTGATCGCCATTATTTTGATTTTTATGACCATCAATAAAAAAAATTCAGTTTTTTTATTCATTTATTTTGATCATCATTGCATCGATTTTTAAGACCATCAATTCATTTCTTTTCAGTTTCCTTTATTTTTATTTCTTATTATATTTTTTTTATATTTTGGAAAAGAGTAAGAATTTGAGGAAAACACTTGTGATTGTTTAAGGCTTATATCCCTAATTATTTAGTTTTATTTTTATATTTCTTCACATATATTTATATATTTATTATTATTATTATAATTATTTCCTTTTTTAATAAAAAGTAAAAAATAAATAAAGATCGAACAAAATTAGGTGTCAACATATATGATGTAGTTATTGAAGACTTTTGTTGTTTGTGTTACGACAAGGTATTTTATTAATTAAAAAAATGCACTCGCGCTATTAAAAATCGACAATCTAATGGTTTCCCATTTACCATGATTTGTCCTTGCTCTTTCTGTTTAAGATTCACACAGCTCTAAAAATGCTAATCTCGGTTAACATGTGCAATATCCATCTTTGTTAACACCGAATGGAGAATCTATCCCGGAGCAACAAAGATGTATCAAGACGTAAGGCATAATTATTGGTGGCCAGGAATGAAGAGGCATGTAGCGGAGTATGTATCAACTTGTTTAACTTGTTAGAAAGGGAAACAGGAACTTCAACGGCCTGTTGGAATGTTACAAACTTTAGATATACCTGAATGGAAGTGGGACACCATTTCCATGGAATTTATAACTAGGTTGCAAAAAACAAGGAGAAAGAATCATTCTATTTGGATGATAGTGGATCGATTAACTTAATCCGCAAACTTTTTATCAGTAAAGACCATCTATAAGGTAGATATGCTAACAAAGATCTACGTTGCTGAGATTGTGAAATTACAACATACATCGATTATGAGAACATTATTAATAAATTATCTATAGTTTGTTTCCCACTTCAAATTTTCACAGTGTTTTTAAAAAATTAGCCATTAAAGAATATTTTGGAACATACAATACATACACTAAAAAAATGTTTGTTTTTAATCCATTAGTTAAAATTATTATATATTTATATCTTCTAAATAAAATTAAAAATAATTATAATATACTAATTACAATTTATTATAAACGTCATGCACAGGACAAATATTTCAAGAGAGAATTAGTAAAAATTAGGTTTTTTTTTAATATTGTCAACTTAAAAATGAAATCAATTATAATAGACCAGACAAATTGTCACCTATCAGATTAAAAAACACAAATATGATAGGTTATCACTGATTAAAATTTGAAAATAATAATCTATTACGGGACGAGTTGATCTATATAGGATTGAACTATCATACATACATACATCAAACAAGTTCTTAGTTAAAAACATCAAAATAATTATCGTCGACAAGACAATTTATCACTTATGAGATTGAACTATCATACACATTATTAGTTCTCACTAATAAAAAATCAAAATCGCTATCATACACGAGACAAGTTTATCAATGCAATTATGACAATGCTTTATATGTTTCACTTTAGTTTAGATATATAAGACACAAAGAAGAAAGTTGTGCATTCATATTTTACAAGTCTTCATCTCCCACTGCTTTTCTAATTTTCTAAACATATTCATAATTTATATAAGTAAATATATTATTTTTTGAGTCACATAGAGAAATACTCTCAACCTTTGATCTATATGATCACAAACTAGTATTTTACTAGTTCAATATAATATTTAAATTAGCTCTTTTTAACTTTTTCTTTTATCA
>JBBPBR010000007.1:33192121-33265699 GCA_037974775.1 Cicer pinnatifidum | reverse complement strand
AAAAAATAAAGTAAACATATAAGGTCCGAGAATAAATATTTGACTTATATAGGTTCTATTTTTCAAAAAAGTTATTGGTATAATAATTTTTATAATTTGAGGGTAAATATTTTTAAAAATATGATCAAATTTTCTTATGTACGTTTAAAATGTTTAATTAAGTATACATCTATAACTAATTGACAGTTTAATAAACATACTTACATTAGCAATGTCTCAAAATTAAATTCATTATATATATTTTAAGATATAAATACATAAAATTCATATAAATAACAACGCTATACTAAAACTCATTAATATATCAGGCATAAAAATATAATGAAAAATTATAATTCGATAAGTTTATGGTAAAAATGAATATAATAAAAAATATGTGCATTAACATTAATAAATTTAAAACTAATATCCAATGAAAATTTGGCCTTAACAAGAAGATTTGGGTCTAGTAAAAAAGGATACGGCGATACACTCTCACGACGTACGAACCAAAATAATGAATATCCTATTTGGAAAAGATATCCATATTTAATGAATAACAATATCTCAAATATAATTATTTTTGATATAAAAAAAAACTATATGGGACACAAAAAATAATATCTACAATTAATATATTTCATAGTACGTACAAAAGAAAATTATATACATATTATTTTAGCTATTGATATTTGCAAATAATATATTATTGGAAATAATAAATTATTATATAATTACAAAGAAAGATGATGAATCGATCATATTTTGATTTTAAACTATAATAAAAATGTTGAATAATTTTATATTGAAGATATGATATCACGTGTTTGCCACATGCTACATACTAGTCATTTAGGTTTTCGATAAGTTTTATATTGGTTAGTAGTTATTAATAATAGATTTGAATAGCTTAGTTTGATTGACTTGATAGAAAGATTCAAATAGCATGACTTTTGCTTACTATTATTAACAAATTGTTATTAATTATTTTATACTCATTAGACAATTTCGATCGTGAACTCAACATAGGTTCGTTAAATAGGGCTCACATCGCAATCCGCTCATTTTTTACAGTTTAAAATTATATTAGATCGCACAACTTTAATTTATATATTGATATTTTATTTATATTTAATCTTATTATAACTTACAATATTAATTTAAATATTAATATTATTATACACTATTTTAATTTAAAATAAAATTGAACTTAAATTTTTATAACAATAATAAAAATAAAAATAAAAAGCTAATGGCCATAAATTAATAAAAAAAATATGACGGTCATTACATTATTATTATAAATAAATTAAAAAGAAGTCAACGATCATAAATTAATAAAGAAGGTAAGTCATAAATTTATAATTATTTATAAATTAATAAAAAAAGGTAACAATATTATTATTAAATTATAAAACTACCGTTCAACGATCAACTCATCAATAACTCAATTTTATGTAATTCCACGCTGACAACTGTTAGAGATGCTCTTAAACATTACCTTAAATAATTTATTTTTATATATATATATTTTCATTCTTTGCAAAAATAATTCTATAAATATATAATTTTCTTCAATCAATTATTTTAACTTTCATATAATAAATATTGTTCACTTTTAAAGAGAAGATTAATTGAAGGTGCAATGTCTTTATTTATTCAAAAAATTCTTTTGATATGTGTGTTGACGTTGTTGTTCATGCACAATGTTATTGGAAATCATGTGAGTATAAATAACAGATTGGAAAGCAGTATGGACCTAACTGTTCATTGCAAATCTGCTGATAATGATCTTGGGGTTCATGTTGTTCAGTATGATCAAACCTACGGTTGGAGTTTTAACAATGGCTTTTTTACCAGAACACAATTCTATTGTTCCTTTACGTGGAATGGTCCTGCTAAATGGTTTGACATATACATAGCAGGTAGAGATTTATGTGAAACTTGCAATTGGATTATAAAGGAGTCAGGACCATGTAGGCTTGGTAAATATGCTGGTTGCTATCCGTGGAATAAGTAATTGATAATGTAATACACATTTATTTATCTTCATAAATATTGTACTTGAGAGTATTGAGTGTAACACTCCAAATTTTATAATAAACTATTTTATAAAAGAAATACTATTTTAAATAATTAGTTTGGTATTTATATTTTTTTAGAATATATGTTGATCAATTTTATGATTAATTTTCTTCATACATTTGTTTTCTTTAATGTGTTAATTTTATACAAATTGGACTAAATGAGTAATATAAATAGTATCTACTTAAAAAATTATCAATATTTACTTTCTCACTCGTTGACCTATGATACTCCATTAAAAGCTACATCTTAAGCACAACTTAGAATCATCACTATTTCATCAACTTTAAGGTTACTTCAAAAGTCTCATCACAAATTTATAACATTTTTATCATCATTCATAAATCACCATCGTTATCATCGAATAAACTCATATCACACAATGCATCCATATTTTAATAATACCTCACATAAACTCATCTAATCAAACATATGCACAAAATTTATTTGTCATTCAATATTACAATATTATCAAATGCCACACATTTAACGAAACTAAATCAAATATCACAATAATATTAAATATTACACATTTAACGAATCAATCAACACCTTATAAGTATTTCTATTCCATATTTTAATCTCACAATTTCCATTTTGCACATTAATTAATTTATCACTCAAAGGGCTACTGTCGTACTTTGCGAGCTCCGAATGAATCGTTGGGAAATACGGCTTTCCCGTTCATCTCACAATATATTATACTCATGAATTTAAATGATATCTCACCGCTTACCTTATTTCGACACTTTCACACACGAATACGATCCCACGAGCAAACAACCTTTGTTCTTTGACTCTTTGTCCTTCAACCGATCTAACTCGACATTTTATGAGAAAACACTCTAAAAACTAATTTTGAATTTCGGTCAAGGAAACTTATCATAAATCCGAAAACCAATCAGTGGATAATATATTCATTTTTCACAAGGTCGTTTTGACATTGGTTTCACTCAAATCGGATATACGGTGAAGAAGAACAGTGCAAACTAAGGAATTTTATAAATGGAGAACTTGGGTATTTTAGAGAGAAATTGAGATGGTTAAAAATCTGAGAAAATGTGTTTAATTGACCAACTAAATGTATGAAACAACATACTAAAATTTGAATGAAAACGGATAAAATTTTCTAGAACAGTTATCATCACCGATGTCAAAGGATAGCCTAGTGTGGTGTGTTTGCTGATTTCTTCGTCTACCAAATGGCTGCCACATATCTTTAGCTTTTTTCTTATTTATTTCATTTTAGTAAGCCTTTAATATTTCAAGCACATGGGCTAAACCTATTAGTCTCCTGATTTATTTTATATTTTACTTATACTATTTTTATTTTGCAAAAACAAAATTAATAATTATTTAATCTCATTATTAAAACTCCTCCATACACCATTTAGTTTTCCAAACATTACTAATATATTATAAATTAGAGTAATTAAGATAATTAATATAAAAAAAAATATTACTAATAACCGAAACTCTCACATTCAAAGTAATCTCTATAATTATATTTATTTCTCAAAATATTCATGTTATAATAATACCATCACATTTGAGAATAATTAAAATTACAAATAAATAAATAAATATAACATCAATATTTTATATTAATTGCTACATCATAATAAATATATATATAAAATGACAATACCATAACAAATATTTAAAAATAAAGGAACTCAAACCCAACAATACTAATATCCTAAGATCATTATTTCTAAAGTAAAAAATTAAAATAAGAGATACTTAGAAATAATTAAAATATAAATCTTTGCACACTTAACATTAGTCAAACATATAAGAAAGTATCACATTAATTACCAACTAACATATACACTTTAAATCGCATAAAATCTTATTCTTTAAATTAGTCACAAAATTTATCAACATATATTCTAAAATAATTTTAACATCAAATTAATTATTTAAAATCCTATTTAATTAATAAAAGAGTTCATGATAAAATTTGGGGTGTTACAAGACCGAGTGGGTTAGGTGTATGTCGTTTGTTAGTCAATTGTCAACTTTGAGCCAATTGTGTTTATAAGTATTCCCTGTTAATGCTGAAACATTTACCTAATATTCTTGTGTTAAGTGCTATATATTTTTCAATTACAATATATAATTTCTAAAAGCTGATTGTTAATTGTTAACTACCTGCTTATTCTTGTTGTGTTGTGGATTCTCTTATTTTTGAAGATAATTGTTAACTGTCTGCTTGCTTTTTCTTGTTGTGATGTGTATTTGTTAAGATTTGAGTAAATTGTATTTGTTGACATGATTACATTAATTACATATTTAGTGGACTTGTGGCTTGTATGCCTAACTATGATTTTCGGCTCTCTTGTTTAATGCAAATATGTTGATTAGCTAGCTATATGTTTTAATTTTGACTAGAAAGTTCATATTTTTTATTTTAAGTTGGTTTGAGTAAAAAAAAAACTAATGATTGCTGTATCACCCCAAATTTTATAAAAAATTATTTGATTAATAAAAAAGAATTTTAAATAATTGATTTGGTGTTAAAATTATTTTAAAAAATATGTTGATTAATTTAGGATTAATTTTCTTTATATGTTGGCTTTCTATGATCTACTAATCTTGTACATATTATACTAAACGCATGATATAAGTAACAAATATTATATTATTTTATATATTTTTTAAAAAATAATAGTATTTTAGTGTAATAAATTAAATAATAAGATTTTTAATGATTTGATGTGTGTATTTGTGTACCTAATAAATGTGATATTTTTTGTGCGTTTGAATGATGTTAATTGTACACATAGTTATATTTCAACTATTTCTAACTAGTTTATATTTTTAGTTATTTATTTGATAAATAATCATCTTGAGATGCTAGTAACATTGCAATTAATTTCCTTTATTTTAATATACTTGTTATGACATTGTGATTTATATATATTTATTATAATTAAGTAATTAAGATAAAATTTTGATAATATATTTTTTATTTTATAATTTTGAATACTCTCTGATGATAATATTTTAATGTGAGTATTTGGAAGAAAAAAATAATAATTATAGTAATCATTTTGAATATGAGAGTCTTAGTTATTAATGTATTTTGAAAGACTAATTATTTTAATTTATTTATTATATAAAATATTAGTTCTGAAATATTAGTAATATTTTAGTAATAAAATTGTTTTAAAAAAATAAAGTATTAAATAAATTAGTTTTTGCTAATTATCGATTTTATACAAAAGTAAAATAAAGGAGTAAAATGTGTTTTATGGGTTAAGATTATATGAAAGAGTAAAAACACATAATAATAATAATAATAATAATAATAGTAATAATAATAATAATAATAATAATAATAATAATAATAATAATAATAATAATAATAATAATAATAATAATAATAAAAGAAGAAAAAGAATAAGAATAAGACCAGAAGACTTCTTTTTTCTTCCATCTCCTTCTTCGTCGCCGCCAAAACCATATACTCTTCCTTTTTCTCTCGTCGACCACGATCATTACAGTGGATGTCTTACAAAACCGACACCACATTCGTGATTGTTGTGATCTCCTCTTCCATTCTCAACCCGAATCACAAATTGAAACGTCTTATCCCTCTTTGTCAAAAATTACACCTCCATATTTTGATCAAGATTCTAGGCACCACGACTATTACCAACGAAAATTGAGACCATATTTGGACTCCATGAAACACCATCTTTGTTACCTATGCTTGAAATCACCAACCGTTACATTTTCAAATATCACCAACCGAAACACCATCTTTGGCCTGCACATTCATCGTATTGAAAAACTCTTTTCATTTTAGGATTTTTCTCGTCGATACCTTCAAGAAGCACTACTCGTTTGTACGTTTCTGTGAAGTTGATGTCAAAGCGTGTCGGTGCCCCATCACGTCAGTTGTAAGACCCATAATTTTAAAGTACATTTTATGTATTTTAGTGTATTTTGGTATTGAACTCGGAGGCTTTTTAGTCAAAGTATTAATATTTTGGAGTTTATATGACCAAAAAGATATTTTGATGCCCGATTAGAATTACTCGTCGATAAATAAATTGAATTAACTGCAGAGAATCTTTTACGAATAATTTAATGCGTTATGGGTGAAATGGTAATTTAACAAATACCTAGATATTTTGAGATATTTGTTAAAAGTAATTAAAATATATATATATATATATATATATATATATATATATATATATATATATATATATGTATATATTTGTTTGGGGAGAAAAGAAAAGGATATAAAAAGGAAAGAGGGAAAAGGAAAGAAAGGAAAAACAAGGGAAAGAAAGACAAAGGGAAAATGGCATTTTTCCATCTTCTTCCTCTGCCTCACGCGAGCTAGCTTCCTCCCTCCTCCATTTTCATTCATTTTCGTTTCCTTTGCTCCCTTTTTCTTCAAGAATTGAAACCCAAGGATTAGTGGGTAAGAGAGCAAGGTTTTCTCAGCTTCATACTTCCTCGTTGTTTCGAAAACGAAGAAAAACGGTATTAGGGATTCAAACACAAACCTCCCCGTTTCATCTAGATCTAAGCTTCGTTTTGCGAAGAGATAAAACAAAAAGTTGCTCACTACCACGCTACGGTGCTAGGGGACAAACTTTGGAAGCGGCGTTGTGAGCGGAGATTTAACCAGATTTGCTCGCGGTACTGTAATTGCACGTTACAGCTAACGTGAAGGTAAGGGCTCCTTCAAAACTTTTAGTTTGCATTTAGGGACTTATCTGTGATTGTGTGGAAAAGGATTTTGTTAGGGTTAAAGTGTTGATTTGGGGAAAAATGTATCTAAGGCTTTAGGGGTAAAATCTTAGAGTTAGGTTTTGATTATATTGATGAATGCTTCATGAAAAATGAATTTACCTCGTGTATGTATGATTTTGAATATATGAAATTGATTGTGTTGATTTGTGTCGTCGTGTTCGACGTGTTCATGATTGTTAATTATGGAATTTGATGTGTTTTGGTGTGAAATATGAATTGAATGTGAAAGTATGTTTGAGTTTGTTTTGTGTGGAATTTGAAAACCATTAAGTCAAATGAGAATTAAGAACGGGGAATCTATTAAAGTCTTGTTTAATTAATGTGTGTTTGAGAAAAATCGTTTAAGTTAAATGAGAATTAAGAATGGGGAATCTCTTAATTTCTCGTTTACTTAATATTTGTTTTGAAAATCATTTAAGTTAAATAAGTATTAAGAATAGGGAATCTCTTAATGACTTATTTACTTAATGTTATTTTGAAAATCGGTTAAGTTAACTGGGCGTTAAGAATGGGGAATCTCTTAATGTCTTGGTTACTTAATGTTTGTTTTGGAAAATCGTTTAAGTTAAATGAGAATTACGAATGGGCAATCTCTTAATATCTCGTTTACTTAATATTTGTTTTGAAAATCGTTTAAGTTAACTGGGCGTTAAGAATGGGGAATCTCTTAATGTCTTAGTTACTTAATGTTTGTTTTGGAAAATCGTTTAAGTTAAATGAGAATTAAGAATGGGGAATCTCTTAATGTCTCGTTTACTTAATATTTGTTTTGAAAATCATTTAAGTTAACTGGGAATACTTCCCGATGAGTACCAGGACCAGACTGGGCGATGATTTCCTGAAACTGCATCAGGGGAACATGACCGTGGGCGAATATGCTGCTAAGTCTGAATCACTATCAAGGCATTTCAGATTTTTCCGTGAAGAGATTGACGAGCCATTCTTGTGTCATCGTTTCCAAGACGGACTAAAGTATGAGATTCAAGACTCTGTCTTACCCTTGGGAATTCAACGTTTCCAAGTTCTTGTGGAAAAATGTAGAGAAGTTGAGGATATGAAGAATAAGAGAGCTAGCCGAGGAGGGAATTTTAACTCAGGAGGACCTAGTCGGGTGAAGTATCAGAACAAGGGAAAACAAGTTGCTAAACCTTATAATCGACCACATGATAACAACGGGGGACATAATAACCCAGGGAACCAAGACTTTGAGAGACAAGTGGGACAAGGTATACGATGTTTCCGATGTGGAGGAGAGGGACATTATGCTTATGCTTGTACCTTTAACAGTCCTACTTGCTACAATTGCCATAAACCAGGGCACTTTGCAAAGAAATGCAAGGCTCCGAAGGTGGAACCAATGGTGAATGTAGCTAGGATTACTCTTCCTACTGCTAGAGGACATGTTTATTGCGTCGGCGCTGAAGTTGGAAATTTATCTAGCAATCTGATTCAATATGACTGTGCGATTATAGGTAACCCCCTAACTACACTTTCTGATTCGGGGGCAACCCATTCCTTCATTGCTATGGATTGTGTAAATCGTTTGAAGTTGTCTGTGTCTGCTTTACTGCTAAGACTTTGACAGTAAATTATGCATGTTTACATTGTCAAATAACTATTCAGAATAGGGACTTCTCGATTAATCTGATTTGTTTACCTCTACAATAACCCAAGATCATTCTTGGTATGGATGGGAAGCCCTATCATTAGGTAATGATACATTGTACTCAATGTGTCGGTGTCATACATAGTGTTTAGGTTTGGTACTAGATGGATGTTCCGTACAAGGTGGAACATCAGCGACCTGCAGGGGTGTTGCAACCTTTAGAGATTACACGGAGTACCATTGAGTATTGTATCAGACCGTGATATGAAGTTCACATCACATTTTTGGGGAGCCTTACACAAAGCGTGGGGAAACAAAACTACGATTGAGTTCAGCTTACCATCCACAAACGGATGGACAGACTGAAAGGACGAATCAGTCCCTGGAAGATCTGTTGAGAGCAGGTGTATTAGATGATAGAGGGAGTTGGGATGATGTACTTCCGTTGATTGAGGTCACCTACAACAATAATTTCCACGCAAGTATTGGAATGGCACCATATGAGGCTTTATATGGGCGCAAGTGCCAAACGCCCTTGTGTTGTTATAAGGACGGTGAAAATATGATAGTCTGACCAGAGATGGTGCAACATACTATAACTAAGGTAAGGAGGATCAAGGAGAAAATGAAGACTTCACAAGATCGTCAGAAGAGTTACGCGGACAAGCGTCGCAGACTTTTAGAATTCGAACAAGGTGACCATGTATTTCTAAGAGTCACACCTACTACTGGAGTTGGTAGAGCCTTGAAATCGAAGAAGTTGACTCCGAAATTCATTGGGCCATATCATGTTTTTGCACGAATTGGGCCTGTTGCTTATCGGATTGCATTGCCTTCGATGCTGTTCAATATTCATGACGTGTTTCATGTGTCACAATTGAGGAAATATCTTGCAAATCCATCTCATGTGATCGAACCAGACACGATTCAATTGAAGGATAACCTGTCATTCGAAGTACCACCGGTGAGAATTGATGACATGAAGAGTCAGCAATTGAGGACCAAGGATGTTTCGTTGGTCAAGGTGATTTGGAAACCAATTACTGGAGATGCGACATGGGAACTGGAGATCAAGATGAGAGGACAACACCCAGAGTTATTTATCAACGCATAGTTTCGAGGACGAAACTAATTTTAGGGGGGTAGTAATGTAAGACCCATAATTTTAAAGTACATTTTATGTATTTTAGTGTATTTTGGTATTGAACTCGGAGGCTTTTTAGCCAAAGTATTAATATTTTGGAGTTTATATGACCAAAAAGATATTTTGATGCCCGATTAGAATTACTCGTCGATAAATAAATAGAATTAACTGCGAAGAATCTTTTACGAATAATTTAATGCGTTATGGGTGAAATGGTAATTTAACAAATACCTAGATATTTTGAGATTTTTTTTAAAAGTAATAAAATATATATCAATATATATATATATATATATATATATATATATATATATATATATATATATATATATGTATATATTTGTTTGGGGAGAAAAGAAAAGGATATAAAAAGGAAAGAGGGAAAAAGGAAACAAAGGAAAAACAAGGGAAAGAAAGACAAAGGGAAAATGGCATTTTTCCATCTTCTTCCTCTGCCTCACGCGAGCTAGCTTCCTCCCTCCTCCATTTTCATTCATTTTTGTTTCCTTTGCTCCCTTTTTCTTCAAGAATTGAAACCCAAGGATTAGTGGGTAAGAGAGCAAGGTTTTCTCAACTTCATACTTCCTCGTTGTTTCGAAAATGAAGAAAAATGGTATTAGGGATTCAAACACAAACCTCCCCGTTTCATCTAGATCTAAGCTTCGTTTCGCGAAGAGATAGAAGGGAAAGTTGCTCACTACCACGCTACGGTGCTAGGGGACCAACTTTGGAAGTGGCGTTGTGAGCGGAGATTTTACCAGATTTGCTCGCGGTACTGTAATCGCACGTTACAACTAACGTGAAGGTAAGGGCTCCTTCCAAACTTTTAGTTTGCATTTAGGGACTTATCTGTGATTGTGTGGAAAAGGATTTTGTTAGGGTTAAATTGTTGATTTGGGGAAAAATGTATCTAAGGCTTTAGGGGTAAAATCTTAGAGTTAGGTTTTGATTATATTGATGAATGCTTCATGAAAAATGAATTTACCTCGTGTATGTATGATTTTGAATATATGAAATTGATTGTGTTGATTTGTGTCGTCGTGTTAGACGTGTTCATGATTGTTAATTATGGAATTTGATGTGTTTTGGTGTGAAATATGAATTGAATGTGAAAGTATGTTTGAGTTTGTTTTGTGTGGAATTTGAAAACCATTAAGTCAAACGAGAATTAAGAATGGGGAATCTCTTAATGTCTTGTTTACTTAATGTGTGTTTGAGAAAAATCGTTTAAGTTAAATGAGAATTAAGAATGGGGAATCTCTTAATGTCTCGTTTACTTAATATTTATTTTGAAAATCGTTTAAATTAAATAAGTATTAAGAATGGGGAATCTCTTAATGACTTATTTACTTAATGTTATTTTGAAAATCGGTTAAGTTAACTGGGCGTTAAGAATGGGGAATCTCTTAATGTCTTGGTTACTTAATGTTTGTTTTGGAAAATCGTTTAAGTTAAATGAGAATTAAGAATGGGGAATCTCTTAATGTCTCGTTTACATAATATTTGCTTTGAAAATCGTTTAAGTTAACTGGAGTTAAGAATGGGGAATCTCTTAATGTCTTGGTTACTTAATGTTTGTTTTGGAAAATCGTTTAAGTTAAATGAGAATTAAGAATGGGGAATCTCTTAAAGTCTCGTTTACTTAATATTTGTTTTGAAAATTGTTTAAGTTAACTGGGCGTTAAGAATGGGGAATCTCTTAATGTCTTGGTTAATTAATGTTTGTTTTGGAAAATCCTTTAAGTTAAATGAGAATTAAGAATAGGGAATCTTTTAATGTCTCGTTTACTTAATATTTGTTTTGAAAATCGTTTAAGTTAACTTGGCGTTAAGAATGGTGAATCTCTTAATGTCTTGGTTACTTAACATTTGTTTTGGAAAACCGTTTAAGTTAAATGAGAATTAAGTATGGGGAATCTCTTAATGTCTCGTTTACTTAATATTTGTTTTGAAAATCGTTTAAGTTAACTAGGCGTTAAAAATGGGGAATCTCTTAATGTCTTGGTTTTTTAATGTTTGTTTTGAAAATCATTTAAGTTAAATAAGTATTAAGAATGGGGAATCTCTTAATGTCTTGTTTACTTAATGTTTGTTTTAGTAAACCGTGCAGACCCGTGATAGGTGGCACCTTGGTAAACGATACAGGGCCGTGATAGGCACTACGTTTATGGTTTACGATTTTTGGTAAGTTGTGCAGACCCGTGATACGTGGAACCTTGGTAAACGGTACGGGCCCGTGATACGCAGTATGTTTACGACTTACGTTTCTTGGTGAATTGTGTTTGTCTGTGAGAGACTGCACAGGGGTTTGTCCGTGAGAGACTACGCCCTTGTAAATTGTGTTTGTCCGTGAGAGACTGCACAGGGGTTTGTCCGTGAGAGACTACGCCCTGGTAAATTGTGTTTGTCTGTGAGAGACTACACCGTGTTAAATTGTGAATTGTTTGTTCATTTTGTCTGTGTAGTAATTGTGTTATAAGTGTTAAGTGTTATGTTTTGGAATTTGGTGATAACATGTTTGATTGCAATACCATTTCAAAACTCATGATGTTGTAGTATTGTGTTATAAGTGTTATGTTTTGGAATTTGGTGATAACATGTTTGATTGCAATACCATTTCAAAACTCATGATGTTGTAGTATCGTATTATAAGTGTTAAGTGTTATGTTTTGGAATTTGGTGATAACATGTTTGATTGCAATACCATTTCGAAACTCATGATGTTGTAGTATCGTGTTATAAGTGTTAAGTGTTAAGTGTTATGTTTTGGAATTTGGTGATAACATGTTTGATTGCAATACTATTTCGAAACTCATGATGTTGTAGCGATTGCGTTATCAGTGCTAAGTGTTAAGATTTGGGATTATGTATGAATGTGATTGAGTTAGTTTATGAATTTTTGATGGAATACACAGGGAAATCGATTTACCCAATCGATTTGATGAGTTACAGGGGCTCTCTCTTTCACAAAATCGATTTACCCAATCGATTTTGTAATATGTTTTTCAAAACCCTTTAAGAAATCGATTTTCCAAATCGATTGGATTCATTACAGGGGCTCTATCTTTCACGAATTCGATATGCCCAATCGATTGGATTCATTACAGGGGCTCTGTCTTCCACGAAATCGATTTGCCAAATCGATTGGCCAATACAGGGGCTCAGTCTTTCTCGAAATCAATTGCCCCAATCGATTGATGCAAGTTCAGAGTTCAGTTTTCACTTAAAACTTTCAGGAAATCGATTGGCCCAATCGATTGGCTTATTGGAAAATCTTATTTTGAGTTGGATAATTGATTGCTCAATTGATTCATCAATGTTTTGGTCAGTTATATATTACTTGATATTTGGAGAACTTTATTTGATTTCATTTATATTTGGCAAGCATTATATGAACTATTCGCATTTGAAAAATCCTTTTAATGTGCATGCTTAGTTGAGAGGATATTTTATGCATTTGAAAACTTAAATGTTATGTGTTAACTGTTAATTTCGGTTGGTGACCCTTTACAACTATTGTGGAAATCTGGGCTTTGCCCTCAGATGAGAGCCAGGATGATCCTACCGATTCGTACCCTATGGATGGGAATGTAGATGGGAATGCTTGATTGGAGCTACGCTAGGAGGATCTCACGGGGCGCGTTGAGATCACTCAGGGTGTTTAGTTGTTTTGTAAAATGATCAGACTAGGTTGACACAGAGGGAACGGATGTCTTTCTTTTGGGTTGCGTTTATTTTTAAACTGGAAGACTGTACCACTTTTGTTATGTAAATATTTTGAATTTATGGATTGAGAACTTTTTCCGCTGCTTGTAAATTATAATGACTTAATTACTTATCCAAAGGTGTTATCTTATCTGTTTCTCTGTTTTATTTTAATTTCTTTCGAAAAAAAAAATACACCCTCGTTTTGAAAAACGGGGTGTTACATCAGTGAGGCCTTTTTTATAACTTGTTTCACTTTGTTTCAAATATGTTTTTTCTTTTAACATTTTTATTAATTATGTAACACTGATTTTTATGCAAAGTGTAAATTATCAGTCATGTTTCATTGACTTTGCAAATTCATCGATTCTTTTGGACTCGTTCGTTGTCGACATGTTGAATATTTTTGTAATCCTTGTATCGTACGAAAGAGTCAAATTGAGGTATGGGGTGAGAGTGAATTCGAATTCATGAGTGTAAATTAAGCGAAATGAACGAGATAACCGTATTTCCCATAATTCATTTGAGGCTCACTACGTACAACTGAAGCCTTTTGAGTAAGAATTGACTAATGAGAAAACTTGAATTTGGTTAGGTTAAAATATGAGTTAGAAACTTTTATAGGCTGTTGTTTGATTTTATTTCAAATATGGTGTGGTAGTTGAATTATTGTAGAATTGTGTATTTGATGTATTATGTGTTTTGTTTATATCCACCCTTGATATTTTCATATGATATAAAATGTGATGAGTTATAATTATTTGCATTGCAATTGACGTGGTATGTGTGATTGATCTAATATTATTATATGTGAGTGAAAATCATGTGTTGTTTGACCTTGTGTATTATGAAGGCAAATTTTTTAATGTAATATATGACTATGGAAATATGCATTGATGATCTATACTGGTTGACTTATGATGTTACCACCTTGATGAATATCATGAAATGCATATTGTGTTTAATTGAATAGTGATGAATTCGACCTATGCCAATGTTTGTTCTCTTAATGGAGTGAATAACCTAGGCCAACGAGGGGATAATCTAGATGTTATTTTTTAAAGTGGGGATTATCTTGTCATCATATTGATAAGGTCTAACAAGCCTAATGATATTTGAGAAGTACAACTTAATGAGTCTTATTGTGGTGGTCTACTATTGAGCATTAAGGCAAGATTTTTAGACCTTGGAGGCATTCGGGTGGGGAATTCCTAGGTGAATTGGAGGTAGCACTCCAAATGTCGGGAGCTACCACGCAACACACGTTTACCTTGACTGTCGCGTATATCTATTTTGGGTTAAGTTGAGGGGATCTATGAGGACATGGCCAATTTGAATTCTCCAACCACTTGTGTGGTGGAATAGTATCAAACCTCCTAACCAATTACTTTAGAGTTAGAATGGTACCAAAGAAAGAAGATGAGTCTAGAGTATTAGAGCATGCATGACATTACTTGATTTGTGATTTTATCAATGTTTTACCTTGATTATTCTTGTCGGTTGTGATTTGATATGAAACGGTGTTTAATATATTTTACAAGTTCTTCTCTATTATTTTATACTATTACATGTTTTTGATGCTCACCCCTCGTTGGTTGTGTTTGACGCTTGTGAGAGTGCATTTATTTCACGTTATTGGTTGGTGATCCATGCTCTGATAGGTGATATTGGGTGGGAGTAATTTGTTGAGTTATGAACTAACTTTCATTTTGTAAACTCTATCGATCAATTGTGTTATGTTCGATCTTTTATTCAAAGATAAAAATTGATTGTCTCTAAGTTTTGAAAATGTTTTTATGTCAGAAATATTTGATTAATAAACTTCAGCTATGTTCGATGTTAAACAATTTTAATTAATAATTTGTATGCAATTCTCTTTTGTAAGTGTGAGTGTGATTTCCTCAGCCTTATAATTTAAAAGGAATTTTTTTATACTCTATTTGTTGGATTGTTGCGAATCTCTTTCAAAACTAGTGCATTTTACTTTTTATTTCAAGTTGGATTTAGGGTGTCACATTAGTGGTATCAAAGCTGGCCTATTCAATCAAACCATGTGGGCGATGTGTCTATTGAGTTTTTGTGTCCTCTTCAATTGTATGTTTTTTATTACTATTATTCATTAGGTGTCAATGGAACTTTTGTTATATGTTATGTGAAAATATTGTGAAATTAATGTAAATACACCATAAGTGGTGTGACTTTCATTGCACTGTACATTATAGCATCTTGACATGTTTCCGAATCGTATTAGTAAAATTTAATCAAACTTAAAAGGGTTAGGATAACTATACAAACCGCTTATATATAATTTTAACTTGGTTTGCATTTGTATAAAAATAGTTGTTTATGCATGTGTTTTACGATGTTTAATTTTTTTTTGATTTATCTATTTAGAATCTTCTCATACTCTTAATTTACGTTTTAAGTGATAGATTTTTTAGTTGAAATTTTAAGAATTTATTAGGATGTAAAACATAGCCATGTTAATTGAAGTTAAGGTATAGATTCAATTAGGTAGTAGGAAAGAATTACCAGACACAATAAGATAGGTCTGAGTCTAGTTGTTAGAAAAGGTAACATATCAAAGAATTAATGGGATAGTAACTTAATGAATGTTGTGTAGATAATTGTTTTAGTAGATTGTTGCTCATAAAATTTAGTGATTGTTAAGTTAAAGAGGAAGTGCGAGCAGATTATTTTAGTCATGATTTAGTTGTTAGACTTAATTGCACTATTGATTATCTTATCTTATCTTATCACAATGACGAAAATAGTCTTTCTATTTTAAAATTAAACTCTTTGGTCCATTAATTATCATATTTATTACAATTTTAGCCCAAACTCATAATTTTTACTTTAAAAAAATTTAATTTTTTAGTATAAATAAAATGATGAATTTGGCCCTCAAAGTGTTGTTGTAAAAATCAGCTCGGACTGGCCGATTCAACTAAGAACAAGTGGGTTACATGGGTAGAGCCACCCATTGGACCCTCAACGCCATCAAATCGGATAAAATCGATGTGACTCGATAAAAAATCAGGTAAAATCAAAGACTTGATCGAGTTTATTGACCAGAATCGGTTCAATCATTATTTTTAAAGGCCAAAATGATGTCGTCTTACTTATACATAAAAAAAAATTAAAACTAAAAATAGAAACAGAAGAGCATATCAGATTAGAAATGCGGGGATTTAAAGAACTTGAAAAGGAGAGGACAAAAATTTAAACTCCTAGTTCCACATATTCAATATCGCGCGGGTTGTTGTCCTCTATTCGACTTGGTTGTTCCTCTATTCATGATTCAAGCAAGTTCTTTTTCTTTTCTTCTAGTTTTTCCATTTTAACTATTAGATAGTGTTATTATATATTAGTAGTAAGGGTATTTTAGACATTTCTATTCTCCTTTATATACTCATTATAACCCTATTAACTTATGTTTGGTTCATTATATGATATGAAACCCTAGAGTGATTGTCTCTCTTATTCCTCTTTTCATTGTAAACATTGTATCAAATAGCTTTGGTTGATTTTGAGATCTACTATAAATAAGAGAGAGAGACTATTTTGATAGGAAAGGCAACCACCAAAAGAGAAAAGAGAAGAGTATCCCTATTCACGATTTTGTTAAATGAGTCTCACAAAAACATCGATTGTGTAACACCCCGATTTTTAACAGTGCGAGTGTATTTTTTATTTAAAACGAAGAAAATACTTTTGGATAAATATTTAAGTCGTAACATAACGACAAAGTCAACAAAAATTTACAAGCAGCGGAATAATTTTTTGAAATTACACAATTTACCAGGGTGTAGTCTCTCACGGACAAACACCTGTGCAGTCTCTCACGGACAAACACAATTTACCAGGGTGTAGTCTCTCACGGACAAACACCTGTGCAGTCTCTCACAGACAAACACACATTAAGTAAACAAGACATTAAGAGATTCCCCATTCTTAATACTCATTTAGCTCAAAACGATTTCCGAAACAAACATTAAGTAAATAAAGACATTAAGAGATTCCCCATTCTTAATATTCATTTAACTTAAACGATTTTCAAAACAAACATTAAGTTCACAAGACATTAGGAGATTCTCCATTCTTAATACTCATTTAACTTAAAAGATTTTCACAACAAACATTAAGCAAACAGAAATATTAAGAGATTCCCCATTCTTAATACTCTTTTAACTTAAACGATTTTCAAAACAAACATTAAGTAAACAAGACATTAAGAGATTCCCCATTCTTAATACTCATTTAACTTAAACGATTTTCACAAACATACATTAAGTAAACAAGATATTAAGAGATTCCCCATTCTTAATACTCGTTTAACTTAATGGTTTTCAAATTCCACACAACACAAACTCAAACATATTATCAAATTCAATCCACGATTCACACCAAAACACATCAATTCATTTCTCCACAAAATCCAACCATACACATATCAAATTTCATCAGTAATAATTAAGAACATGTCAAAAATGACGAACACAAATCAACACAATCCACCACTCAAACACAACAAGTTTCATTTACTCAAAATCATACATAAATGAGTTTAAATTGATTTTCCACGAAACATTCATCAATATAACCAGAACCTAACTCTAAGATTTTACCCAAAAAGCCTTAGATACATTTTCCCCAAATCAATACTCCAACCCTAACAAAATTCTTTTCCACGCAACCACAGATAAGGCCCTAAATGCAAACTAAAAGTTTGGAAGGAGCCCTTACCTTCACATTAGCTTTAACGTTCAATTACGGTACTGCAAGTAAATCCGGTAAAATCTTCGCTCGCAACGTCGCTTCCAAAGTTGGTTCCCTAGCACCGTAGCGGGGTAGTGAACAACTTTCCCTTCTATCTCTTTGCGAAACGAAGCTTAGATCTAGATGAAACGGGGAGGTTTGTGTTTGACGGTTTTGAAATCCCTAACTCCGTTTTCGAATCCGAGAAGGAGGAAGGAGTTGGGAACTTGATCTTTCTCACCCACTAGCCTTGGGTTTCTATTCTTGAAGCCAAAGAACGAAAAAGGAAGCAAAAACAACGAAGAAGAAAAGAGGGAGAAGGAGTGGTTCGCGCGGGCAGAGGAAGAAGAAGGAAAAAATGTTTTGTTTCTTTCTCTCCTTTCTCCTTTCTTCCTTTTTCCTTCCTTTATATTTCTTTTCTTTCTATTTCCTTCCTTTCCTTTTCTCATACTTATATACATATATATATTACTAATAATAATAATATATAATATATATATATATAATAATTAAACCTAAACAAATAAATATCTAACAACTCTCACATCCATCACTTCACTCACATCTCAAACTATTTTGATAAAAATATCTACTCTCGTCGCAACTCAATTGTTAAATACAATTTTCAGCAACCTGAGATATTTTTAACAAAATTGCCCGGTATTAAATCCTTCGTAATGGAAATAAATTATTTTTCGACAAATAATTTTTAATGAAATTTCCAAAAATATATTTTCGGCCTTTAACTCACTAAATACCAAACACTGGGTTAAAAGCTTAAGCAATTTAACACAAAATACCCTAAAATTGTATAACTTAGGATTTAAAATTACGGGTCTTACAAACTGAATCAATCATAATTTCTCAAAATATACATGATAAACAAAACTAACACATAGAAACTTAGAATTTCATTTAGCTCTTCGAAATATACTCTGAGAGAAATTCTTACAATCACAAATATTGGCAAATACTAAGAGAGTGAGATTTGTGTGATTGAGTCAAGTGTTCTTGGTTCTTAGTTCTTTTTGAAAGAAACATTTGTTGTAAAAGAAAGAAAGTGTAGAAATCCAGTATTGTTAAACTGGTGGTCATCTTTTAGGATGTGTGATCATCTAAAAGAGATCTCAACCTGATCTTGTTAGGGCTTGGCGAGTAGTTCTTAAGGATATGTTGGTGTTTGTAGTAATTGGATGTTGAGTTAGATGGATATGCATTGAAGTGCTGGAAAGTCTATAAACATACTCAAACCATTACTAGTGAATGCTGGAATCGGTAATTGATTCCAGTACTGGACGTAGACTATCGAATCGATAGTCGAACCAGTATAAAAATACCTGATGCACACTTTTCTATCTCTAAACTCCTTATATTGATAATGCACGTGTTCTTGAATGTTTGTTCTGAATAAGTTTTGAATCTATACTCTTATCTTGATAATACATGTGTCTTTGAATCTCTGTCTTGATTAGTTTTTGAACCTATCACTGTTAAATTGGAATTAATATTAATCAAGTTGGTTTTAATATTAATTTCACTACTTAGAAAGAAATTGGATAATTTGATCAATAATCTTGTGTATAACTTTTTAAGATTAGAGGCCATATAACCAACAATTGGCATCAAGAGCCTAATCTTTTAGACTAACTCTTAAAAAGAGAATGACCTCTATTGAATTCCTGGGAGAAGGTGCCTCTTTAGCTAGACCCCCTACTTTTAATGGGTCTGCATACATGTACTGGAAAGATAGAATGTTAATTTTTCTAGAGACTAGTGGGCTTGACATTTTAGATGCAGTAGAAAATGGTCCTTATGTGCCTAGAATAGCTGGTACTGGTGAATCATTAATCTTGAAACCCAGATCTGATTGGTCTGATGATGATAAGAAAAAAGTTGGCTATAATGCAAAAGCCAAAAACATAATAACTTCTGCTTTAAGTGCTGATGAGTTTTTCAGGGAATCAAATTGCAAAACTGCCAAAGAAATGTGGGATACACTCCAAGAAACTCATGAAGGCACAACTGATATCAAGAGGGCCAGAACCAACACTCTGATGCATGAATATGAACTATTCAATATGAAGAAGGATGAGTCAATTAATGACTTGCAGACAAGGTTCACACATGTCATTAACAATCTAAATGCTATAGGTAAAGTAATTGACAATGAGCAACAAATCAACAAAGTGATGAGATGCTTGACAAGAGAATGGCAACCTAAGGTCACTACAATAGCTGAATCAAAGGATCTTGGAAGCATGACAATTGCCACCCTCTTTGGAAAACTCAGAGAACATGAAATGAAGCTGCACAAGTTGAATGAGGCTGAGCAAACTAATCGGAAAAGAAAACGACTTTCTCTGAAAGCTCAAGCTCATAAAACAAAATCTGAACCAGAAACCTGCACTGATGATTCCGATAGTGAAACTGATGAAGAACCTGAAATCAGAATGCTGGTCAGAAAGTTCAAGAAGTTTCTGAAAAAGAAAGGAAACCAACCAAGAAAACCATCCAGTTCAAGAACAAAAAGCTTCAGCAAGAATGAGGCAAATGATAGCAAGGTGATAACATGCTATGAATGTGGGAAAACAGGCCACATAAAATTTGAATGCTTTCAACTGCAAAATAGAAACAAGTTTGTGAAAGCTAAAGGCAAGGATCAACCATCCTTAAAAACAAAAAGAGCCTACATAGCTTTGAATGATAATGATGAAGATTCTTCTGCATCTTCAGAAGAAGAAGAAGCAAACTTGTGTCTAATGGCCAAAACAGACTCAGATTCAGAAAGTGATGTAAGTACTACCTCTAATCCCTCTTATGAAGAATTGCATGATGCTTTTAATGAATTGCATGATGAACATGTTAAGGTAGTCAAACAATTGATTAGCACTAAGAAAATGTTAGAAAAACAGTGCATGATGTATGAAGAAATTAAAAAAGATCATAAGTCACTTGAAGACACGAATGAACTTTTGAAAAAGGAAGCAAATATGAAAAATCTAGAATTGGCTATAGACCAAATGGAAATGCTCAGAAAAATCAGAATAAAAAATTTGGAATTGGCTATAGACCAAATAGGAATGCTCAAAAGAATAATAAATTTGTTAGATCAAAGCAAGTGCATGATGTTTTCAATAAACCAACTCAAAATACATCCTCTGCTTTTTCATGTCATTTTTGTTGTAAAAAGGGACATATAGCTTTTAATTGTAAATTGAAAAGAACAGATTTGGAGAATAAAGAAACCTGTGATTGAAACTAAACCTCCAAGATCTAATCTAAATTGGGTACCTAAAACCAAAATTTAAATTTTGTTTTGCAGGTATGCTTGACATCCAAAACGCACTCATGGTACTTAGATAGTCGATTTTCCAAGCATATGACAAGAGACAAATCAAAATGTTTGTCTCTGAATTTAAAAGATGGAGGTTATGTAAAGTATGGTGACAACAACAAAGGTAACATACTTGGAGTTGGAGACATAGGGAGTGAATCAACAACGGTAATCAAGGATGTTATCTATCTAAAAGGTTTGAAACAAAATTTACTTAGCATTAGTTAGCTTTGTGATAAAGAATTCCAGGTATATTTTGCATCACATAATTGTATACTTGAGCACAAGGAAGATAATAGCATAAAATTGGTAGGTGAAAGGGTAAATAATATATACATGATTGATGTTGACTATTTGCCTGTAAATAATGTTTGCTGTTTGTTATCTAAATCTGATGAAGATTGGTTGTGGCATAAGAGAATAGCTCACATACATATAGATCATCTTAACAAACTAGTTAGCAAACAACTAGTGCTAGGCCTCCCAAACAGAAAATTTACTAAGGACAAATTATGCAACTCTTGTGAGAAAAGTAAATTGGTCAAGTCCTCATTCCCACCAATAGACTTAGTACAAACTGATAGAGTTCTACAATTAATTCACATGGATCTATTTGGTCCTTCTCAAGTAAAAAGTTTTGGAGGAAATCTGTATGGCTATGTTTTAGTGGATGATTACTCTAGATATACATGGACTTATTTTTTGTCTCACAAAAGTGATGCCTTCTCAATTTTCAAAAAATTTGCAAATCAAGTTCAATATGAGAAGAATCAGAAAATAATTTCCATTAAGAGTGATCACGGTGGAGAATTTCAAAATGAATCTTTTGATAATTATTGTGAACAAAATGGAATTCACCACATTTACTTAGCCCCAAGAACTCCACAACAGAATGGAGTTGTAGAAAGGAAGAATAGATCTCTAGAAGAACTTGCTAGAACAATGATCAATGACTATAAGCTTCCAAAATACTTTTGGGCTGATGCAATAAACACAGCTACACATGTGATAAATAGAGTTCTAATTAGGCCAATACTTAGAAAAACATCCTATGAAATATACAAAGGTAGAAAACCAAACATTGCCTATTTTAGAGTCTTTAGATGCAAGTGTTTTGTACTGAATAATGGAAAAGAGCATCTAGGGAAATTTGACTCTAAGGCAGATGAGGGAATTTTTCTAGGAAATTTACAAACTAGTAAGGCCTATAAGATCTACAATAAAGGAACTAAAACTATAGAGGAATTTGTTCATGTAAAATTTGATGAAATGTTTACCAAAAACATGAACAGTACCCCTCTTATAGTTGTAGAGATTTATGACCTCTATTGTCTAAAAAAGTAAATGACAGTCTTTATAAAATTCAACAATATTGATAATCAATTTTAACAAAAGAACATTTTTATTAAACAAATGATCAATCACAGTCCCAAGGGATTGTTTCTAAGCGAAGGTTCACAATCACATGTATTGTCTAATTACTAGTGCAGCAGATACAGTAATTGTTCAACAGATTAATCAAGATACAAACATGTCAATTCAACCATTCATGCAATATCAAACAAAACAGAATTTTGCTATCACATTCATTCAAGATTAATCAAACAAACAATATAGAAGTAAAAGAGAAAGGATAAGAGGATGATACACAGAGATTTATCCTGGTTCAGCTGTCAATACGACAGCCTACGTCTAGTCCCGAAATCCAACCGATTTCAGCCTTTCTTTCAATAGAATATTCTAGAGTGTGTTTTTACAGATTGTCCAGCTCACACGGCCTATCTATCCAAAAACTAAACTCTCTTGCTTCTATTGCTCACCCACTGTATCCGTCAAGTCAATCAGCAGACTCTCCCAAGATCACAGTGAAACTTCTTCTTGATGAGCCCTCTCAACAAAGAAGATAGTTACCAGTTTCTATACTGGATTTTTATAAGACTTTCTTTACAAAACGTTGTTTACAGAGATTACAAAAGATCAACGATCAACAATAAAGGCGACTCAATCAATCTATGAAATGCACACAATAAGGATTTGCCAAGATAGTGTTTAGTGTGTTTTTAGGCCTTTTTCTCAAAGTACTTTTTCAGAATCTCTGGGTTATGAAAAAGTGTATTCAAAGTCGTACAAGAGTTATCAATGTTTTTCTCAAAGTTGTATATCAAGTTCTAACAAAGATCTGTGTTATGTGTTATGAGAAAATGTTATTTGAGTCGGCTTATATATGTTTAAGACAAACAATAGTCAAATCGATTCCTCAATCGATTTTATAAAGGTTTAAACACAGCCTAATCGATTGACCAATCGATTATCGTGTTTCTTGTTTTTCTTGGTTCTTGAAAATATATGAATGAATCGATTTGCCAATCGATTCTTTTAATGCTTAAATCAGAAATAGAATCATGTTCATATTAGAATCGATTGGGTAATCGATTATACGTGTTTTGTTCCATCAACGAGATCAAAACAATCGATTACTCAATCGATTCATAGTGGATTTGATAATGGTCTGTAACTCAAACAATTTCTCCAATCGATTGTACTGATCACAATGACTTCCAGTATTTTGCACTAATCGATTCGTCAATCGATTTGCCCAGTCTCAGTGATTCATCTATTTTAATTCCAATTGATGTATCAATCGATTCGAATGATTACAGTGGCTTAACTATTTAGAAAACATTGATGTGCCAATCGACTATGAACATATTTCTGATATATGATATAGCATTTCATTTTATTCACTCGATTACCTAATCGATTAGTATATTTCTTGCAAACCAAGAAACAAATTACAATTGATGTCTCAATCGATTTGATTGATCACAGAGGCTAAGTTTGATAAAACCTTTTTCACAATCGATTGGTTCAATAAGTAGTTGGCTCTGTGACTTAACAAGTCGATTGCTCAATTGATCTCCCAATCGATTGTCCAATCGATTGGTTCATTACAAAGGTCAAGTCTGATGAAAAGGAATACTCACAAATCGATTTGCCAATCAATTTGCAAGGTTTTTAGCTTGGCCCTGTAATTCACAAAATCAATTACTCAATTGATGCATGAATCGATTGACCAATCGATTGATTTACACCCAAAGTTCAGGTTTCACCAAAGTCCTTTAAAGAATCGATTTATCAATCGATTTGCTTAGTGACAACTCTAATTCTGAGTCAAGCAATCGATTGCCCAATGGATGTATCAATTGACTAGCTAATCGATTTGGTTACTTGTTCATTTTAAGATTTCATTTTAACTTGGCAAATACTTATGCATGAAATCACATTGATTAAGTCTAACAACTAAATACTACAATCACTAATGATACTGAGCAGAGTTGCATCTTTGTCCAGCACAATCTCTACTTTTTGCTTGATTCCTTGTGTTCCAAGCTTGTGTCCAAATGTATTGTGTTTGCTTGTTTTTTCCTGAAATGTAACTTGGTTTAAATTGTTAGTTTTATCAAGTAATGCATGAACATTGTATGTTTGTTAATTATGTCCAAGTCATGATCAAGGGGACTTATGTCCAACAATCTCCCCCTTTTTGCTTAAGTGACAAACATACAATTTTAACTTGAGTTCTACATTTCAAGGTTTAACAACATAATTACAGTTATTTAATAGCTCCCCCTGAGTTTTTGCATGCATGATTCATTTAAGTTGCAACAGCACAAAACACATGCAAAACATCAGAGTAATAGAGTACTATGATTACTATCAGAATATCAGAGCTATACACGTTTTCACTTCAGTAATATAGTATCAGAGCTATAAACATTATTAGCAGCAATCAGATCTATAAAAGTTATTAGCAGCGGTATTGGCACGTGATTAGTAATGATGTTAGCACATTCAAGACAAAAATTGGTATCAAAAATAACACATGCAGGTAATAAGAATGGTATCAGAGCAAAAATAACTAGTATTAGAACCACTGGTACATAGCAACTGGTATAGCATATGGTATCAGAATTAGCAAATTAGCATCATACCACAGGAAAACACAAGTTTAAATTCGTACATTTTCTCCCCCTTTGTTACTGAATGCAAAAAGGCATATAATAAGAGAGAATAGTGAAAATAATATTCATTTAAACAGGATAGTACAGTGCAATCCCAAAACAATTACAAAACAACACAGAACCTAAAATCCTAATCACCTAAACTGGGTTGTTCCTCATTATTAGCTAAGGGAGAGGTAGAGATCGCTGCATTATCCTCAACAGGTGTCTCCTCACCATGAGGTACAGGACTATCTAAGGGTGTGGGATTCGGTTCTCCTATTGCTTGTCGGCCAATCTCAGCAAGATCGCTAAATGATAGTTTAAAGCCGAGATGTTCTTGGATTGCAGCGACGTCCTGCGCAACCGTGTGTAGATCCTCCTGGAGCTTGCTCAGAGCTGCTTCCATTTTGGCATTGGACGCTTCCACTTTAGCGTTGTGAGCTGCTTGAGCTTCCATAAACTCCAGCAGCTTGGTTAAGAACTCAACATTGGGTGCAACAGGCTCAGCTCGTTCTGCATTTGGCTGAGCTAGTTCAACAGTTGGTTGCGGTCTAATCCAGATACAGTTCACCCTCTTCAATTGCATTTGATTGACAATTGCTTCTCCAAAAGAGAGGGTGGTCTTCGAAGATTCTTCATTGACAATTGACACTTTAAAGTGTCTCAAAATCTTGGGGATTAACTGTGGATAGGGAAGCACCAGCTTTCCCTACAATGCTTCCATCATGTGTTTCAGCACTATCCATGTCCAACTCATCTTGAGCTCTTTGGACAGACCCCACAACAGAATTATGTCCAGCTTCTGGATGACGGCATGGTTGCCGGATCGGGGTACGAGCATCCGGGTCAAGGAGTACATAAGCATCCGATAATGGACCTTCTTTTGACCGATTGGCAGTGAAATCGTTTCCACGAAGCCATCGACCATCAGGTCCTCTACAACTGTGTGCCTATCCAATGAAGCTTCCCAGCCTTCATCAGCACAATCTGCTTCAGAACTTCCATCAATTGATTTTCCATGGAAGGGCAGCCCTGACAGTTTTGAGAACTCGTCAAAACTCATGGAAATTCGCTTGCCTTTGACTTCTGCCTTGAATCCGTTGTCAGTGAGTTTGAATGTTGAGTAGAAGGAGCGGACCAGGTGCGGATAGGTGTCTAAGGAGCATGAAAGAAATCCTTCTAGTCCATGAAACCTTAGATGGTCTTGAAAAGTGAAGCCATCTGAGTCGAAGTACGCAAAATCCAAAGTGTGTGCTTCATGGATTTTCCTTTTGAGAAAGGCGGGTGGTAGCTCAGAAACTTCAGCCTGTTTATCTTTTGGAGGTTGATCTTTCTTGGGTTGAGGGGAAGGAAGATGTTTCTTCTTTTTCGGAGCAGGGTCTTTCATGGCATCAGCCATTAACTTGTTAGTAGGGGGCTCTTTGCATTTCTTGGACTTCCCTTGATCAACCGCGATAGCCTTTCCTTTGTCTTTGGCGAGGATTTTATGGGTCAGAATGGGAACCCGTTTTGATGTTGGTGGGGGAGAGGGGGTTCGCCCACTTGACGATGAAGACACTGATGGTGAAGGTGTTCTTGAGTTGACTTGTTTCACACGGGCCATTGTAGGATTGATGAGGTTCAGAAAACAAAGGTGTATCAGAGATGGTTTGGACTAAGAGAGTAGTGAGAAACAGCTGTGAGTAATTGAGAAAAGCTGGAAATTTTGAGATGAAATCGATTTTGGGTTTAGCAGGGTTTAAGTACACATGTTTCAAAATCGATTTCCCAATCAATTGTTTTAAATCTTAGAGGTAGTGAATCGATTTGTCAATCGATTGGGTTATCGTTGCTGGGGAAATGGAATTGATTAAGTTATAATGAACTTCCAACGGCTAGTAAAAAACTGGCAACGGTCATATGTCAAATCGATTTCCAAATCGATTGGGTTTAGTTACGGAATCGATGTTCAAATCGATTCACTAAAGTGCAGAATTGGAAAAATTGAGTCAATCGATTTCCAAATAGACGGGGTTTAGTTACGGAATCGATGTTCAAATCTATTCACTAAAGTGCATAATTGGAAAAATTGAGTCAATCGATTTCCAAATCGACGCTCGGGCTAGAGTTATGAAATCTTTCCCAATGTTTGAAGTTTGGGAACCATGAATCAATTACTCAATTGATTCTTTAGACTGTTATCAAACACATCAATCGATTATGCAATCGATGTTCGTATTCCTGAATTTGACATTTAAGACACTGTAAGGCATAAATCGATTGTGCAATCGATTTCATAAGGCTGATTTTCAGTATAGTCACAGGATAATCGATTATGCAATCGATTTGGTTCTCATTCTAATAGAGGCAAAGTGTAAGACCCGTAATTTAAAATTATACTTTATGTATCTTAGTGGATTTTGGTATTAAACTCAGGGGCTTTTTAGCCAAGTTATTAATATTTTGGGAGTTTAAATGACCAAAAATATATTTTGATGCCCGAATAGAATTACTCGTCGATGAATAAATTAAATTAACTGCGGTGAATCTCTTACGAAGAATTTAATGCGTTATAGGTGAAATGGTAATTTAACAAATATCGAGATATTTTGAGATATTTGTTAATTATTATTAATATATATATATAAAGGAAAGGAAAGGAAGGAAATAGGAAGAAGAGAAATAGAAAAGAAGGAAAAAGAAAGAAAGGAAAAGAGAAGGAAAGAAAGTAAGCATTTTGCATCTCCTTCCTCTCACTGCCTCGCGAGATTTTCTTTTTCTCCCTCCCTCCATTTTCGTTTTCTTTGCTTCCTTTTCCTCAAGAATAGAAACCCAAGGCTTAAGGGGCAAGAAAGCAAGGATTTCTCAGCTTCATACTTCCTCGTTGCTTCGAAAACGAAGAAAAACGGTATTAGGGATTCAAACACAAACCTTTCCGTTTCATCTAGATCTAAGCTTCATTTCGCGAAGAGATAGAAGGGAAAGTTGCTCACTACCACGCTACGGTACTAGGGGACCAACTTTGGAAGCGGCGTTGCGAGCGGAGATTTTACCGGATTTGCTCGTGGTACTGCAATCGCACGTTACAGCTAACGTGAAGGTAAGGGCTCCTTCCAAACTTTTAGTTTGCATTTAGGGCCTTATCTGTGGTTGTGTGGAAACGAATTTTGTTAGGGTTGAAGCGTTGATTTGGGGAAAAACGAATTAATGCTTTATGGGTGAAATTCTAATGTGGGGTTTTGGTGATATTGATGAATGTTTCATGGAAAATGAGTTTACCTCATTTATGTATGATTTTGAGTAAATGAAATTTGTTGTGTTTGAGTGATGGATTGTGTTGATTTGTGTCGTCGTATTCGACGTGTTCATGATTGTTAATTATGGAATTTGATGTGTTTTTGGTGTGAATTATGAATTGAATGTGAAAGTATGTTTGAGTTTGTTTTGTGTGGAATTTGAAAACCATTAAGACAAACGAGAATTAAGAATGGGGAATCTCTTAATGTCTTGTTTACTTAATGTGTCTTTGTGAAAAATCGTTAAGTTAGCTGGGCGTTAAGAATGGGGAATCTCTTAATGTCTTGGTTACTTAATGTTTGTTTTGGAAAATCGTTTAAGTTAAATGAGAATTAAGAATGGGGAATCTCTTAATGTCTCGTTTACTTAATATTTGTTTTGAAAATCGTTTAAGTTAACTGAGTGTTAAGAATGGGGAATCTCTTAATGTCTTGGTTACTTAATGTGTGTTTTGGAAAATCGTTTAAGTTAAATGAGAATTAAGAATGGGGAATCTCATAATGTCTGGTTTACTTAATATTTGTTTTGAAAATCGTTTAACTTAACTGGGCATTAAGAATGGGGAATCTCTTAATGTCTTGGTTACTTAATGTTCGTTTTGAAAATCGCTTAAGTTAAATGAGTATTAAGAATGGGGAATCTCTTAATGTCTCGTTTTCTTAATGTTTGTTTTGGAAAATCGTTTAACTTAAATGAGAATTAAGAATGGGGAATCTCTTAATGTCTCGTTTACTTAATATTTGTTTTGAAAATCGTTTAAGTTAAATGGGCGTTAAGAATAGGGAATCTCTTAATGTCTTGGTTACTTAATGTTTGTTTTGAAAATCGCTTAAGTTAAATGAGTATTAAGAATGGGGAATCTCTTAATGTCTCGTTTACTTATTGTTTGTTTTGGAAAATCATTTAAGTTAAATGAGAATTAAGAATGGGGAATCTCTTAATGTCTCGTTTACTTAATATTTGTTTTGAAAATCGTTTAAGTTAACTGGGTGTTAAGAATGGGGAATCCATTAATGTCTTGGTTACTTAATGTTTGTTATGAAAATCGCTTAAGTTAAATGAGTATTAAGAATGGGGAATCTCTTAATTTCTCGTTTACTTAATGTTTGTTTTGAAAATCGTTTAAGTTAAATAAGTATTAAGAATGGGGAATCTCTTAATGTCTTGTTTACTTAATGTTTGTTTTAGTAAACCGTGCAGACTCGTGATAGGTGGCACCTTGGTAAATGGTACGGGCCCGTGATATGCAGTACGTTTATGGTTTATGATTTTTGGTAAGTTGTGCAGACCCGTGATAGGTGGCACCTTGGTAAACGGTACGGGCCCGTGATAGGCAGTACGTTTACGACTTACGTTTCTTCGTGAATTGTGTTTGTCCGTGAGAGAGTGCACAGGGATTTGTCCGTGAGAGACTACGCCCTGGTAAATTGTGTTTGTCCGTGAGAGACTGCACAGGGGTTTTTCTGTGAGAGACTACGCCCTGGTAAATTGTGTTTGTCCGTGAGAGACTACACCCTGTTAAATTGTGAATTGTTGGTTCATTTTGTCTGTGTAGTAATTGTGTTATAAGTGTTAAGTGTTATGTTTTGGAATTTGGTAATAGCATATTTGATTGCAATACTATTTTGAAACCCATGATGCTGTATTAATTGTGTCATAAGTGTTAAGTGTTATGTTTTGGAATTTGGTGATATCATGTTTGATTGCAATACTATTTCGAAACTCATGATGTTGTAGTAATTGTGTTATAAGTGCTAAGTGTTAAGATTTGGGATTGTGTATGAATGTGAATGAGTTAGTTTATGTATTTTTGGAAGAATATGCAGGGAAATCGATTTCCCAATCGATTGGATGAGTTACAGGGATTTCTTTAATTTGACATAATCGATTTGCCAATCGATTTTGTAATATGTGGTTCAAAATCTTTTAAGAAATCAATTTGGAAATCGATTGGCGGGCTCAACAAAACTGACAAAATCGATTTGGAAATCGATTGGCATTAAAGCAGGGGCTCAGCTATCCTGTAAATTGATTGCCCAATCGATTGAATTAAGCCCAGAATTCAAATTTCACTAAAAACCTTCAGGAAATCGATTTGGAAATCGATTGGCTTAGTGGAAATTCTTATTTTGAGTTAGATGATCGATTGCTAAATTGATTTATCAATGTTTTGGTCAGTTATATATTACTTGATATTTGGAGAACTTTATTTGATTTCATTAATATTTGGCAAGCATTATATGAACTTTTAGCATATGGAAAACCCTTTTAAGGTGCATGCTAAGTTGAAAGGGTATTTTGTGCATTTGAAAACTTAAATGTTATGTGTTAACTGTTAATTTCGGTTGGAGACCCTTTACAACTATTGTGGAAATCTGGGCTTTGCCCTCGGATGAGAGCCAGGATGATCCTACCGGTTCGTACCCTACGAATGGGAATGTAGATGGGAATGCTTGATTGGAGCTACGTTAGGAGGATCTCACGGGGAAGTGGAGATCACTCAGGGTGTTTAGTTGTTTTGTAAAATGATCAGACTAGGTTGACACAGAGGGAACAAATGTCTTTCTTTTGGGTTGCTTGTATTTTTAAACTGGAAGACTGTACCACTTTTGTTATGTAAATATTTTGAATTCATATTTTTAGAACTTTTCCGCTGCTTGTAAATCATAATGACTTATTTATTCATCCAAAGGTATTACCTTATTTATTTCTCCGTTTTATTTTAATTTCTTTTGAAAAAAAAATACACCCTCGCTTTGAAAAATGGGGTGTTACACAAAGCTATCCTTGGGTAAAGCCTTTGTGAAAATGTCAGCTAACTGATCAGTTGTGTTAACATATTCAAGCTTTATGTTCCTATTTTGGTATTGATCTCTTATAAAGTGATGCCTTATCTCTATATGCTTAGTTCTAGAGTGCATGAGAGGATTCTTAGTGATACATATAGCACTAGTGTTATCACACATGATAGGCACAATTCCTAGAATAACACCAAAATCACAGAGGTGTTGTTTCATCCAGAGAATTTGAGCACAACAGCTTCCAGCTGCAATATACTCAGTCTCAGCTGTTGATAATGCAATGCTGGTTTGTTTCTTGCTATGCCAAGAAACTAGGGAGTTTCCTAATAAGTGACAAGTACCAGAGGTACTTTTCCTATCTAGTTTACATCCAGCGAAGTTAGAATCTGAGTAACCAACTAGAGTGCAAGTAGATACCTTAGGATACCACAAGCCTAGATTTTGGGTTCCTATAAGATATCTAAAGATCCTCTTAACTGCACTAAGATGTGACTCCTTTGGATTTGCTTGGTACCTAGCACACAAGCATACACTGAACATTATATCAGGCCTGCTAGCTGTAAGGTATAGCAGAGATCCTATCATTCCCCTAAACTGTGTTGCATCTACTGGTTTTGTAAGACCCGTAATTTTAAATCCTAAGTTATACAATTTTAGGGTATTTTGTGTTAAGTTGCATAGGCTTTTAACCCAGTTTTCGGTATTTAGTGAGTTAAAGGCCGAAAATATATTTTTGGAAATTGGATTAAAATTATTTGTCGAAGAACAATTTATTTAGGTTTCGAAGAATTTAATTCTAGGCGGTTTTGTTCAAAATATCTCAGGTTGCTGAAAATTGTATTTGACAATTGAGTTGCGATGAGAGTAGATATTTTTATCAAAATAGTTTGAGATGTGAGTGAAGTGATGGATGTGAGAGTTGTTAGATGTTTATTTGTTTAGGTTTAATTAATATATATATATATATATATTATTATTATTAGTAATATATATGTATATAAGTATAAGAAAAGGAAAGGAAGGAAATAGAAAGAAGAGAAATAGAAAGGAAAGAGAAAGGAAGAAAGGAAAAGAGAGAGAAAAGTGAAAACATTTTCCATCTCCTCCCTCTCCCTCCCTGCTCGCGTGAAACATTTTCCACCCTCTTCCATTTTCGTTCTCCTTGCTTCCTTTGAGTTCGAAAATTGAAACCCAAGGCTAGTGGGTGAGAAAGATCAAGTTCCCAGCTTCTTCCTTCCTCCCGGATTCGAAAACGAAGTTAGGGATTTCAAAACCGTCAAACACAAACCTCCCCGTTTCATCTAGATCTAAGCTTCGTTTCATGAAGAGATAGAAGGGAAAGTTGCTCACTACCACGCTACGGTGCTAGGGAACCAACTTTGGAAGCGACGTTGCGAGAGGAGATTTTACCAGATTTACTCACGGTGCCGTAATCGCACGTTAAAGCTAACGCGAAGGTAAGGGCTCCTTCCAAACTTTTAGTTTGCATTTAGGGCCTTATTTGTAGTTGTGTGGAAAAGAATTTTGTTAGGGTTGGAGTATTGATTTGGGGAAAATGAATTTTAACTCATTTATGTATAATTTTGAGTAAATGAAATTTGAAGCATTTGAGTGTTATGATTGCGTTGATTTGTGTTCATCGTACTTGGCTTGTTCATACTTGATGTTTGTTGATTGATGTGATTTGGTGTGAATCGTGGATTGAATTTGATAACATGTTTGAGATGTGTTTTGTGTGGTTGTGTGGAAAAATGATTTTGTGTGAGTTATGGATCGAATGTGAAAGTACGTTTGAGTTTGTTTTGTGTGGAATTGGAAAACCATTAAGTTAAACGAGAATTAAGAATGGGGAATCTCTTAATGTCTTGTTTACTTAATGTGTGTTTGTGAAAATCGTTTAAGTTAACTGGGCGTTAAGAATGGGGAAACTCTTAATGTCTTGGTTACTTAATGTTGTTTTGAAAATCGTTTAAGTTAACTGGGTGTTAAGAATGGGGAATCTCTTAATGTCTCGGTTACTTAACGTTTGTTTTGGAAAAATCGTTTAAGTTAAATGAGAATTAAGAATGGGGAATCTCTTAATGTCTTGTTTGCTTAATGTTTGTTTTTGAAAATCGTTTCAGTAAATGAGCATTAAGTATGGGGAATCTCTTAATGTCTTGTTTACTGAATGTTTTGTTGTGGAAATCGTTTAAGGTAAAAGTATATTAAGAATGGGGAATCTCTTAATATGTCTGTTTGCTTAACGTTTGGTGAGAAAATCGTTAAGTTAAATGAGTATTAAAAATAGGGAATCTTTTAATATCTGCATTTACTTAACGATTGTTGTGAATGGAGTTAGTGTATGCTCATGGATTTCATTTGGTAAATTATGCTGACCCGTGATAGGTGGCACCTCGGTAAACTGTATTGACCCGTGATAGGTGGTACATTTACGATTTACTTTTTGGTAAGTTGTGCTGACCCGTGATAGGTGGCACCTTGGTAAGTAGTACTTTGGCTTGTGATAGGCGGTACCCTTATGACTTACGCTTTTTGTTTTAGTAAATCGTGCTGACCCGTGATAGGTGGCACCTCGGTAAACAGTACTGACCCGTGATAGGTGGTACGTTTATGATTTACGCTTTTTAGTAAATCGTGTTGACCTGTGATAGGTGGCACCTCGGTAATTGGTACTTGGCCTGCGATAGGCGGTACAATTATGATTTACGGCCCTTCGAGGAGGGTTTTGGTTTGGAATTCCGAGTCCATGCATTTTGGCATATACGCATTGCATTAGGGTGCTTGGCACACGAGTCGTGGTCGATTCAAATTATGATTGTGTTCATTTTGCTAAGTGCTATGTTTTGAACTTATGTGTAAGTGTGTTTGATGCAAATTATGATTGTGTTGATTTTTGCTAAGTGTTATGGTTTGAAACTATGTGTAAGTATGTTTGATTCAAATTGTGATTGTGTTGATTGTACTAAGAGTTATGTTTTGGAATTGTGTGATAGTATGTTAGATTGTAAAACGTTTTCGAAACTCATAATGTCGTGGTGATTGTATGGGTATTGCTAAGTGTTAAGGTTTGGAGTGGTGTTTGAATGTGATTGAGTTAGTTTATGTAGTTTCAAAAGAATATATAGGGAAATCGATTTGCCCAATCGATTTGATGAGTTACAGTGGCCCTGTTTTGCACGAAATCGATTTACCCAATCGATTTTGTAAGTTGTATTTCAAAATCATTTAAGAAATCGATTTGGTAAATCGATTGGATTCAATTGGATTCAAGTCAGGGGCTTTGTCTTCCAAAAATCAATTTGCCCAATCGATTGGATTCAATACAGGGGCTCTGTCTTTCACGAAATCGATTTACCCAATCGATTGGACAATACAGGGGCCCAGGCCTTCTCGAAATCGATTGCTCCAATCGATTGATTCAAGTCCAGGGTTCAATTTTTACTGAAAATCTTCAGGCAATCGATTTGCCCAATCGATTGGCACATTAGGAAATCTTATTTTGTGTTAGATGATGGATTTCTCAATTGATTATCAACGTATTGGTCAGTTATGTATTACTTGATGGATTGAGAACTTTCTTTTGATTTCATTTACATATGGCAAGCATTACATGAACTTTTAGCATATGGAAAATCCTTCTAAGATGCATGATAAGTTGTGAAGGTTATTTGTGCATTTAAAAGCTTAAATGTTATGTGTTAACTGTTAATTTTCGCTTGGTGACCCATTACAACTATTGTGGAAATCTGGGCTTTGCCATCAGATGAGAGTCAGGATGACCCTACCGGTTCGTACCCTCCGGATGGGAATGTGGATGGGAGTGCTTGATTGGAGCTACGTTAGGAGAATCTCACGGGGCACGTGGAGATTACTCAAGGCATATAGTTTTTGTTATTTAGGAAAATGCCATTCTTGCTTTGGTTAATTTGAAATCCCAAGAAGAAAGATAGCTCTCCCATCATTGACATTTCAAGTTTAGCTTGCATCATGTTTTCAAAATCTTTGCATAGCTTATTATTTGTAGATTCAAATATTATGTCATCAACATATACTTGGACCAGCAAGATATCTTTTCCATTCTTTTTAATAAAAAGTGTCTTGTCCACATTTCCTCTTAAAAAGTTTTGTTGAATGAGGAAATTGCTCAATTTATCATACCAAGCTCTTGGAGATTGTTTCAACCCATAGAGGGCTTTTGTCAGCTTGTAGACATGATTTGGAAAATAAGGATTTTCAAAACCAGGTGTTTGGCTAACAAAAACTTCCTCTTGGATATCACCATTGAGAAAGGCACTTTTCACATCCATTTGAAAAAGTTTAAAGTCCATTATACACGCATAAGCCAACAGGATTCTAATGGCTTCTAGTCTAGCTATAGGGGCATAGGTTTCACCATAATCTATTCCCTCTTCTTGATTATAACCTTTGGCAACTAGTCTAGCTTTGTTCCTAGTTATGACACCATTTTCATCCATCTTGTTCCTAAACACCCATCTGGTTCCTATGATGTGCTTATTTTCTGGTTTAGGAACTAAGATCCAAACTTTGTTCCTCTCAAATTGGTTCAGATCCTCTTGCATAGCAAGTATCCACTCAATGTTTAATAGAGCCTCTTTAATGTTTTTGGGTACTATCTGAGATACAAAGGCTGTAAAGTTGCAGAAATGTCTAAGGTTCTTCCTAGTTGCAACTCCTTTAGAGATTTCTCCTATGATGTTATCTATGAGATGGTTCTTATTAAACTTCCACTCCTTAGGTTCTAATGGTTCAGATTCTACAACTTCATCCAAAGAAGCATCAACCATAGGAAGAGTGTTGTTCAAGTTTTCAGCAAATAGTTCATCAAACTTTACATGAACTGACTCTTCTATGGTTTTTTTTTTCTTTTGTTGTAGATTCTATAGGCTTTGCTAGTATGGGAATAACCTAGAAAGATACCTTCATTAGCTTTAGGGTCAAACTTTCCTAGGTGTTCTTTCCCATTGTTCAATATAAAGCATTTGCAGCCAAAAATTCTAAAGTAAGAGATATTTGGCTTTCTACCCTTATATAACTCAAAGGGAGTTTTCCTAAGTATTGGCCTAATAAGAACCCTATTGACTACATGTGTGGCTGTGTTAATAGCATCTGCCCAAAAATACTTAGGAAGATTGGAATCATTAATCATAGTTCTAGCTAATTCCTCTAGAGACCTATTCTTCCTCTCAACCACTCCATTTTGTTGGGGAGTTCTAGGGGCAGAATACATGTGATGTATTCCATTTTGTTCACAATAGGTATTAAAGGAATCATTTTGGAATTCACCTCCATGATCACTTTTGATGGAGATTATTTTCTGACTAGTTTCATTTTGAACCAAAGTAGCAAACTTTTTCAAAACTGAGAAAGCCTCACTCTTGTGAGTCAGAAAATAAGTCCAAGTGAACCTAGAATAATCATCTATCAACACATATCCATACAGGTTTCCTCCAAAGCTTCTCACTTGGAATGGACCAAAAAGGTCCATGTGTATTAACTGCAGAACCCTATTGGTTTTAACCACATCTATTGGGGGTAAAGAAGTTTTAACTAGCTTACTTTTCTCACAGGAATCACACAATCTATCCTTTGTGAATTTCCTGTTTGGGAGACCTATGACTAACTGCTTGCTAACTAGCTTGTTCAGATGATCTATATGTATATGAGCTACACGTTTATGCCATAGCCAATTTTCATCGGCATTAGATAGTAAACAGAAGATATTACTAGGCAAGCCATGAAACTTAAGCATATATATATTATTTATTCTGTCACCTACTAACCTTATATCTTTATTATCCTTGTGCTCAATTATACAGGATTGAGATGAGAAACTTACCTGGAATCCCTTGTCACAAAGTTGACTTATACTAATCAAATTCTGTTTTAAATCCTTTACCTACAGAACGTCTTTAATCACCGTAGTCGATTCGTTCCCAATATCTCAAATTCCGAGAATCTTACCTTTTTTATTATCACCGTATTTAACATATCCTCCATCTTTTAGAGTTAGAGACAAGAACTTTGACTTGTCTCCTGTCATGTGCTTTGAGCATCCGCTATCCAGGTACCATGAGTCAGCCTTGGATGTCAAGCACATCTGCAAAAAGAATTAAGTTTTGGTTTTAGGTACCCAATTTAAATTGGGTCCTGGGGGGTTAGTTTCAAACATAGGTGTCTTTACCTTCCAAATCTGCTTCCATCCTTTGTTGGCAATCTTTTTTAATTTACAATTAAAAACAAAATGTCCCTTTCTACAACAAAAGTGACAAGAGCCAGTAGAGAATGAAATTTGTTTTGGTTTAGTAAAGACATCAAGCATATGACTAGATCTACCAAACTTCTGGTTATGTTTAACATTCCTTTTTTGCATATATCCAATTCCACATATATTATGATTCTGTTTAACATGCATATTTGGTTTATATCCAAGTCCAGATTTTTCAGTTAAATTCCTTTGGTTTCCAAGAAGCATATCTAACTTACTTTTACCACTATTGAACTTATCTATGTCACAATGCAGTGCATGAGTTTCTTTTTTCATTTTTTCATTTATGTATTTAAGAGACTCATGTTCAAGTTTGATTTCATCATACTGCATGCATTTTTCCTCTAGCAGTTTCTTAGTACTAATTAACTGTTTAATTGTACTTACATAATCATCATGTAATTCATTAAATGCATCTTGCAGTTCATCATAAGAATGATTGGATTTGGAGCTTACCTCACTTTTTGAATCTGAACCCGTGTTAGCCATTAGGCACATATTTGCGTCTTCTTCTTCAGAAGATGTAGAAGATTCATTATCATTGTCATTCCAAGCAATATAGGCTTTTCTGGTTTTAGTAGCTGGTTCCTTGCTTTTTGTCTTTGCAACTTTGTTTTTATTTTGCAATTGGAAGCATTCAGATTTGATATGTCCAGTCTTGTCACTTTGCTATCATTTTTCTTTGAACTTGATGGCTTTCTGAACTTGTTATCTTTCTTTTTCAGGAACTTTTTAACAAGTAAGCCAATCTCTGAATCTTCATCAGTCTCATTACTTGACTCGTCAGTGCAAATCTCTTGTTCAGACTTTGTTTGATGCGCTTGAGCTTTCAAAGACAGCCCTTTTCTTTTTCTGTCAGTCTGTTCAGCTTCATTTAGTCTATGCAGTTCCATTTCGTGTTCTCTCAGTTTACCAAAGAGCGTAGCAATTGCCATACTGCCAAGATCTTTTGATTCTGCTATGGCAGTAATCTTTGGTTTCCATTCTCTTGTTAAGCATCTCATGACTTTGCTGATTTGTTGTTCATTGTCAATTACCTTACCAAGTGTATTCAGGTTGTTGACTATATGAGTGAATCTTGTTTGCATATCATTGACAGACTCGTCTTTCTTCATATTGAACAATTCATACTCATGCATTAGAGTATTGATTCGGGCTCTCTTTACGTCTGTTGTTCCCTCATGTGTTTGCTTAAATGTGTCCCACATCTCTTTTGCAGATTTGCAATTGGACACCCTAAAAAATTCGTCAGCAGATAATGCAGATGTAATAATATTTTTAGCCTTAGCATTGTATCCTACTTTTTTCTTGTCCCCTTCAGACCAATCTGATCTGAGTTTTGGAATAAAAGCATTATTTGTGACAGCTATTCTAGGCACATAGGGTCCATCTATCACTGCCTCAAGTACATCTAAACTACATGCTTCTAAAAAGATCAACATACGTTCTTTCCAATACATGTATGTGGCCCCATTGAAAGCATGAGGCCTAGCAAGGGAAGCACCTTCTCCTAGAAATTCAACTGAGGTCATGGTCCCAAGGAATTGTTTCTAAGCGAAGGTTCACAATCACATGTATTGTCTAATTACTAGTGCAGTAGATACAGTAATTGTTCAACAGATTAATCAAGATACAAACATGCCAATTCAACCATTCATGCAATATCAAACAAAACAAAATTTTGCTATCACATTCATTCAAGATTAATCAAACAAACAATATAGAAGTAAAAGAGAAAGGATAAGAGGATGATACACAGAGATTTATCCTGGTTCAACTGTCAATATGAAAGCCTACGTCCAGTCCCAAAATCCAACCGATTTCAGCTTTTCTTTCAATAGAATCTTCTAGAGTGTGGTTTTACAGATTGTCCAGCTCACACGACCTATCTATCCAAAAACCAAACTCTCTTGCTTCTATTACTCACCCACTGTATTGCTCAAGTCAATCAGCAGACTCTCCCAAGATCACAGTGAAACTTCTTCTTGATGAGCCCTCTCAACAAAGAAGATAGTTACCAGTTTTTGTAATGGATTTTTATAAGACTTTCTTTACAAAACGTTGTTTATAGAGATTACAAAAGATCAATGATCAACAATAAAGGCGACTCAATCAATCTATGAAATGCACACAATAAGGATTTGCCAAGATAGTAGTGTGTTTTCAAGCCTTTTTCTCAAAGTACTTTTTCAGAATCTCTGGGTTATGAAAAAGTGTATTCAAAGTTGTACAAGAGTTATCAAAGTTTTTCTCAAAGTTGTATATCAAGTTCTAACAAAGTTCTGTGTTATGTGTTATGAGAAAAAGTTATTTGACTCGGCTTATATGTGTTTGGGTAATTCTGTTTCGTTTGGGTAATCGATTATACGTGTTTTGTTCCATCAACGAGATCAAAACAATCGATTACTCAGTCGATTCATAGTGGATTTGGCAATGGTCTGTAACTCAAACAATTTCTCCAATCGATTTGTCAATCGATTGGACTGATCACAGTGACTTCTAGTATTTTGCACTAATCGATTTGTCAATCGATTTGCCCAGTCTCAGTGATTCAGCTGTTTTAATTTCAATCAATGTATCAATCGATTTGAATGATTACAGTGGCTTAACTATTTAGAAAACATTGATGTGCCAATCGACTATGAACATATTTCTAATATATGATATAGCATTTCATTTTAATCAATCGATTACCTAATCGATTAGTATATTTCTTGCAAAGCAAGAAACAAATTTCAATTGATGTCTCAATCGATTTGATTGATCACAGAGACTAAGTTTAATAAAACCTTTTTCACAATCGATTTACTAATCGATTGGTTCAATAAGTAGTTGGCTCTGTGACTTAACATGTCGATTGCTTAATTGATATCCCAATCGATTGTCCAATCGATTGGTTCATTACAGAGGTCAAGTCTGATGAAAAGGAATACTCACAAATCGATTTGCCAATCGATTTGCAAGGTTTTTAGCTTGGCCCTGTAATTCACAAAATTGATTTCTCAATTGATGCATGAATCGATTGTCCAATCGATTGATTTACACCCAGAGTTCAGGTTTCACCAAAGTCCTTTAAAGAATCAATTTATCAATCGATTTGCTTAGTGACAACTCTAATTCTGAGTCAAGCAATCGATTGCCCAACGGATGTATCAATTGACTAGCTAATCGATTTGGTTACTTGTTCATTTTAAGATTTCATTTTAACTTGGCAAATACTTATGCATGAAATCACATTGATTAAGTCTAACAACTAAATACTACAATCACTAATGACACTGAGCAGAGTTGCATCTTTGTCCAGCACAATCTCTACTTTTTGCTTGATTCCTTGTGTTCCAAGCTTGTGTCCAAATGTATTGTGTTTGCTTGTTTTTTCCTGAAATGTAACTTGGTTCAAACTGTTAGTTTTATCAAGTAATGCCTGAACATTGTATGTTTGTTAATTATGTCAAAATCATGATCAAGGGGGACTTATGTCCAACAATAGTTGGTGATTCTCTTGATGAAATTATAGAATCAGATCCAAAAGAACCAAATGAAACATCACCTCCAACTAACATTGATTTTATGGAACCTATAAGGGAAGATGACTTACCTAAGGAATGGAAATTTAACAAAAACCATCCTATTGACAACGTCATAGGAGAAATTTCTAAAGGAGTTGCTACTAGAAAATCTCTTAGACACTTCTGTAATTTCACAGCATTTGTTTCTCAAGTAGAACCTAAAAATATAAAAGAAGCTCTCATGGACAATGATTGGATAATTTCCATGCAAGAAGAACTTAATCAATTTGAGAGAAACAAAGTATGGATCATAGTTCCTAAACCAGAAAACAAACATATTATATGAACTAGATGGGTGTTTAGGAATAAAATGGATGAGAATGGAGTAATCACTAGAAATAAGGCTAGACTAGTTGCTAAAGGTTACAACTAGAAGGAGGGTATTGACTATGATGAAACTTATGCACCTGTAGCCAGACTAGAAGCAATTAGGATTCTGCTTGCTTATGCTTGTATCATGGATTTTAAATTGTATCAAATGGATGTAAAGAGTGCTTTTCTATATGGAGATATCCAAGAGGAGGTTTATGTTAGTCAAACTCCAGGATTTGAAGATCCTGCTTTTCCAAACCATGTTTATAAACTAACAAAAGCTCTCTATGGATTAAAACAAGCTCCAAGAGCTTGGTATGAAAAACTCAGCAATTTTCTCATACAGTAAATTTTTTAAGAGGAAATGTTGATAAAACACTCTTTATAAAGACAAAGGGAAAAGACATTTTGCTTGTCCAAATTTATGTTGATGACATAATCTTTGGATCCACAAGCAGTAATCTTTGCAAAGAATTTGAAAATACGATGAAAGGATCATTTGAAATGTCCATGATGGGAGAATTAACCTTCTTCTTAGGATTTCAAATCAATCAAAGCAAGAATGGAATTTTCCTAAGTCAAACCAAGTATTGCAATGATCTTTTAAAGAAGTTTAGTTTTGATAAATTTAAATCCATTGATACACCCATGAGTCAAGCTTGTCATTTAGATAAAGTTGAAAAGGGAAAATCTGTAGATATGACCATGTTTAGAGGAATGATAGGATCTTTATTATATCTTACAGCTAGTAGACCTGACATTATGTTTAGTGTCTACATGTGTGCAAGATATCAAGCAAATCCTAAGGAATCCCATCTAAGTGCAGTCAAAAGAATTTTTAGATATCTAATAGGAACCAAAAATCTAGGTTTGTGGTATCCTAAGGGATCAACTTGCACTCTTGTTGGCTATTCTAATTCTGATTTTGCTGGTTGCAAATTAGATAGAAAAAGTACATCTGGTACTTGCCATCTATTAGGGAATTCACTTGTATCTTGGCATAGCAAGAAACAAAATAGTGTTGCACTTTCAACAGCGGAGGCTGAATATGTAGCTGCTGGAAGTTGTTGTGCACAAATATTATGGATGAAACAACACCTTTCTGACTTTGGTGTTGATCTTAGAACTATGCCAATAATGTGTGACAACACTAGTGCCATAAATATCACAAAGAATCATGTTATGCACTCAAGAACAAAACATATAGAGATTAGACATCACTTCATTAGGGATCAATACCAAAATGGTAGTATCATGCTTGAATATATTAATACTTCTGATCAATTAGCTGATATCTTTACCAAAGCTTTACCCGAAGAAAGTTTCTTCTATATTAGAATGAAACTTGGTATAATAGATCAAAATGAAATCTGATCCTTGTGAAAAATCATTTAAGACATCGATGTTTCCTTTAAACTAACTAACTGGAAATTGAAAAATCGATTGGTAAATCGATTATCCTGTGTCAACATTCAAATCAGCATCACAAAATCGAATTCATAATCGATTTATGCTAGACAGTGTCTCATTTGTCAAAAGATAAAACACGAACATCGATTACATAATCGATTTAGTGATCTGCAGTAGCAATAAATGTTGAAGTATACATCAATCTAATAGATTGGTGAATCGATTGAAACTTTGGAAATTCCTTTAAGGAATCGATTTCATAATTGATTATTTCCCCCAGAAATCCAATGATTTGAAAATTTTCCAAACTCAAACCCGAGCATCGATTTGGTAATCGATTCTATCAATTTATCAAACCTGCAAGCCAACTAAGTCGATTTGGAAGTCGATGATGTTATGAGAAGCTTTTCTAAACTGATATGGAAATCGATTTAGACATCGTTTTAGCCATTGTACACGTACTTAAGGAAATCTATTTGGAAATAGATTTGAAAAATGACTGTTGCAAAAAACTTTCTTGCCATTGGAGGCAACTACAACTGGAACCTTTCATTTCCCTCCAGTAACGGTAACAAAATCGATTTGGCAATCGACGTGTCGTTTGCAAATGCTTAATAACATCAATTTAGAAATCGATTCTAAACAGTACTACTGAAAACCCTAAATCGATTTCTCAACTCATTTTCTCTCAACTTCTAAAACCTCTCAAACTTCTCTGTAATTTCTCTATGCTTTTTACATCTCTCAACCTCTTTCCATACTCAAGATGTTGATGCTATCCAAGACCATTTGGGTCTCAAGATGTCTTTTGAAGACATAGTTGACATTGGAAATCAAGCAACTAAAGAAGCAAATCCTATTAACCTAGATAGTACTGAACCTCATGGTGAGAAGACACTTGCTGAGGTTAATACAACAGTCTCTACCTCTCCCATTGGTGATAATGAGGAACAACCCTAGATTAGTTGTTTAGGATTTTGTTTTCTTTGGTGTTTTTGTAATGTTTCTGTGTTTTCAGTGTATATCTTGCAATAGCTTTTAAATCATCATTCTCAATTGTATTTTCTTTTTGAATATAATGACAAAAGGGGGAGAATTTGATCCAATTTAACTTGTACTCTTGTGCTCTGATCTCTTGTGCTCAGATACCAAAATGTTAATAAATTTAGATTGTGCTTATGTGATCTAATATGTGATTGTGTTGATGTTGTGCTCTGATATCAATCAAATTTAAATTGTGCTTTAAATTGTGCTTATGTGCTCTGATGAATGCTCTGATACAGAATTTGGATGAATACTCTGATATACCAAATTTAAATGAATCTGAATTAAGTGTACTCTTATGTGCTCTGTTACCAAACTTAAATGATTTTAAATTGGATGCTCTGATACTGTGTTCTGAATACTCTGATACCAAACTTGAATACATGCTCTGATACCAAAATTGAAATGAATTATGAAGTCTATAATTCAGGGGGAGTTTTAATGTTGAAATGAAATTTGAAATTAAAATGAATTATGAAGTCTACAATTAGGGGGGAGTTTTTAAATAATAGTTATTATAAAGTTAAGTTTTGAAATGTAAACTCAAAGTTAAATTGTATGTTTGTCATTTAATCAAAAAGGGGGAGATTGTAAGATATAAACCTCCTTGACATTGATTTTGATATAACTTCCAAACATACAATGTATATGCTTTATCTGATAAATCTAATAGTGTAAGTTGAGATACATTTTAGGAAATCAATCAAGCAAAGATTAATCATATGGCTTTAAGATTATGTGAAAAAGAATCAAACACTTGGACAAATCTTGGATCTCAAGCAATCAAGCAAAGATTGATGATAGTATACAAAGCTTGAAGATTGTATGCAACTTTGTCTAGTGGTCATAGTATTTAATAGGTAGATTCATCATTATGGTTTCATATCTAAGTATTTGCCAAATTAAAAATGAAATCATAAAATAAGTAAGTAAATAAATCAATTGGTAAATCGATTGATAAATCAACTGGGTAATCGATTGTCTAATTCACAGAACAAATTTTCACTGAGTTAATCGATTGGGAAATCGATTACGTAAATGTTTTTAATCAGGTATGTGTTATATGATTAAAGAAATCAATTGGACAATCGATTGGCAAATCAATTGGGTATTCGATTTTCTAACTCACAGAACAAAGCTTGTATTGAGTCAATCGATTGGCAAACCGATTACTAAAATGTTTTTAATCAGACCTGTGTTCTGTGATTAATACAATCGATTGGACAATCAATTGGTAAATCGATTTTTTGATTCGCAGATCAAAGCTTGTACTGAGTTAATCGATTGGAAAACCGATTACTAAAATGTTTTTTTCATCAAACCTATGTTCTGTGATTAGAGAAATCGATTGGACAATCGACTGCTATATTTTTCTTAAACTACAAGTTTTCTACTAATCGATTAGGAAATCGATTGCATGAATGAATCAGTTAATCATTTATCAGAAAAATATTGCATAATTGATTGGCACATCGATTGGAACTAAATATCTGAGTTACAAGGCAAATCAATTGGCAAATCGATTGGAGTAAATGTCTGAGTTACAGGGAAAATTTAGCCCATTGCCAAATCGATTATGTCACTGAAAGTGAGTCGACTGAGTAATCGATTGTTTTGATCTCGTTGTTTGAACAAAACAAGTATAATCGATTAGTCAATCGATTCTGAGATGAACTAAGTATAAGTTTCTGATATATGCATTAAAAGAATCGATTAGGACATCGATTAGTTCATCTATTTTTCAAGATTCAAGAAAAACAAGAAACGCGATAATCGATTGGGAAATCGATTAAGTTGGAAATACACATTAATAAAATCGATTGGGAAATCGATTTGATTGAAGTTTTTCTGAAAATATTTTAACTGAATCAATCACAATTTCTCAAAATATACATGATAAACAAAACTAACACATAGAAACTTAGAATTTCATTTAGCTCTTCAAAATATACTTTGAGAGAAATTCTTACAACTCACAAATATTGGCAAATACTTAGAGAGTGAGATTTGTGTGATTGAGTCAAGTGTTCTTAGTTCTTAGTTCTTTTTGAAAGAAGCATTTGTTGTAAAAGAAAGAAAGTGTAGAAATCCAGTATTGTTAAACTGGTGGTCATCTTTTAGGATGTGTGATCATCTAAAAGCGATCTCAACCTGATCTTGTTAGGGCTTGGCGAGTAGTTCTTAAGGATAGGTTGGTGTTTGTAGTAATTGGATGTTGAGTTAGATGGATAGGCATTGAAGTGCTGGAAAGTCTATAAACATACTCAAATCATTACTAGTGAAGGCTGGAATCGGTAATTGATTCCAGGATTGGACGTAGACTATCGAATCGATAGTCGAACCAGTATAAAAATACCTGATGCACACTTTTCTATCTATAAACTCCTTATATTGATAATGCATGTGTTCTTGAATGTTTGTTCTGAATAAGTTTTGAATCTATACTCTTATCTTGATAATACATGTGTCTTTGAATCTCTGTCTTGATTAGTTTTTGAACGTATCACTGTTAAATTAGAATTAATATTAATCAAGTTGGTTTTAATATTAATTTCACTACTTAGAAAGAAATTGGATAATTTGATCAATAATCTTGTGTATAACTTTCTAAGAATAGAGGCCATATAACCAACATAACAAACATGGCTTGCATGCCAAGCACCCTAATGCAATGCTTATATGCCAAAATGCATGAATTTCCGGAATTCGAACCAAAACCTTTCTCGAAGGGCATAAATCATAATTGTACAGTCTCTCACAGACCAGTACTAATTACCGAGGTGCAATCTCTCACGGATCAGCACAATTTACTAGCGTGCAGTCTCTCACATACCAGCACGACATACAAGAGTGCAGTCGCTCACAGACCAGCACAATTTACTAGCGTGCAGTCTCTCACAAACCAGCACGATTTTCAAGAGTGCAATCGCTCACAGATCAACACATTCTAGAGTGAAATCTCTCACAGATCAGCACGACGCGACAATCCCTGCAAGGATAAGATGAACCAACACTTCACATGGTATCATCCCGTGACCCATCATGGTCACCACTATCACCATAGCCCCATCGCGGTCACCATGTGCTATGAAATGCATGAGTGCACTCTAACTCTTTTCACCATAATCATTAAGTAAATGCAGCTATTAAAAGATTCCCCATTTTTAATACTCATTTAACACTAATGATTTTTCAAATACAACACAGAGCACACTCAAACATATTTATTCACGCCAATTTCAATTTCCACAAACACACATAAATGACATTTCTAAATTCAATCCACACATAAATTGAATTAAATTCTCTTTCCACCAATCCACACATAAAGTTTTTCTCAAAAATTCATAATATTAATTAAGAACACATCAATTTCACTAAACATGAGTCACTATAATTTTCAAACATTAATCCCCCATATTCAATCTCCAAAATTTTCAACCATAAATCACCACAACAACATTAATATATCACAGTTCTCCCCATCGCTAACTCGGTGCCAACGATCTCGATTCCTTTTCGAGACTCAAGGAGCTAACTACATAAACCTGAATATTTATAACAATTTATTCACAATAAAAGTAATCCACACACAACAAAATTCCTAAAGTTAAATCTTTCTCACACACCAAACTTTTAAAATCAAATAATCTATATTATTTACTTAAAACTAAATAAAATAAATATTGTCCAAAATTTCCCATTCACATACTCGACTATTAAAGCACCGAAATATTTGAGTTAATAAAATACTATAAACTTTTTTCTTTTTAAACTCAATGAAAGAGTAATTAAAAGAGTAACATTTTAAACTCTAACCATTGTTAATTTCAATTTGTCTTTTTGCTCAAACTGTTTAACTTAGTTAAAATTTGAACTTTTTCACAATTTTAACAACTCTAAATATTTCGTTAAATTTCAACTTCAGTTCAAACTCATTTATTTGAAAATAACTCATTACGTAACTCAAACTCATCAAATTTAATTACCGCCAATTCACACCAACAATAATCAATTCAATTCCACAACACACATATAACACCTCCATTAAATTTCAACAATTCAAACATAACTCACCTAATTTCAAAACTCCACATTTTTACACATAACCCACCAAATTTCATTAATTCATTTTTCACAAAATCCTCAAATAAATCACATCTAAAAAATTCATAATAATAATTATGAACATATAAATCACATCAAATATGGATCATCACAAACCACACCTCAAATTTAAATTCCACTAAATCACATATAATTGTATTAAACTCATTTTCTACAAATTCACACATCAAATACATCAAATTTCTTTTCCACAAAATCACAAATAATGTCCTAAATGCAAACTAAAAGTTTGGAAGGATCCCTTACCTCCGTTGTAGCTTTAACAAGCGATTACGGCACTGCGATTAATTCCGGTAAAATTTAAGTTTGTGACGTCGCGTCGAAAACTAGCTCACTAACATCATAGCGTCGCAATGAGCAACTTTCTCTTCTGTCACTTCTCGAAACAAAGCTTAGATCCAAGAGAAAAGTAAAGGTTTTTGTTGTTTGTTGGTTTTAAAAAAATAAAGAAAAACTTAGCAACAAAGAAGGAGGAAGAAGAAGACCTCGCGTGGCTTAGGAGGAAAACTGTTTCTTTGATCTTTCTGCCTTTCTTTGAGTTAATAATAATAATAATAATAATAATAATAATAATAATAATAATAATAATAATAATAATAATAATAATAATAATGATAATAATAATAATAATAATAATAATAATAATAATGATAATAATAATAATAATAATAATAATAAATATCTAAACAAATCTGTAGGTATTTTATAAAAGTCATTATTGCACCCATCGCATCACATCACTTCTCAAATTACTTTTTTTATTTTTAATATCTACTCTCGCTGCAACTCAATTGTTAGGTGAGTTTCTCAGCAACAAGTGATATTTTAAAAAAACGGTCCGATATTAAATTTTTCGTAACATAATTAAATTATTCTCTAACAAATAATTTAAATCGGGTCTCAAAATATATATATTAAAATATATATAAATATTAAACATATTATTAACTCTAATAAAATATGATTTTAATATTTAATTCCCAAAATAAATATCAATTGTGCTAAATGCCTAACCAATTTAACGAAAAATACCCTAAAATCGCATAAATTAGGATTTAGAAAATTAAGGGTCTTACAGATTGCACATTCGTTAACTGTTGGATCGGGCTGATTTTTGGGCATAAGGTTTGCAATATTCAGGTCTTTGTCTTCAACGATCGGATCGGCGAAAAAGACGTTTATAGGAGGAGAAATCGTGCTCACAAAGCACCAGATTATCGTTAATTTATTTTGTCTCAGTGATTGTGTTTGTCATATTTTCCCGTTATTATTTGTTATGGTTGGTGCTAAGGATGATTGTCTTCAAGCACATTGGAAAACACATTGTCTGAAATTGGGGAGAGCACATAAGAAGAATTTTGGGGGACCATCATCCAATGTTGTTGCTTCTGCTCCTCCTACCATTGGCTCTAGTTCTCGTTCTGTATACTCATTTGAGACTGCTTCCCAAACATTTGATTTTGCAGAACAACTTCAAAAACTTCTTGCCACTCAATCACATGCCATGTATGTCGCCTCTTCTAAAGGTTTGAACTCCTCTGGTATGTTAGGTATAGCTTATTCCATGTGGATTCTTGATTCGGGAGCATCTCGTCATATGACATACGATGATAAATCTTATGTCTGTGAAACCTATCTCGTTTGTGTCGGTTATGACTGCTGATGGCACTACTATGCCACTAGTAGACGTTGGTTCTGTCTCCACATTTAACATGTCTATTAATGATGTTTATTATATTTCTAATCTTACTTTGAGTCTAGCTTCTGTTAGTCAAATATGTGATCTCGACTATCGGTTATGTTTTCTTCCACTTCTTGTTGAGTGCAGGATCCACATTCCGGGAGGCTAATTGGGACAGGTCATAGACAGGGGGACTTTATGTTTTGGATGACTTATGACTTCCAGATATTGCAGCCTCAACAACTACTGCTGACTTACTATCTTGTTTTTGCTTGAATTCTGTAAGACCCTTAATTTCTAAATTCTAAATTATGCAATTTTAGGATATTTTGTGTGGAACTTTTTAGGCTTTTTAGCCAAGTTATTAATATTTTGTGAGTTTAATGCCTAAAATATATTTTTGGAGCCCAGATTAAAATTATTCGTCGAGGAATAATTTTATTGATTTACGATTAATATTTTGTCGAAAAGAAAATTTTCTTAGATGGATCGTTTTTCAGAAAAATTCATCTACCGAATTGAATTGCGGTGGGAGAAGATATTTTTATGAAACAGTGGTTTGAGAAGTGATGAGTAATTTGGTAATTTTTTTAATGAAATATCAAGATTTTTATTTAGGTATTTGTTATATATATATATATATATATATATATAAAGAAGGAAAGGAAGAACAAAAAAAAAAATAGTAAACAAGCTAAAGCATTTCCTAAGCTTCGTGTGAACTTCTTCTTCTTCCTCCTTCACTGTTTCGAAAACCAAAACCACTCAAATACAAATCTTCACTTTTCTTCTAGATCAAAGCTTCGTTTCGCGAAGATATAAAAGGGAAAGTTGCTAGTGAACTAACATTGGCACCGACGTCGCGAGCGGAGATTTTATCAGAATTACTTGCGGTACCGTAATCGCTCATTAAAGCTAACGTTAACGTAAGGGCTCCTTCGAAACTTTTAGTTTGCATTTAGGGACTTATTTGTGGTTGTGTGGAAAATAAATTTGTTGGGTTTGAAGTGTATATTTGGGGAAAATGAATTGAATGCTTTTATGGGTGAAAGTTTGGAGTTGGGTTTTTGGTGAAATTGATGAGTGTTTTCATGAAAAAGGAATTTGATTTATCTATGTGTGTTGTTGAGGAAAATAATTTTGTTGTGTTTTGGAGTTGTTGTGTTTTGTGGAAATTTGTGGTGAATGATGATTGATCTTGGTGTGAATTTTGTTGCTTTTGAATTGATCGAATTTAATATAAATTTTGGATTAAATTTGACGTGTGTGGTGGGGAAATAAATGTTTGAGTATGCTTTGTGTGGAATTTGGAAATTGTTAGAGATAAATGAGTATTAAAAATGGGGAATCTTTTAATATCTGCATTTACTTAATGATTGTCGTGGATAGAGTCAGAGTATGCTCATGCATTTCATTGTACATGGCGACTGGATGGGCCATGGTGATAGTGGTGATCGGATGGGCCACGAAATGATTCCATGTGATTTGTTGGTTCATCTTATCCTTGCGGTGATTGTCGCGTCGTGTAAGGTTTGTGATAGACTGCATATTTTTTGTAAATCGTGTTGACCCGTGATAGGTGGCACCTCGGTAAATAGTATTTTAGCTTGTGATATGCAGTACATTCACGATTTACGTTTTTAGTAAATCGTGCTGACCCGTGATAGGTAGCACGTTAGTAATTTAGTACTTCGGCCTGTAATAGGCGGTACAATTATGATTTACGGCCCTTCGAGGAGGCTTTTGGTTGGGAATTCTGAGTCCATGCATTTTGTCATATACGCATTGCTGAAGGATGTATTAAAATACATACATGTTGTTTTTGCTGCTGACTTATGAAACAGCCTTGTATTCAAATACAGAGATGATGTATTCGAATACAACAGTGCAATTTTGTTTAAAACTACATTTTTCTACATTGTTTATGCATGTTTGGCATATGGAAACCCATTTAAGTTGCATGCTAAGTTGAAAGGTTATTTTGTGCATTTAAAACTTAAATGTTATGTGTTAATTATTAATTTTGGTTGGTGACCCTTTACAACTATTATGGAAATATGGGTTTTGCCCTCAGATGAGAACCAGGATCTTCCCATCGGTTGTTACCCTTTAGATGGGAAGGTAATTGGACACACCGGACTGGAGCTGTGTCAGGAGGATCTTGAGGGCGCGTGAAGATCACCCGGGATGTATAGTTTTTTTGTAGAATGATCAGATTAGGTGGACGTATAGGGACTAGATGTCATTCTTATTGGGTTGTGTTTATTTTAATTTGGAAGGCTGTACTTATACCATTATGGTAAACTTGACATTCTATTTTGATGGGTTCCATGTACCACTTTTTGATGTGACTTGGGGAGGTTAAAATTCTCAGGGCAGTGCTTTTGAACAGATGTCTACCGAGAATACCCCAGGGGTTTGAGCTATGCTTGATACTTTGGATTTCTGTTTGAAAAACTATTTATACTGCTTGTAAATATTTGTTGACTATGTCGTTATGTACGACTTAATGATTGATCCAAAAGTATTTCCTTCTTTATTTCTTCGTTTTATGATTTTTTTTTTAAAAAAATACACTCGTGCTGTTAAAAATCGGGGTGTTACCATTGTGGTATCAAAGCTTTGGGTTGGATTTCTTTGGGGGTGTGGAGTTTTGGTTATAGATTGTAGGTCAACTTGTAGGTTGAGAGTCGTTATCTGATCATTCGTCGGGGTAATTGGTCTGAGTTGTCAAATCAGGGGTAGTTATTATGTGTTGATATAGTCGGAAGTTAGTTTTGGAATTATTTGAAGTGGTGTTAACACTTTTCTTGATGTTGGTTTTGGGGAGACACTACCTCCAAGAAGGAACGACGTTGCAAAATGAATGTCAGTAAGAATGATCAAATGATTGAAGCTACGAATAACGTGTATGTTTCTGTTGCTGCACAAACAACTGCAAAGACTCTACGCGATCGCGAGAAGAGGGATAGAGAGATATGTGCTATTGCGTCAAGAGGATTGAAAGATTTTCATCGTCACCATCCTCCAAAGTTCAAGGGTGATGAAAACTCATAAAAAGTTTATCAGTGGATTCAAGAAGTGTAAAAGATCTTTAAAATGACAAATTGTCAGGTAGGGTTGAAACGAATCACGACGACATGGGATTTATGAATTGCAACTCAAATTATTAAGTATGAATCTCATGACGATTATAGGAGTGAGAATATATATTTCTTCGATAAGTGACAATTCTCTGTATGGTTTAGGAGATGGTAAGTAGTAATAATGATTTTAGATGAAACTATAGACGCATAAGTGTGAATTTTAGGTGATGTCTAGATAAACATAAAGAGTTAGGCCTTGATGTATTGAACCACATGTTACTATTAAATGGAATTGAAAGTACATAGTACGAGAATACTTAGAGATTGTAACAATGTAAGATTTGAGAGTCTATTAAAGGATGGTAAACATTTAGAGAATGTGGATATTTTTGAGAGGTTAGAGAGATTAATCAAGATTTTATTCGGGATCCTAAGATGGTTGAACTTTAAGTCGATGATTAAAAATCCACAAGGTTGGATGGAGGACCAAGTAGTGCTTAAAACTTTCATAATCGAGGGAGTTGTGTTAGGCAAGTGATAAATAATTCATGTTATGGATGGAAGTGTTTGAAGATTTACTAATAATGTTGTGTTACGATGAGAAGAGTTTTCATTATTACTAAGACGCTTAGAGTCAATGATGAATAAGACCTTGTAATAAGACCTTGTAATGTATCTTAAGACGAAATGGATGAATTTAGACGAGGTCATGAGTATTTGGAGATTCCGAGGATCAGATTTTTAGAATTTTATCCAATGATCGAGGGTGAAAAAGAAGAAACGTAACAAATGATTTATGGTTTACTTGTTGGCCTTGGGAAGTCAAGCGTGAAGATTTGAAATGATCATTTCAGTAACTAGATGGACGATGGAAGGTACGTGGGTCTTTGAATTACTTTACTGCAATGTTATGAGGATGAAGTTTATTGATAACTATTTCTTAGGAAATCCTCACGGGGAACATTGAGAAATAGTTCTTGAGGACGTTCGATTGTTAGGATTCTTTCAATTTGTACCTCGGTGAATGTTGAGAAGGAATAAGAAACCAGCGAGTGAACCAAATTTTTGAAAAATGTGCCAAGAAAACTTGTTGGAGCAACACATAGAGATATAGCTTATGACAACGAAATATTCAGGAAAGGAATTATCTCACCTATAATTCAGACATTGTTATTAGAAGGATATGCCAATGATACAAAAGCACTACTTGAGTGCATGTCATAGGGGTTGTTATTGTGTTCGTCAATCAAATGAGTTAAATGTTTGTTTGGTAGGAAACAATTGAGCATGAAATGCTAAAGTTTGGTGGGAATTAGTAAGGCTTAATTTATTGGAATCACTATAATGAAGAAAGATGAAGTATGATGGCAAATGAGCTAAGCAAATAAAGGACTCTAGACGTTGACCAAAGGGACGGTTGAATGACGGTAGAGGTGAAAAGTGTTTGAGATATATTTTAGATGTAGAATATTTCGTAAGAAGCATGAAAATTAGGAGGAAATAAGATGTTGTTTCAGAAGTTAAAGAAATTCTTAATGACCAGGATGATAAGCTCCTTCGAAGGAAGAAAAGTTTAATAGTAAGAGGAAAGACAAAAGAAAATCTAGTTAGGTTGGATGAAATTTTGGGATATGGCGCACAATGGTGTGTACCAATTGTGGTTGTTAAAGAAGAGAACAATTTTTGGGAAAAGACATACAAGAGTAAGCTAACTAATGTTTTTGAAATAATGAAGAGATAATCGTCGAGCTGCAAAGAAAGGACGCAGCAAAGTTGAGGAGTCTCAGAATGAATGTTTGTAGTCGATGTAGGAAAATTATTTTCGAGTTTGTGCAGAATTGCAAATTATGTAGGAAATTGACTAGGGAAGCGTGAATTTGAGGTGTTAGGCATGAGACAAATATAGTTCTTAATCAGTGAATGAAATTCAAGTTGGATTTTTATTGGAGACGTGACTCTTGAAATGAAGTACTAAACTGGAAGGAAGTTTGTGTGTCACGAGTAGTATAGTTTTGGCATGTTAAAAAAAATTTGAGGAAGCTTGGATCACCAAGCAGGTGTGAGGATAGAATTATTAGAGTTATAATTAGAACAACAAACGAATAATAACACTACGATTTGGTGTAGTAGTGCGACTAAAGAAAATTCGAGGATTTGTGGACCATGGAGATATTTAGGAGTTCTCGGCGGTAATGATTGTTGTGAGACACATAGTTTTAAATTCTAATTTATGTATTTCAGTATATTTTGGTATTGAACTCTGAGGCTTTTTAGCCATGTTATTGATATTTTGTGAGTTTAATGCCCAAAAATATATTTTGATGCCCTGATTAAAATAATTCGTCGATAAATAAATTAGATTAAGTACGGTGTATCTTTTGTCGAAGAATTTAATTTTGGGCAGTTTTGTTAAAAGTATCTCGAGTTGCTGAAAATTATATCTGTCAATTGAGTTGTGACGAGAGTAGATATTTTGTCAAAAGGAAAGGAAGAAAAAAAAGAAACAAAAGGAAACGAAGGAAAAAGAAAGAAAGGAAAAACAAAGGAAAACTAAATCTTCTTCCTCCTCCGTGCCTTCGCAAACCCATTTTCGTACCCTCATTTTCTTTGCTTTCTTTTGCTTCAAGAAGAGAAACCCAAGGCTTGGTGGGTAAGAAAGCAAGGATTTCTCAGCTTCATTCTTCTTCTTGGATTCGAAAACAGTGTTAGTGATTTCAAAACCGTCAAACACAAAACACCATTTCTCTTCTAGATCTAAGCTTCATTTCGCGAAGAGATAGAAGAGAAAGATGCTCACCTCCACGCTACGGTGCTAGTGAACTAACTTTGGAAGTGACGTCGCGAGCGGAGATTTTATCAGAATTACTCAAGGCACCGTAATCTCTTGTTAAAGCTAACGTTAAGGTAAGGGCTCCTTCCAAACTTTTAGTTTGCATTTAGGGACTTATATGTGGTTGGGTGGAAAAGAAATTTGTTAGGGTTGAAGTGTAGATTTGGGGAAAATGAATTTAATGCTTTTATGGGTGAAATTTTAGAGTTGGGTTTTTGGTGATATTGATGAGTGTTTTGTGGAAAATGAATTTAACTCCATTATGTGTGGTTTTGAGGAAATGAAATTTGATGTGTTTGAGTGGTGGGTTGTGATGATTTGTGTTTGTCTTATTTGACGTATTCATCATTAATATTATAAATTTTGAGATGTCTTTGTGTGGATTTTGTGGAAAAATGAATTGATGTGATTTGGTGTAAATTGTGGATTGAATTTAAGAGTATTTCTGAGTATGCTCTGTGTGAAATTTGAAAATCATTAGAGTTAAATGAGTATTAAAATTAGGGAATCTTTTAATATTTGTGTTTACTAAATGATTGTCGTGAAAAACGTTAGAGTTAAATGAGTATTAAAAATGGGGAATATTTTAATATCTGGATTTACTTAATGATTGTCGTGGATAGAGACAGGCAATGGTGATAGTGGTGACCGGATTAGCCACAAGATGATTCCATGTGATTTGTTGGTTCATCTTATCCTTGCAGTGATTGTCGCGTCGTGTAAGGTCTGCGATAGACTGCACATTTTTGGTAAATCGTGGTAACCCATGATAGGGGGCACCTCGGTAAATAGTACTACGGACTGTGATAAGCAGTAGATTCACGATTTACATTTTTAGTAAATCGTGCTGACCCATGATAGGTAGCACCTCGGTAATTTAGTACTTCAGCCTGTGATAAGCGGTACAATTATGATTTACGGCCCTTCGATGAGGGCTTTGATTGGGAATTCTGAGTCCATGCATTTTGTCATATACGCATTGCATTAGGGTGCTTGGCACGCGAGTCACGTTTGATTCAAGATTATGATTGAGTGTTTGAACTCAAGTCGTTGTTGTGGTTGTGCTATAATTTCTAAGGTGAATGTTTTGGATTTGTGTGTAAGTGTGATTGATTGCAAAACCATTTCGAAACTCAAGTTCTCATGGTGACTGTGCTATAATTTCTAAGTGTGAATGTTTTGGATTTGTGTGTAAGTGTGATTGATTGTAAAACCTTTTCAAAACTCAAGTTACCATGGTGATTGTGCTATAATTGCTAAGTGTGATTGTTTGAATTTGTGTGTGAGTGTTGATTAATTTCAAAACCCTTTTAAAAGCTGAATTTTGTTGTTTGTTTGTTGTTTTCTGATGTGTAGTCAAATACAGCAGGTTGTATTCGAATACATGCATCAGGTTTTAGCTACTAACTTACGTGTAGTCGAATACAGATGGTTGTATTCGAATACAGACATGGTTTTGCTGCTGACTTACGAAACAGTCTTGTATTCGAATACATAAATGGTGTATTCGAATACAACAGTGCAATTTTGTTTAAAACTTCATTTTTCAACTTTGCTTATGCATGTTTGGCATATGGAACCCCTTTTAAGGTGCATGCTATGTTGAAAGGTTATTTTGTGCACTTAAAACTTAAATGTTATGTGTTAATTGTTAATTTCAGTTGGTGACCCTTTACAACTATTGTGAAAATATGGGCTTTGCCCTCATATGAGAACCAAGATCTTCCCAACGGTTAGTACCCAGTAGATGGGAAGGTAGTTGGACACACCGGACTGGAGCTGTTTCAGGAGTATCTTGCGGGGTGTGTGAAGATCACCCGAGATGTATAGTTTTTTGTAGATTGATCAGATTAGGTTGACGTATTGGGACTAGATGTCTTTCTTTTTGGGCTGTGTTTATTTTAATTTGGAAGACTGAACTTATACCAATATTGTCAACTTGACATTTTATTTTGATGGGTTCCATGTACCACTTTTTGATGTGACGTGGGGAGGTTAAAATTCTCACGGCAGTGCTTTTGTACAGGTGTCTGCCGAGAATACCCAAGGGGTATGAGCTATTCTTGATAGGTCTCATAGCCCCGATGTATTTTGATATTTAAATACTTTGGATTTATGTTTCAAAAATTATTTTCGCTGGTTGTAAATATTTGGTTACTTTGTCGTTATGTTACGACTTAAAGATTGATCCAAAAGTATTTCCTTCTTTATTTCTTCGTTATTATGAATTTGTTTTTTTTTTAAAAAATACACTCGCGCTGTTAAAAATTGGGGTGTTACAAATTCCTTATCTTCTAGTTTTTATTTATGGAATTCTCGCCTTGGACATGTTTCTGCTTCTAGATTAAAATATTTGGCTTCTACTAAAGCCTTAGGAAAGTTACAAACCTTTGATATCTCAGATTGTTGTGTCTGTAAACTTGTTAAACTTCCAGCTTTATCGTTTCGTAAAAGTGTTTTCATTTCATATGCGCCCTTTTATTTAGTTCACTCTATTGTTTGGAGTCCATCACCGGTTCTCACAAAAGGTGGATCTTGATATTATGTTTCATTTATTGATGATTACACTCGTTATTGTTGGGTTTATCTTATGAAAAATTGGTCTGAAATTTTTAACATTTATCATATGTTTCGTGCAATGGTCAAAACTCAACATAATTCTGTTATAAAGTGGTTTCGTTGTGATTTAGGTGGTGAATATACCTCTAATAAATTTTCTGAATTACTTGCTTTTGATGGCACTCTAAACCAAACATCTTGTACTGATACTCCTCAACAAAATGGAGTTGCTGAAAGGAAACACTGTCATATTATAGAGACTGCTCGTTCCCTTTTGTTGTCCACTTCAGTTCCTAGTGAGTTTTGGGGAGAAGCAGTTCTTACTGTTGTTCATGCTATTAATAGAATTCCATCCTCTATCATATCAGGTTTGTCTCCCTTTGAAAAATTGTATGCTTCTACCCTGATTACTATTCTTTGAAAGTTTTTGGTTCTACTTGTTTTGTTCTTCCACCTCAAGTAGAGCACAGTAAGTTGTCTTCTCGTTAAGCCATGTGTGTTTTTCTTGGTTATGTGGATCGTCTAAAGGGTTATCGTTGTTATGATCCTCAAGCAAGAAAAATTTATGTATCCCGTATTGTTGAATTTCTGGAGCACATCCCTTTTTACTCGGTTTCCCATGATTCTCAAATTACTATGAGTTCTGAACTAACCCATATTGATCTGTTTGGTCCAAATGATATCGTTTCTAGCAATTGTAATGTTTAGAATTGCAGGACAAATACTACTCCACATGATGACATCCCTCTTGTCCCCCCAATTATCCAACCACCTCGTGCGATTGTTGATCCTCCTCGTTACCCCTCTCGTCAACGTAAGTCTACTCAGTTACCTGATTTTGTCTATTCCACTTACTCAGCTTCGTTTGCTTCTTTCTTAACCTCTATTCACAGTTTGCTGAGCCCTCTTCCTATAACGAGGTTGTTCTTGATCCTCTTTGGAAGCAGGCTATGTCATATGAATTATCTGCATTGCACAAAACCAACACTTGGGAATTAGTACCTCTTCCTCCTGGAAAACGTTTTATTGGGTCTCGTTGGGTATACAAAGTCTGATGTGTCAGTTGAGCGCTATAAAGCACGTCTTTTTGCTAAGGGTTTCTCTCAACAATATGGTATGGATTATGAAGAAACTTTTGCTCCTATAGCCAAGATGACCACTATTTGTACTCTTATTGTTGTTGCATCCATTCATCAATGGCATATTTCCCAAATGGATGTCAAAAATTCTTTTTTAAACGGTGAGCTTCATGAAGAAGTCTATTTCTGATGCCATTGTCATTTGTTGAAGGAGACTTAGGATATTGTATTCGGACATACCATCTATGTTCCATTCATAAACAATATTGGCATTGAATTTTGATTGAGAAAGGAAATTAGGTTTTTTTGTCAATACCTAGGTCTTGTGTTGTAATCATGGTCAAAGGTTGACCTTTCTACCATTGGAGCTTGCACAGATTTTGTTATACTTGTTCGGCTTCAGAAGTATGGTCTAAAGTCGTCACTTTTTTTCAAAGGTATCCTTACCTACCAAATTTGAAGACGTAGAAGAATGTTCTATCCTACTAAGTTGCTCATGTAAGGCTTTAGTAAATTCTGATTTTCCTTCTCTAAATAGTTTTTAGCTTGTTTTGAAGATTTGAAATGGTTTAAAAACTGGGTTTTTTATTTTTGAATCAGTTGTCTCAGTTGAAGAGACAACGTATTTTGTTGATGTTCCTCAATCTTAGTTAATTGTTTTGCAATTTTACTAAGATGGACATTTGTAAAATTATTTTGTTGGAGGATATGTTTAATATCTTTGTTTACACTATCACTTGGGATTTTGAAAGGTGCAACTTCTATTGGCTTTTCTAGGTATGATATTATGACTTGTCTTAAAGGTGGATGTTCATACTGCATTTTCAAACCAGTTGCCATCTCACATTCTGTAGTTTTATTTCTAGTTGTTATGGGGTTTATAGAACTTTGGTTTTGTTTGAAAGGGTAAGAAATTTGGTTTTGTGATGCATATATTTCAAACTATTCGAAAAATAAAATATGATTTTTATTTTGTAAAATGAATGCATAAAATTCATTTTGAATTTCTTTTCTTTGTTTTAGAAAAGTTTTTGAAGAACCATGTTCTTTTTTCTATATTTTTGGAAGCATAAAAATCATTATGGAGAACAGTTTTATCAACTTCAAATTCTTTTTCTACGACATGTAATTCATTAATAACATTTTCAGTTATTGCAAAAAAAAAAATGGCGAAGTTGGTGGAGAAATGTTTTGTTGTTCCTAAGTAGTGTTTTGAGGTGCTGTGTAGATTTGATGAGGTATATATGTGGAGTAGTCAACGTATTGAAAAGAAGCACTTGGTATGCTAGAACATGAAAAACGTGGTATTGTAAAGTTTTCTATCTTTTGAGGCAATTGTATGACTGGAGGGAGTCTAGAGGAACCATCATCAGAATACCTGGCACTAGAAGTTCTTGAAAAACTTAGTTTTACCCTACCATCATTGTATTGTATGACTTCCTTTAAATTGTTGTTTGGTTTTGACTATTCAAGAGATTGTGGTCTAACAGCTCCTTCTAGAATCCATTCTTCAGGAAGATCTATATCTTCCCAAAGGATGGTTTTTGGAATAACAGTGTTTGCCTTTGTTAAATCAGTTTGTAAAAATAGGATTTCACCTTTTTTCTTTTCAACATTTTTTGTTGCCGTAAAGGCTGAAAACATTGCTTTGTAATGAACTCTGTAAAATATTGCTACAATAATATATCCTGTTATCATTTTGTAATTATGAGTTTTGATTTGTAACATAAGAGATTTTAAGATGTTTGGATCTTTTAAAGATAATGAAAAATTTGGATAACATTCAAACCAAATTGGTCCTTGCCATAAACTAGATTTAATTGTACTTATTATTGAATCTTAAAAGTTCAAGAACCTTGCATCTCGTAAGACACACATGGTTGAATTGTGTAATCCTTCTCTTATTAAAGGTTTGATTCCGACTTGGACAAAACCTATATGTATGAAATTATAGTTCTTGTTAGTGTGTTTTGGAGTGTTTTTGGAGAAAGAATATCTATTGTTTAAAAGGGGTTAGAAAGAGGAACTTCTCGTTCTTCTGTTTTGATTATGTAATCAGTTTTTAATAGGTTTTTGAAAAGACTAGATTCATAGACCTGATATTTTTTATTTTTAGGATTTGCCAATTGTTTATTGATTTTTGAAAATCTTCAATAGTAATTTCTTCATTGTTGATAGGTTTCTTTTTTCCGAAGAGGTTTTGGGTAGAATGAGTTGAAAAAGAAGAAGTTCTACAAAATAAGTTATCCATATTTAAAACAAAAAATTAATTTGAATAAACTTTCAAAGGATTCACTGCCCTAAAACGCCTGTATGTTGGCTCAAACACAGGACTTACTAACCATAAACTATCATTCTTCAAATTAAACTAACACATTTTTTAATATTTATAACGAATTTTATATAACTTATCCCCTCACCAAGTTTGATACCACAAACATTATGGCTCAAACCCGAGACTTATTACCCAGAAACTATCATTCTTCAAATTAAACTTACAGATTTTTAAATATTTATAACGAATTTTATATAACTTAATATATATAGGTAAAGGAAACATAAAACATTTCCCTGGAAGCCTTGCTTCTCCCTTCTCTCTTCTTTCTTCCTGTTTTAAAAAAGAAAGATAAGTATTAGTGGTTTCAAAAACACAAAAGACAAACCTCCATTTTTGTTATGAATCTAAGCTTCCATTCAAGAAGTATTAAGAGGAAAATTTACTCCTCTCTCAACTATGGTGCTTATGAGCTAATTTATTTATGGTGAAACACTTACTTCCTCCTCATTTTTCCTAAATTCGTAAACTTGATACGGTGGGGGGGTATGAGTAAAAATTTTGAGTTCTTAACAAATCCTTGTTGTTGTGGTTGTTGTTGTTGTTCTGATTGTTGTTGCTTTTGTTAGTAATGGTTAAAAAAATTGATTTTTGATGTGTTTGAGTTACGTAATGAGTTGTGTTCAAATAAAAGAGTTTGAACTGAAGATGAAATTTTACAAAAAAAAAAAATTAGAGTTGTTAAACTTGTGAAAAAGTTCAAAGTTTTACTAAGTTAAAAAGTTTGAGCAAAAAGTTTGATTGAAATTAATATGTTTAGAGTTTAAAATGTTACTCTTTTAATAACTCTTGCACTGAATTTAAAAAGAAAAAGATTAGAGTATTTTATTAACTCATAATATCGGTGCTTTAATAGTCGAGTGTGTGTATGTGTGATTTGGACAATATTTTTTTTATTAAGTTTTAACTAAATAAGGTAGATTATTTGGTTTTAAAACTTTGGTATGTGAAAAAGATATAATTTTGGAATTTTGTTGTGGTTGGATAAATTTTAGTTGTGAACAAATTATTATAAATATTTATGTATATGTAGTTAACTCCTTGAGTCACAGGAAGGAATCGAGACCGTTAGCACCAAGTTAGCAGTGGAGAGAACTCTAATATATTAATGTTGTTGTGGTGATTAAAGAAAATATTTAATATATTTTGAAAGGAATGAAACTATTTTAAAGAGTTATAACCTTGAAACTAGAAAAAATATTTATTGATATCTTTTGTGCGGTTATGTAGTTATTTGGAACAAAAAAAAATTAAAAAGTTTCGAAAAATTGTTAGTGAATTCATTGAAAAATTATAGGATGTGAATATAGTACTATTATTCCTTATTCATTGTAAACTCTTTTAGTAAAATATACTCTAAGGGGTTAGGAGTAAGAAAGAATTTGTAAGGTAGTTAAAGTTTAAGGGATTAATTTGACTAAATCAAACACTATTTGATTAAAGGTGTCGACAAAAACAATATTTTTTGTTGTGTTTGATTCTGGTAGTGATAACCGTTGAAAAATCTAAAACTAAGGTAAGGGCTCCTTCTAAATTTTTAGTTTGCATATACGGACCCTATATGTGTGATTGATGTATGATTGATGTGTGAATGTGTGATAATTAATTTTGACGTGAATATATACTTTTGAGTGAAAATACGTGTGGTTACATGTTATGAATCGATAAGTAATTTTGATGTGATTATATATTTTTGACTGAAAATATGTGTGGTTATATGTTATGAATTTTATTGTGGAAAATATGTGTTGAGTTTGCTCTGTGATAAGTATGAAAAATTAGTAGTGTTAAATGAGTATTAAAAGGGGAATATTTTAATAGTTGCATTTACATAATTATTGTTGTGAAAAGAGTTAGAGTACGGTCATGCATTTCATAGCTAGTGGTGATCGTGATGGGCCACAGTGTCAGTGGTGACCGTGATGGGCCAAAGTGTCAGTAGAGACCGTGATGGGCCACAATGTTAGTGGTGACCATGATGGGCCATGAGGTTAAGTGGTGACTGTGATGGGCCACGGGATGGTTCCATGAGTTGATTGGTCCATCTTATCCTTACGAGGATTTACCTATCATGTAGGTCTGTGATAGACTATACTCTAGTAAATTGTGTTGATCTATGATGGGTGGCACCTCAGTAATTTGTACTGGCCTGACATAGGCAGTACATTTATGATTACGCCCCTCAAGGAGGATTTTGGAATCAGGGAATTTGACACGCGAGTCAGGTTTGTTATAATATGATATTTATATATACATACTCTGTTATTGTTTGTTATCATGCTGTAATTGTTAAATGTTTTTTGTTATTTTCAAATGTTTACCGTAGGAGCTAGAGATATAGTGGTTGGGCTAGGGACTGGCGGAAATGATAAGGGGCCGATGTCGGTGGGAAAAAATATTGCAAGACCATCTAGGTGGGTCAAGCCAGACCATCCGCTTCTGGTGAATGATCCCTTACCGATTGTCACTGAAGTGGCCAATTGTTTTGAGATCCCAGCACCGTCGAAGCCACCAATCCCATGGGTGGATCTGACTTCTGAGGAGACCGATCCTTCTATGGATATTGATGAGGAGGAGGTTACTTCGAAGAGAGATACTATGCAGACGGGACTTGTACAGTGTGTGGAGGTCACCCTTGTTATTGTAGATGTTAGTGGATGATTAGATTAGTTTTTGGTTGAACTTCTTTTTTGTTTGGATGACTGTATCTACAACTTTTATTATTAGTTGACTTTTGTTTTGGTGGATCCATGTTCGATTTTTTGATGTGACCATGGGGGTGATAGCATTCTTGGAACAATACTTTTGTGCAGGCATCTACCAACAATACCCCAGAGGTATGATCCTTGATTCATGGATGAAAAATACGCACCACTTCAAATAAATGGCGGTGATTGTCCTTCTGATCTTTAAAGAGATTTTTTCTTACATCATCGACTTGATCATTAGTTGCCCCTGCCTTACATGTAAAGACATCATACTAGTTTTGACCTCTTGACATTCACATAATTTGTGCCCCAACATATGATTATCATAAAAATGCATTTTGAAAAAAAAAACAAGATTTATAACACAAGAAAGTAGTGAAGGAAGGTTCAGACAATGATATTTAATGACAAAATCTATGGTACAAAAAAATATTCATAGAAAGAAAAGAAGATAAGGTGATCTCATATGGGTAAATGACCCAATTTGTTAGTAGTTTTTCATAAAATAAATGTGTTAATAACTCATGCCACAATTTCAATCATGTTATTAACCTACTTTGGAAGATATGAGTTACTCCAATCTATATTCAAAGTCTTTCAGAATATGTTCAGCTTCGACTTTGATGTGTGTATATAAGCTATATCCTTTTTTAGATTCTCAAACAAGTGATCTTTTTTCATTCTATATTTTTTGTGGCCTTAATTTTTGCTTAGATTGCCCTTTCGGGTTTTCACCCTAACGGGCTTTTTTTTCTAACTTTTGCCTAGGTCATTCTTTTGGGTGTTCAACTTACCAAGTCTTCATTAATTTTTGAACCCTCATTTTTGCAAAGGACGCCCTTTCGGGTTTTGAACTTACCAAGTCTTCATTAATTTATGCACCCTCATTTTTTGCCAACGTTGCCTTTTCGGGTTTTCAACCAAGCGAATTTTTATTCATTTTTGTACCCAAATTTTTGCCTAGATTGCCCTTTCAGATTTTCAACCTAATGGGTATTTATTATTATTTTTTGTACTCTAATTTTTGCCTAGGTCGCCCTTTCAGGTTTTCAGCCTAGCGGGTATTTATTATTATTATGATTTTTCACCCTAATTTTTGCCTAGGTCGACCTTTTGGATTTTCCACCTAGCGGGTCTTCATTTACATGTAATACTTTTTGAAGCATCAATGTTTTCAAGTAGTGATAAGTCTTCTTGATCCACATTGGTGTTGATCAGAGCCACACATGAATGTATTTTTTTATGGTATTGGGGACTTATATAGTTTAGAGTTAATTTATCTTTCTTTTGAAGCTCCGAAGTTCATATGTTCTTGACATGAGGCAGTCAACATTTCTCTTGAATTGGATCTAATCAGTCAACACAAATCATTAATCTTGAAAAGGGGATTTTTGTTTGAGTGGGTCGCACTGCCTTTATTCTATATAATAAGAAACAAAGGGATGCCCCATTTATAGGCTGATACTCATGGAGGGTATTCTACAGTTATGAAATAGTGTTTGGTACGAGAATTTTCCATATACTTTTCTTATACATTTGATAATGAGCAGGATAGTCCTGAATTTTATTATTGTGAATGATTATTCTTCATCGTGACTTACTTTGAATATTGAAGATAAAATAGCTACAATCACCTAGTTGATTAAATTATTGAGAGACATGATGGAACATGACTTCAATTTTTTTTAGACATTTGTGTAATATGTATATACAAAATGATCATCTTCTTATTCCAGCTTTTCCATTCTTGATTTAGTTGATTGAGGATTACATTCAAGTCTCATATACGTTCAACATCTTCATTTTCGATTCGTAGGCGGCTAGAATATCCATGGTACAAACTTCAAATTCCCCACGTGATTGATATATTCAAAACACATTTAGACAATGATTAAGATAAAACCACTTGTCTAGGGGGATTAACGTTACGTTAATCTCATGCCCCAGTGTAAGACCCTTAATTTTAAATTCTAATTTATGTATTTTGGGGAATTTTGTGCTGAATTTCTGAGGTTTTTTAGCCAATTTTATGGCATTTTGTGTGTTAAATGCCAAAAATATCTTTTTCGAGACCCGATTAAAATTATTCATCGATGAATAATTTTATTTAATTACGGTGAATCTTTTGTCGAAGAAAAAAATTTCCGAGATACAACATTTTTTAGAAAAATTCATCTGCCCATTGAATTACAGCAAGAGTAGATATTTTTCTGAAAAAGTGGTTTGTGATGTGATGCAAGGTGACAGGCATAATGATGATTTTTATAAATATATCTAGATATTTGTTTAGATATTTATTATTATTATTATAATATATTATTATTATTTTAATATATATTTTATATATATATATATATATATATAAACTTAAGAAAGTAAAAAGGAAGAAACAGAACCCGCGAGATTCTTTTCTTTCTCCTTCTCTGTTGCTAAGTTTTTCTTTATTTTTTAAAACCCACAAAAAACAAAAACCTTTACTTTTCTCCTAGATCTAAGCTTCGTTTCGAGAAGTGATAGAAGAGAAAGTTGCTCATTGCCATGCTGCAGTGCTAGTGAGCTAGTTTTCGACGCGACGTCAAGAACTTAAATTTTACCAGAATTAATCGCGGTGCCGTAATCGCTTGTTAAAGCTACAATGGAGGTAAGGGCTCCTTCCAAACTTTTAGTTTGCATTTAGGACATTATTTGTGATTTTGTGGAAAAGAAATTTGATGTATTTGAGGTGTGATTTTGTGAAAAATAAATTTAATGTGATTATGTGTAATTTAGTGGAACTTAAATTTGAGGTGTGGTTTGTGGTGATTCAAGTTTGATGTGATTTATATGTTCATAATTATTATTATGAATTTTTGAGATGTGATTTATTTGTGGATTTTGTAGAAAATGAATTGATGAAATTTGGTGGTTTATGTGTAAAAATGTAGAATTTTGAAATTTGGTGAGTTATGTTTTAATTGTTGAAATTTAATTGAGGTGCTATATGCGTGTTGTGAAATTGAATTAATTGAATTTGGTGTGAATTGGAGGTAATTAAATTTGATGTGTTTTAGTTACGTAATGAGTTATTTTCAAATAAATGAGTTTGAACTGAAGTTGAAATTTTACGAAAAATTTAGAGTTGTTAAAGTTGTGAAAAAGTTCAAATTTAAACTAAGTTAAAGAGTTTGAGCAAAAAGACATATTGAAATTAAAAATGGTTAGAGTTTAAAATGTTACTCTTTTAATTACTCTTTTATTGAGTTTAAAATGAAAAAAAAAGTTTATAGTATTTTATTAACTCAAATATTTCGGTGCTTTAATAATCGAGTATGTGAATGTTAAATTTGCACAATATTTGTTTTAAGTAAATAATATAGATTATTTAATTTTAAGAGTTTGGTGTGTGAGAAAGATTTAATATTAGGAATTTTGTTGCATGTGGATTAGTTTTATTGTGAACAAATTGTTATAAATATTCATATTTATGTAGTTAGCTCCTTGAGTCTCGAAAAGGAATCGAGACCATTGGCACCGAGTTAGCAGTGGGGAGAACTCTGACATATTAATGTTGTTGTGGTAATTTATGGTTGATAATCTTGGAGATTGAATATGGGGGATTAATGTTTGAAAATTATAGTGACTCATGTTTGGTGAAATTGATGTGTTCATAATTAATATTGTGAATTTTTAAGAAAAAATTTATGTGTTGATTGGTGGAAAGAGAATTTAATTCAATTTATGTGTGGATTGGTGAAAAATGAATTTAATTTAATTTGTGTGGATTGAATTTCGAAATGTGATTTATGTTTGTTTGTGGAAATGGAAATTGGTGTGAATAAATATGTTTGAGTATGCTCTGCGTTGTATATGAAAAATCATTAGTGTTAAATGAGTATTAAAAATGGAGAATCTTTTAATAGCTGCATTTACTTAATGATTGTGGTGAAAAGAGTCAGAGTATGCTCATGCATTTCATAGTACATGGTGACCGCGATGGGGCCATGGTGATATTTGTGACCGTGATGGGCCACGGGATGATGCCATGTGAATTGTTGGTTCATCTTATCCTTGCAGGGATTGTTACGTCGTGCTGATATGTGAGAGATTGCACTTTAGAATGTGCTGATCTGTGAGCGATTGCACTCTAGAAAATTGTGTTGGTCTGTGAGCGACTGCACTCTTGTATGTCGTGTTGGTCTGTGAGAGACTGCACGCTAGTAAATCATGCTGATCCGTGAGAGATTACACCTCGGTAATTATGTATTTATGTGTTCATAATTGATTTAATGAATATTCGATGTGTGATTTAGGTGTGAATTTGTGGAGATTAATTTGGTGTTAATTATGTGTTCATAATCGATAATATTAATGTTTAAAGTGTTGATTGATTCAGAGCCATTTTAGAATTGAAAATATGCATTTTCTCAATTGTATTCGGCTACGACAATGTAGTTTGTCAAAACTTCATTTTTCAACATTGTTTATGCATTTTTGGACATACGTAAACCCTTTCGAGGAGTATGCTAAGACAAAAGGTTCTTTTGAGCATTTGAAAATATAAGAATTTTGCTATGTGATATTTGTTAATTTTGGTTGGTGACCTTTACAATTATTGTGGAAATCTGGGCTTTTCCCTCAGATGAGAAACAGGATCATCCTACTGGTTAGTACCCTGGAGATGGGAAAGTAGTTAGTCATACCTGACTGAAGTTGTGTGAGGAGGATCTTGCGGGGCGCGTGGAGATCACCCGGGTTGTGTAGTTTTTGTAGCATGATCAAACTAGGTGGTTGTATAAGGACTAGATGTCTTTCTTTTGTGATTGTATTTATTTCATTTTGGAAGATTGTATCCATGCTTAAACTGTTTGATGTCTTTTCTTTTGATGGGTCCATGTTCCACTTTTTGATGTGACGTGGGGAAAGGTAAAATTCTTGGGGCAGTGTTTTTGTACAGGTCTGCCGATAATACCCCATGGATATGAGCTACGATCGATAAGTCTCATAGCCCCAGTGTATTTTGATGTTTGAATACTTTGGATTTTTATTTCAAAAAAACTATTCCGCTGCTTGTAAATATTTGTTGACTTTGTCGTTATGTTACGACTAAAATATTTATCTAAAAGTATTTTCCTTGTTTGTTTCTTTGTTTTGTTTTTGTTTTAAAAAAATTATACACTCGCGCTGTAAAAAATCGGGGTGTTAAATTGTGGTATCAGAGCCTTGGTTTGGATTTCTTTGGGGATGTGGAGTTTTGATTTAGATTGTAGGTCAACATGTAAGTTGAGAGTTGTTATCTGATCATCCGTAGGGTTAAGTTGTCTGAGTGTCAGGTCTAGTGTAGTTGTTACATATTGATGTATTCATAAATTATTTTTGGAATTATTCCAAGGGGTGTTGAGATTTCTTCTTGATGTTTGTTTCGAGGAAACAATACCTCCAAGAAGGAACGATGTTGCAACAGTGAATGTTAATAGGGATGATCAAATGGTTAAAGTTATGAATAACATGGACGTTCCTGTTGTTACACAAACAGCTGCATAGACTCTACGAGATCTGGAGAAGAGAGAAATAGAGATATGTGCTGCTACGTCAAGGGGATTAGAAGATTTTCGTTGTTACCATCCTCCAAAGTTGAAAGGGTGATGAGAACTCAGAAAAAGCTGATCAATGGATTCACGAAGTGGAAAAGATCTTCGAGATGACGGATTTTCAGGCAGAATTGAAGCGAATCATGACGACATGAAAATTATGAAGTGGCTCCAAGGACACAGAAGCTATGTGTTGGTGTTAACTCGAAGATGATGGGTATGGATGGATTAACATTAGACTAATAAGAGATTTCAAATAAAGATCTAAGTGGAGGACTTTTGTTAAGAAAATTACTCGATGTTTTCCTGGTAGATTTAATGACGAGACAAGATGAAGTTTGATAACTATCAGAGAGATGTGAACATCATGAAATGGTTGACAAGACGAGGCTTCCTTTTGGAATAGCATTTGGTGCTTAGATGTCCAGGAAGAGGCTTGTATTAAAGTCAAGGGGCACCGCACATTAGGGGTGAATACTACCTTGGGTAGGAAAATGACGCTTTTAGGAATAGTCAATACCTTGAGGGGTAAGGTCGAGCATTCAAGTTAAACTAGATTCACAACTTAGATTATTAAGTATGAATCTCATGACGATTATAAGAGGGAGAATATATATTTCTTTGATAAGTGACAAATATCTGTGTGGTTTAGGATATGGTAAGTATGGATAGTGATTTTAGATGAAACTATAAACGCGTAAGTGTGAAATTTGGGTGATGTCTGGATAAACATAATGGTTTAAGCCTTGATGTATTGAACCATATGTCACCATTAAGTGGAATTTGAAGTATTGAGTACGAGAATAATTCGAGATTGTAGTGATGTAAGTTTTGAGAGTCTATTAAAGGATGGAAATTACTAGGAGAATGTTAATATTTTGATAGGATAGAGGGATTCATTAAGATCTGATTTGGGACCCTAAGACGGTTGATCTTCAAGTAGATGGTTTAAAATCCACAAGGTTATGGATGAGAGTGTTTGATGATTTCCTAAAAATGTTGTGTTATGAATAGAAGAATTTTAATTAGTGAGATTACTAATACAATTAGAGTCAATGATGAATACGACCTTGTATTGTATCTTGAGATGAAATGGATGGAATTAGACGGTGTGATGATAATTTGGAGATTTCGAGGATCAAATTTTAGAATTTTATTTTATGATAGAAAATGAAAAAGAAGAAATGTAGCAAATGATTTATGGTTTAGATGTTGATCTTGAGAAGTCAAGCGTTAAAATTTAAATTGAGTGTTTTAGTGACTAGATGACGATGAAAGGTATGTGGGTCTTTGAGATATTTTACAGCAAAATTATGAGGATGAGGTTTATAGATAATTATTCCTTAGGAGATGCTTATTGGGAACGAATAAGAATCAAACAAGTGAACCAAATTTTGGAAAATGTGCCAAGAAAACGTGTCAGAACAGCACATGGAATTGTAGCTTATGACAATTAAGGATTCATGAAAGGAATTATCTCACTCGTGATTTAGATATTGTTATTATAAGGGTATGCGAAGGATTCAAAGGCACTAATTGAGTGCATGTCATGGGGGTTTTTATTGTGTTCGCCAATCAACAGAGTTTAATGTTTGGTTGATAGGGAAGAATTGAGCACGAAATGGAAAAGTTTGGTGGGAACTAGTAAGGCTTGATTTATTGAAATCACTATAATGAAAATGTATCAAGGTTCAAGGTAGAAATTTAAGGTTTGTATAAATGGAAAAGTAATGGAGTGAATACAATATGTTTTACCCGCCATGATGAAAAGATAATCATCAAGCTGCAAATAAAGGACATGACAGAATTGAGAAGTATGAGAATGAATGTTGGTAGTAGATGTAAGAAAATTATTTTCGGCTACTTATTGACAAATTGAGGAATTGATCATCCTTAATCTCTTGTTGATAGTAACAAAATCATGTTGAATGGAACGAACGAGTCTTACCGGCTATGGTAATGTATAGAGTTATTAAGCACCCTATGAAAAGGGGTAAGCAACACTTTCTTCCAGTGGGTCGGGCGAAACAAGTTGTGACTTGTAAGTTGAATTTGAGTACAAACCTAGTGTGGATTGTTACTCATACTTTAAGTTTCGAGGACGAAACTTCTTTTTGGACGGTAGTAATGTAAGACCCTTAATTTTAAATTCTAATTTATGTATTTTTGGGGAATTTTGTGTTGAATTTCTGAGGGTTTTTAGCCAATTTTATGGAATTTTGTGAGTTAAATGCCAAAAATATCTTTTTAGAGACTGGATTCAAATTATTCGTCGATGAATAATTTTATTTAATTACGGTGAATCTTTTGTCGAAGAAAAAAATTTCCGAGATACAGCATTTTTCAGAAAAATTCATCTGCCCATTGAATTACGGCGAGTAGATATTTTTCTGAAAAAGTAGTTTGTGATGTGATGCGAGGTGACAGGCGTAATGATAAATTTTACAAAAATATCTAGATATTTGTTTAGATATTTATTATTATTATTTTAATATATATTTTATTTATATATAAACTTAAGAAAGTAAAAAGGAAGAAACATAACCCAGTGTCACGAGATTCTTTTCTTTCTCCTTCTCTGTGGCTAAGTTTTTCTTTACTTTTTTAAAACCCACAAACAACAAAAACCTTTACTTTTCTCCTAGTTCTAAGCTTCGTTTCGAGAAGTGACAGCAGAGAAAGTTGCACATGGTTTGATTAAATATTTAATCAAAACTTTATCTATTAAAAAATCATAAATATTAATAATATTTAAAATGTATTCAAATATCTAAACTATTATATAAATAAAATTTTATGAATGTTAAAATTATACTTTTATAATGTTTAACAATATAGGTTTTACACTAAAAAAAAAATTAATTTTTAGTTTGCGTTGAAAATATATTTACTATTTTTATACAATCTTTAGATAAAAAAATCTTTTTATTAAATAAAATATTTACACCCTTAAAATGTAAAAGATAAAATAAAAATAATGAGGGTCGATACTGTACTTGATAATTTATTTATTTTTACATAATAAAGTGGCAAACAATAATACTACTTAAAATTCACAACTCAATACAAACCTGATGTATAACTTCATGTCCCCTTTTATATGATTCTTGATTCGAACCTGAGACATGATGTATAAGTTAATGTTCCCTTTTTTAGGAGACATAAATTATAAAAGTTATAACTTGTGACAAATTAAGCATCTATTTATAATTTTAATTATTTTATTTTATTATTATGTAATTAATTTTTTTAAATCTTTTGTACATACATAAATTTAAATTTTCTTTTTGTAATTAATTTTAAATGTAATTATATTTTATAAAATCTAATCTATTAAATTTAAAATCACCATTTTCACTTGATTCATGATTTTTTGGTAATTAGTTATATCTAACAATGTACTTAATTATTCATTTTGAAAGAAAAATAGATTATTATACTTCTTTTATAAATTAATGTTTACTTATTTTTAATACGAGGGACTAATGTTTTGTTACAGTTTCACAAAATATA
>JBBPBR010000007.1:33164817-33183526 GCA_037974775.1 Cicer pinnatifidum | reverse complement strand
ATTAATTAATATAAAGTTTTGACGTTATATTTTTTTTATTTTATAACTTTGAATACTCTCTGATGGTAATATTTTAATGTGAGTATTTGGAAGAAAAAATATATAATTATAGTAATTATTTTAAATATGAGAGTCTTGGTTATTAATATATTTTAAAAGACTAATTATTTTAATTTATTTATTTTATAAAATATTAGTTTTGAAATATTAGTAATATTTTAGTAATAAAATTGTTTTAAAAAAATAAAGTATTAAATAAATTAGTTTTTGCTAATTATCGATTTTATACAAAAACAAAATAAATGAGTAAAATGTGTTTTATGGGTTAAGCTCATATGCAAGAGTAAAAACACATAATAATAATAATAATAATAATAATAATAATAATAATAATAATAATAATAATAATAATAATAATAATAATAATAATAATAATAATAATAATATTAATAATAATAATAATAATAATAATAATAAAAGAAGAAAAAGAATAAGAACAAGACCAGATGACTTCTTTTCTCTTCCATCTCCTTCTTCGCCGCCGCCAAAACCATATACTCTTCCTTCTTCTCTCGTCGACCACAATCATTACAGTGGATGTCTTACAAAACTGACACCACATTCGTGATTGTTGTGATCTCCTCTTCCATTCTCAACCCGAATCGCAAATTGAAACGTCTTATTACTCTTTGTCAAAAATCAAACCTCCACAGTTTGGTCAAGATTATGGGCACCACGACTATTACTAACGAAAATCGAGACCATATTTGGACTCCACGAAACACCATCTTTGTTACCTATGCTTGAAATCACCAACTGTTACATTTTTTAAAAACATGTTTCCACCATTGTTGCGGCTGCTTTCTTGAAATTCAGCATGCACATTCACCGTATTGAAAAACTCTTATCGTTTTTGGATTTTTCGCGTCGATACCTTTAAAAAGCACTACTCATTTGTATGTTTCTGTGAAGTTGATGTCAAAGCCTGTCGGCGCCCCAACACGTCAGTGAGGCCTTTTTTTATAACTTGTTTCACTTCGTTTCAAATATGTTTCTTCTTTTATTATTTTTATAAATTATGTAACACTTATTTTTATGCTCAGTGTAAATTATCAGTCGTGTTACATTGACTTTGCAAATTCGTCGATTATTTTGGACTCATTCGTTGTCGACATGTCATGGTTGCTGAAAATTATTGTGATCCTTGTACCGTACGAAAGCGTCAAATTGAGGTATGGGGTGAGAGTGAGTTCGAATTCATGAGTGTAAATTAAGCGAAATGAAAGGGATAACCGTATTTCCCACAATTCATTTGAGGTTCGCTACGTACAACTTAAGCCTTTTGAGTAAGAATTGACTAATGAGAAAACTTGAATTTGGTGAGGTTAAAATATGAGTTAAAATATGAGTTATAGGTTGTTGTTTGATTTTATTTCGAATATGTTGTGTGTAAGACCCTTAATTTTAAATCCTAAATTATACAATTTTAGGGTATTTTGTGTTGAGTTTCTTAGGCTGTTAGCCCAATTTTCAGTATTTAGTGAGTTAAATGCCAAAAATATATTTTTGGAAATTGGATTAAAATTATTTATCGGAAAATAATTTATTTACATCACGAAGAATTTAATACCGGACAATTTTGTTAAAAATATCTCGGGTTGCTGAAAATTGTATCTGTCAATTGAGTTGTGACGAAAGTAGGTATTTTTATCAAAATGGTTTGAGAAGTGACGATTTTCATAAATATCGAGATATTTAGGTATTTATTGGTTTAGGTTTAATTAATATATATATATATATATATATATATTATATATTATTATTAGTAATATATATGTATATATGTATTAGAAAGGAATGAAAGGAACAGAGAAAGAAAACAGAAGCGTTTCCCTCCCTGCCTCGCGAGTTCTCCCTTTTCTTCCTTCTTGCTTCTCCTTCCTTTTTCTTCCTTTTGCTTCAAGAAAAGAAACCCAAGGCTTGGTGGGTGAGAAGACAAGGATTTCTCAACTTCATTCTCCCTCTTTGATTCGAAAACGAAGAAAAACGGTGTTAGGGATTTTCAAACCGTCAAACACAAACCCCCATTTTTCTTCTAGATCTAAGCTTCGTTTTGCGAAGAGATAGAAGGAAACGTTGTTCACCTCCACGCTACGGTGCTAGTGAACTAACTTTGGTACCGTAATCGCACGTTAAAGCTAACGTTAAGGTAAGGGCTCCTTCCAAACTTTTAGTTTGCATTTAGGGACTTATCTGTGGTTGTGTCGAAAAGAATTTTGTTATGGTTAAAGTGTTGATTTGGGGAAAATGAATCTAAGGTTTTATGGGTAAAATCTTAGAGTTAGGTTTTGGTGATATTGATGAAGGTCTCGTGGAAAATGAATTTAACTCATTTGCGTATGATTTTGAGTAAATGAAATTTGATGTGTTTGAGTGGTATGTTGTGATGACTTGTGTTCATCGTATTTGACGTATTCATAATTAATGCTTATGAAATTTGATATGTGTATGGTTGGATTTTGTGGAGAAATGAATTGATGTGTTTTGGGTATGAATTGTGGATTGAATTTGTGAATATGTTTGAGTATGTTCTGTGTGGAATTTGAAAACCATTAGAGTTAAATGAGTATTTTGAATGGGGAATCTCTTAATATCCTTGTTTACTTAATGTTTGTCGTGAAAACCATTAGAGTTAAACGAGTATTAAAAATGGGGAATCTTTTAATATCTATGTTTACTTAATAATTGTTGTGAAAATTGTTTAAGTTAAATGAGTATTATAAATGGGGAATCTTTTAATATCTGCATTTGCTTAACGATTGTCGTGGATGGAGTGAGAGTATGCTCATGCATTTTCATTCTTTTTGTAAATCGTGCAGACCCGTGATAGGTGGTACCTTGATAAATAGTTCTTTGGCCTGTGATAGGCGGTACATTTGGCCAAGATGTCGTGGTGATTGCGCTATAATTGTTAAGTGTGATTGTTTGAATTTGTGTGTAAGTGTTGATTGGTTTTGAAACCCTTTCAAAAGCTGAAAAATGCTGAATTTTGCTGTTTTTCTGCTGTTGTCTGATGTGTATTCGAATACAACAAGCTGTATTCGAATACAGACATGCTGTTTTGCCACTGACTTACTGTGTAGTCGAATATAGACTGTTGTAGTCGAATACAGACATGTTGTTTTTGCTGTTGAATACTGAAACAGCCTTGTATTCGAATATAGAGATGTTGTATTCGAATACAACAGTGTTGTTTTGTTAAAAACTTGATTTTTTGACTTTGTTTATGCATGTTTGGCATATAGAAACCCTTTTAAGGTGTATGCTAAGTTGAAATGTCATTTTGTTCATTTAAAAACTTAAATGTTATGTGTTAATTGTTAATTTCAGTTGGTGACCTTTTACAACTATTGTGGAAATCTGGGCTTTGCCCTCAGATGAGAACCAGGACAATTCTACCGGTTAGTACCCTGTGGATGGGAATGTAGTTGGGAACACCTGACTGGAGCTATGTTAGGAGGATCTTGCGCGGCACGTGAAGATCACTCAGGATGTATAGTTTTTTTGTAAAATGATCAGATTAGGTTGACGTATAGGGACTAGATGTCTTTCTTTTGGGATGTGTTTATTTTAATTTGGAAGACTGTACCTATACCAATATTGTCAGCATGACATTTTATTTTCGATGGGTCCCATGTACCACTTTTTGATGTGTAAATACTTTGGATTCGTATTTCAAAAACTATTCCGCTGCTTGTAAATTATACTGACTTAAATGTCGTTGAGTTATTACTTAAATATTTATCGAAAGGTATTTCCCTTATTTATTTCTTTGTTTTATGAATTTGTTTTGAAAAAAAAATACACTCTCGCTTTGAAAAGTGGGGTGTTACATTGTGGTAGTTGAATTATTGTAGAATTGTGTATTTGATGTATTATGTGTTTTGTTTATATCCACCCTATTTATTGTTATATGATATAAAATGTGATGAGTTATAATTATTTGCATTGAAATTCACGTGGTGTGTGTGATTGATCTAGTATTATTATCTGTGAGTGAAAATCGTGTGTTGTTCACCCTTGTGTATTATGAAGATAAAATTTTGAATGTAATATATGACTATGGAAATATGCATTGATGATCTGTACTTGTTGACTTATGATGTTACCACCTTAATAAATATCATGAAATGCATATTGTGTTTAATTGAATAGTGATGAATTCAACCTATGCCAATGTTGATTCACTTAATGGACTGAATAACCTAGGCCAACGAGGGGATAATCTAGATGTTATTTGTTTAAAGTGATGATTATCTTGTCATCATGTAGATAAGGTCTGACAAGCCTAATGATATTTGAGAAGTACAACTGAATGAGTCTTATAGTGGCGGTCTACTATTGAACATTAAGGCAAGATTGTTAGACCTTGGAGGTAGCACTCCAAATGTCGGGAGCTACCACGCGACACATGTTTACCTCGACTGTCACATATATCTGTTTTTGGTTGAGTTGAGGGGATCTATGAGGACATGGCCAATTTGAATTCTCGGTCCACTTGCGTGGTGGAATAGTATCAAGCCTCCTAACCAAGTACTTCAGAGTTAGAATGGTACCAAAGAAAGAGGAGGAGTCTAGAGTAAGAGCATGCATGACATTACTTGATTTGTGTGATTACTTACTTGATTTGTGGATTGTATCAATGTTTTATCTTGATTATTCTTGTCGATTGTGATTTGATATGAAACGGTGTTTAATATATTTTACATGTTCTTCTTTATTATTTTATACTATTTCATGTTTTCGAAGCTCACTCCTCGTTGGTTGTGTTTGGCACTTGCGAAAGTGCATTTATTTCAAGTTATTGGTTGGTGATCCATGCTCTGATAGGTGATATTGGGTGGGAGTAATTTGTTGAGTTATGAACTATCTTTCGTATTGTAAAGTCTATCGATCAATTGTGTTATGTTCGATCTTTTATTCAGAGATAAAAATTGATTGTCTCTAAGTTTTGAACATGTTTTTATGTCAGAAATATTTGATTAATAAACTTCGGCTATATTCGATGTTAAACAATTTTTAATTAAGAATTTGTTTGCAATTGTCTTGTGTAAGTGTGAGTGTGATGTCCTCAGCCTTATAATTTAAAAGGAATTTTTTTTATACTCTATTTTTGGATTGTTGCGAATCTCTTTCAAAACTAGTGCATTATATTTTTTATTTCAATTTGGATTTAGGGTGTCACATTAGTGGTATCAAACCTAGTCTATTTAATCAAACTGTGTGGGCGATGTGTCTATTGAGTTTTTGTGTCCTCTTCAATTGTATGTTTTTTTCTTACTATTATTCATTAGGTGTCAATGGAACTTTTGTTATATGCTATGTGAAAATATTGTGAAATTAATGTGAATACACCATAAGTGGTGTGACTTTCATTGCACTATACATTATATCATCTTAACATGTTTCCGAATTGTGTTAGTAAAATTTAATCAAACTTAAAAGGGTTAGGATAGCTATACAAACCACTTATATATAATTTTAACTTGTTCTGCATTTGTATAAAAATAGTTGTTTACGTATGTGTTTTACGATGTTTAATTTTTTTTTTTTTTTATCTATTTAGAATTTTCTCATACTCTTAATTTACGTTTTAGGTGAAAGATTTTCTATTTGACATTTTAAGAATTTATTAGGAAGTAAAACATAGTCATGTTAATTGAAGTTACGGTATAGATTCAATTAGGTAGTAGGAAAGAATTACAAGATACAATAAGATAGGTCTGAGTCTAGTTGTTAGAAAAGAGAACATATCAAAGAATTAATGGGATAGTAACTTAATGAATGTTGTGTAGATAGTTGTTTTAGTAGATTGTTGCTCATAAAACTTAGTGATTGATAAGTTAAAGAGGAAGTGCGAGCAGATTATTTTAGTCTTGATTTAGTTGTTAGACTTAATTGCACTATTGACTATCTTATTTTATCACAATGACGAAAATAGTCTTTCTATTTTAAAATTAAACTCTTTAGCACTTTAATTATCATATTTATTACAATTTTAGCCCAAACTCAATTTTTATTAAAAAGAATGTAATTTTTTTAGTATAAATAAAATGATGAATTTGGCCCTCAAAGTGTTGTTTTAAAAATCAGCTCAGACTGGTTGGTTCAAATGAGAACAGGTGGGTTACATGGGTAGAGCCACCCATTGGACCCTCAATGCCATCAAATCGGTTAAAATCAATGTGACTCGATAAAAAATCGGGTAAAATTAAAGACTCGATCGAGTTTATTGACCAGAATCGGATCAATCATTATTTTTAAAGGCCAAAATGATGTCGTCTTACTTATACTTAAAAAAAATTAAAACTAAAAATAGAAACAGAAGAGCATATCAGATTAGAAATGTGGGGATTGAAAGAACTTGAAAAGGAGAAGACAAAAAATTAAACCCCTAGTTCCACATATTCAATATCGTTCGTGTTGTTGTTCTCTATTCGACTTGGTTTTCTCTTCTATTCATGATTCAAGCAAGTTCTTTTTATTTTCTTCTAGTTTTTTCATTTTAACTATTAGATAATGTTATTATATATTAGTAGTAAGGGTATTTTAGACATTTCTATTCTCATGTATATATACTCATTGTAACCTTATTAACTTAAGTGTAGTTCATTCTATGTTATGAAACCCTAGAGTGGTTGTCTCTCTTCTTCCTCTTTTCATTGTTAACATGGCATCAAAGAGCTTCGGTTGATTTTGGGATCTAATATAAAGAAGAGAGAGACTATTTTGATAAGAAAGGCAACCACCAAAAGAGAAAAGAGAAGAGTAGCCCTATTCACGATTTTGCTAAATGAGTCTCACAAAAACATCAATTGCACATTCGTTAAATGTTGGATTGGGCTGATTTTTGGACATAAGGTTTGCAATATTCAGGTCTTTGTCTTCAATGTTCGGATCGGCGAAAAAACGTCTGTAGGAGGAGAAATCGTGCTCGCACAACACCAGATTATCCCTAATTTATTTTGTCTCAGTGATTGTGTTTGTCGTATTTTTCTATCATTATTTGTTATGGTTGGTGCTAAGGATGATTCTCTTCAAGCACATTGGAAAACACATTGTCCGAAATTGGGGAGAGCACATAAGAAGAATTTGAGGGGACCATCGTTTAATGTTGTTGCTTCTGCTCCTCCTACCATTGGCTCTAGCTCTGGTTCTGTATACTCATCTAAGACTGCTTCCCAAATATCTGATATTGCAGAACTGCTTCAAAAACTTCTTGTCGCTCAATCATATGCCATGTCTGCCACATCTTCTAAAGGTCTGAACTCCTCTAGTATGTCATGTATATCTCCTTCCATATGGATTCTTGATTCGATGATAAATCTTTTGTGTCTGTGAAACCTGTCTCGTCTATGTAGGTTATGACTGCTGATGGCACTCCTATGCCACTAGCAGGCGTTGGTTTTGTCTCCCCACCTAACATGTCTATTTCTGATCTTACTTTGAGTCTTGCTTCTGTTAGTCAAATATGTGATCTCGGTTATTCGGTTATGTTTTTTTCCACTTCTTGTTGTGTGCAGGATCCATATTCCGGGAGGCTGATTGGGACAAGTCATAGACAGGGGGGACTTTATGTTTTGGATGACCTACGACTTCCAGATATTGCAACCTCAACAACTACTATTGACTTATTATCTAGTTTTCACTTGAATTCCTTATCTTCTAGTTTTTATTTATGGCATTCTCGCCTTGGACATGTTTCTGCTATTAGATTAAAATATTTGGCTTCTACTAGAGCCTTAGGAAAGTTACAAACTTGTGATATCTCATATTGTTGGGGTTGTAAACTTGCTAAACTTCCAACTTTATCGTTTAGTAAAAGTGTTTTCGTTTCATATGCGCCCTTTGATTTAGTTCACTTTGGTGTTTGGAGTCCATCACCGGTTCTCACCAACGGTGGATCTAGATATTATGTTTCGTTTATTGATTATTACACTCGTTATTGTTGGGTTTATCTTATGAAAAACCGGTCTGAATTTTTTGACATTTATCATATATTTCGTGCAATGGTCAAAACTCAAAATAATTTTGTTATAAAGTGCTTTAGTTGTGATTTAGGTGGTGAATATACCTCTAATAAATTTTATGAATTACTTGCTTATGATGGCACTCTCCACCAAACATCTTGTACTGATACTCCTCAAAAAAATGGATTTGTTGAAAGGAAACACCGTCATATTATAAAGATTGTTCGTTCCCTTTTGTTGTCTGCTTCAGTTCCTAGTGAGTTTTGGGGAGAAGCAGTTCTTACTACTGTTCATGCTATTAATAGAATTCCATCCTCTATCATATCAGGTTAGTCTCCCTTTGAAAAATTGTATGCTTCTACCCCTGATAACTATTCTTTGAAAGTTTTTTGTTCTACTTGTTTTGTTATTCGCCCTCAAGTAGAGTGCAGTAACTTGTCTTCTCGTTCAGCCATGTGTGTTTTTCTTGGTTATCGGAATGGTCAAAAGGGTTATCATTGTTATGATCCTCATGCAAGAAAACTTTATGTATCTCGTAATGTTGTTTTACTTGAGCACATCCCTTTTTACTCGGTTTGCTATGATTCTCAAATTACTAAGAGTTTTGAACTAACCCAGATTGATATGTTTGGTTCTAAAGATAATGTTTCTAGCGATTGTAATGTTGAGAATTGCAGAACAAATACTACTACTCCACATGATGACATCCCTCTTGTCCCCCGACTGTCCAACCACCTCCTACGGTTGTTGATCCTCCTCGTTACCCCTCTCGTGAACGTAAGTCTACTCAGTTACCTAATTTTGTCTATTCACTACGCCAAAAATAGCCTTTTACAGCGCTTTTTCAAAAAAAAAGCGCTGTGAAATCGAGCGCTGTAAAAGATACAACAGCGCTTTTAAAAAAGCGCTATAAATCATATAAATATAACGCGCGCTTGTTATGCACCTTTTACAGCGCTTTTTTCAAAAAGCGCTGTAAAAGGCATACCCATATTTCATATATTTGGTGTACCTTTTAGAGCGCTTTTTTCAAAAAGCGCTGTAAAAGGCATACCCATAATTCATATATTTGGTGTGCCTTCTACAGCGCTTTTTATAAAAAGCGCTGTAAAATGTGTTTTTTTTTTAAACCCTGTATATATTTGAAAAGCGCTTTTTAGCTTTTTATGGCATTTTTTTATAAAGCGTTGTCTGTTATCTTTTTATCCAGAATCAGTAATTTACAACATGATACATATATATTACCCTGTAACACAGTAATTTACAATAAGCAATTCACACAATATGATACATATATATTACCCTGTAACACAGTAATTTACAACATAAGTAACTACATATACATTGAACCTAATTTACAACATATTCATATGCATGTTTATATATTGTCCTATGATCATATACATATAATAACTAAAAAAATATAGAGAATATGCACTAGCTACCATATAATATTCAGATCCTTTGCCCAGCAGCATGTTATTTCCCAGAAAATCAAATAATTTTCATTTCAAACACATACTCACACTATTCTTCCTTTCATTCCATCAGATCTTGCTCAGAATATGATGGACTGGAATTGTCAAAGTACTGCAATATAAAAATTGAACATATTATATTAAGTTAGTATCAAATATATAGATAATTTATATATGAAAATCATATAATCAAAATACCATACCGTTTCTGGGATAATAGTTTTATTCTTGTCACAATCTCCTTCACGAATCTCAATACGTAGTACCCACAGTCGATGTTGTTTGTTTGACAAGGGAACTTTATTGGGATCCATGTAATGTTATTAGACTTTGCTTCGACACTGTCGCACCTCTTTGAGATCGAAAAACTTTTAAGGCACTATCGAATGAATAAATGTGATTATTATAGCATGAACAAACACATTATTTATATATATATATATATATATATATATATATATATATATATATATATATATATATATATATATATATATATATATAAGAAATAAATGAATATTACTTACGTGTCGAACATAGTCTTTATTTCAGAATGATTGTTGTAATTGCCATGCACGGGATCCAAATAGTATATAACTTTAGAGACCGCATTGATTGCAAATAGCACCCAATGTGCCCTACAACAACAAAAAATTGGTTAAGTAATTTTGTTTATACACAACTAATAAATTAAATTCTCATCAATTAAAAAAGATAAAATTACATACCCAAAATTATATGGTGCGAAGAACAATTTATCCTTTTCTATATTTCCTAAAAACATATCTATAATGTATTTCTTTACATTGTTTGGATCGAGATTCCACATCGACATCTTATGCGGAGACAAGAATGAGTATTTATTTGACAATTTCCTCGTGCACACGACCTTCTCGTACAAAAACCTTCAATGAAAATTTTAAACTAGATTAATTACCAATACATTTAATTAATTACCAATAAATGCAATTAAAAGTATTTTTTACCTTATGTACAAGCTCATTACAGTAGAACTGAGCTCCTTATGTTCGAGAAGTTCGTATATGTGCTCGTTGCCGAGAAATTCCACATAATCATCTTCGAATATATCTTTATTCATGTGTACGATGCGCGAATTGTCACTGCTGCCCATGTTCTTTTTTACTTGGATGCCAAGACACCCCCCGTATTTACCAAGGAATGGCTGACTTATTTTAGGAGCAGCAACAGCAGTGACTGATTTCCCCCGATCCAGTTTTTTTCTTGCTGCAAGTTTGGCAGCTTTATTGCCCTCCGGCCTTTGTGATTTGGCAGCTCTATTAACCTCCAATTTTTGTGGTTTGCTGCCTTTTTTTGGATGTGTGGGGGGTTTATTTATTTGGACCTACAAAAATGAGGTTAAATGTTAGTTTATTGAATCTGAAAAAATTGACAAACCTTATGCAATAAATGTGACAAACCTTTTCGAGAGACGTAGCTGATTCGTTTCTGGGAGGCCTTTTAACGAGGGCAACAACATTTGTGGGCCATGCCACGTAACTACCAATAGCTTCGCCCAATATCTGCATATCTCCGTCGTTGTCCGGTATCAGCAACGGTGCAGTTGGTTTGAAAGCAACAGTAGGCGATACTTTGACATGGCCCGCAGGGATCGGAGTATTGTGCAATACTTCTCCCAAAGTATTGTACAATTTTCCTTTTCCCACCTTCCGATGAGTGGGCGAGGACAAGTATAGGAAACATCAAGTGACACCCTAAATCAACAATTAAAACATAAGTACAGTTAATATATGATATTGTTTAATGCATAAGTAATTACATAAGCAAGTAAGTAATTAATTACCTCGGGAATACTTTTCAAACCGACGTTGCAACTCGCGGTTTCACTCTCCATTTGTATTTCACGTTGGAGCTGATCTGGAAGTTGCTTGTCTTTATTCGTATTCACCAAGAGTGCCACTTGCTCTGATAGGATTCTGAACTTCTCTAATACTTCCTCGTTGGAAGGTTTTTGGCGCTTCTCTTGAGGAAAAAAGCTTTTGGGAGTTACGCCAAATCCTTTCCCCCTAACTCGACCGGAATACTCAGGGATATTAAAAACTTTGCCCAGAATGTCCCTGCAACTAGCCTTGTTGCCCTCTTCATTTTCAGAACTTTGTTCGATGGTCTCCTAAAATACATGTAACATTAAAAAGATAAGTTCAATAGCATTTTTAAAATACAATATTAAAAAGTATATTCAAGTGATATATACAATATTAAAAAATATTAAAGTCATAATATACTTACACAAAGATCTATTACTTTTTGAACATTTTCGTTATCAACCACTCCATCCTTATTTACACGAGCTTCCTTCCACAAGATATTACGGCCCAACGGTTGATCGGATTGGGTGTCTTGTCGCTATTCGTTAAGATCATAAACAAAATATTAGTTAGAAACTATAGTTTATAATACAAATTCTCTCATTATATAAAAGTGATGTTTAATTACTTACAAGTCTTTGCTCTAGACGTGCATATCCCATACGTGATTTATTGTATGGGTGCGTCGGATTGCTTGCCCTATCGTGATTTCCCTTACTAATATTCTATATAAAAAAATAGCAATTATGTAAAAATTTAAAATATGCTACGAATATGAATAATAAAACACACAAATGCTAATAAATTAATCACTTACGACAAACGCAGGGTTATAACGTTTGGAAACAAATGCTTTCTATTCATCATTTGACATATAATGTTGATATATTTTTGGAGGTTCAGCAGTTGTGTTTCCTTCTCTATCTTTTAGATAGAAATTTGAGAGATGCGATCTAAATCCCCGATGGATTTTCCCAGCAACTCTCAAAACGTAACTCTTTCGTCCCTCATCAAGGACAAAAGTCGTCTGCAATGAAAAAAATTATAAGTAAAGTATTTCAATGAAAAAAATTATAAATGACAAAAGATTGGATCAAAAAATTTACTTGAATGTCATTCCATATTATATCTTTGGCATCCTTCAACGCCTTATCTCTCCAATCGTCAATTGTAATTGGGATATTTTGACGAACAACAGCCCCAATATAGCTTACAATCATAGAGCTGTTGGGGTCAATTGGCTGACCACTCTCATTCCAGGAAACCTAATAAACTCATATAGTAAGTACATGTTATAAAAAAAAGATAAAAAATACACTGCAAACAGAGTATAGTATACCTCAAAATGAAGGACATGATCGTGGAAATACAGTTCGTTATGGACGGGATTATAGGGTTTGCAAAAGAAGAGAAGAACGATGAAGGTTGAGATGATAGTGTAGTTTACGTAATGAAGAGGAAACTGAAGCGGTTATTGTTATATATAACCCTTTTACAATGCTTTTTTATAACCCTTTTACAGCGCTTTTTCAAAGAGTGCTCTAAAAGGCGTCCTTATTTAATTTTTTAAAAGGCTCTTTTACAGCGCTTTTCCAAATAAGCGCTGTAAAAGACCTCATTGATTTAGAATGTTATATAATGTTTTTTTTAAAGCCTTTTACAGCGCTTGTTCAAATAAGCACTGTAAAAGGTCTCTTTATTTTATTTTTAAAAGAGTCTTTTACAGCGCTTATTTGAACAAGCACTGTAATAGACCTCCTTGTTTTATTATGTTATATGAATGTTTTTTTTTTACAGTATTTTACAGCTCTTGTTTAAAAGAGCGCTGTAAAAGGCCTTATTGTTTTTTTATGTTATTTTTGTGTTTTGTTATGTTATTTTTTAAACTCTTCCTCTTCACCAAACTCTTCTCCTTTTATGCATCTTCTTCACAAACATCAAAGCTTACTCCTTTTATGCTGAACCTCCAAACAATTCAATCGCCACCTCAACACCCTTTTTATCTCTTTACATTCCCTTTCATTCTTAAATCAAAATTTGGTCTTCAGGTTCAACACCCTTTTTATCTCTTTACATTCCTTCTTAAATCGAAACTTGGTCTTCAAGTTCATTGCCATGTTGCGAAAAATGGATTAGAGTCTGATGTTTTTGTTAACAATGTGTTTTTGTTAAAGAGCCTGTTAACAATGTGTTTTTGCGAAATATGTGTACAAGGTGTTTGAAGAAAATCCTATTAGATAAGGTCCTTCGTAATTGTAAAAGGTTCTTTTACAAGAGTCTTTTATAGTGCTTTTTAAAGTAAGCGTTGTAAAATGTATCTTTATTTTATTTTTAAAAGGGCCTTTTACAGCGCTTTTTAAAAAAAAGCGCTGTAAAATGTCTCTTTATTTTATTTTTAAAATGTCCATGTAATTAAGCCAGCTGAAGTTGCAGGGCATAAACCTCCTGTGAAGTATCACGGAATCAAACACAAAAATGAGTCCAATAACAAACTCATTCAAAATATAGAAACCTTAAGAAATGATTTACTTTGTGAAAACATTTAGTTTATGAAACTCATTCATTATTATTGGTTCAACACCCAGTAACTCAGATATGTTCCTTTTGATGGCACTTAATTTACATTATATAAGTGGCATTATCATAACCAGTAGCAGCAGAAGCAAGAGAGACTAATTTATATTCAGTTCATGTAAATCAAGCTAAATATTCAGTTCAGTTCATGTAAATCAAGCTAAAAATAAAACACTCATTTTTTACATGAACTTATTATAAAACACTCAAATCAAGCTAAATATAAATATAAGCAGAAAATAAATTAATCAAAACTTAGTATAAAACACTCAATTCAGATTACATGCATATTTATCACAATAATTCAGATTGCATGCATGTACATTAAGATTCCCTTCTTCTTTTCCTGGTGGGATTCATATTTGTTTGTCCATTTACAATACGAAACGATGGATTAATTCAAATTCCCTCATCATGATCATCTCTAAGATATAAACCATCATTAGTTGAATCAATTTCATGTGGTTGTTGTGATGTTGCAAATAAAAGATCATTACCAACATCTTCATCATTATTGTTATCATCACTTATTTTATTGATCGATAGGACAACAGACCATTTATCATCAGAAGGATCAGTGACATAAAACACTTGTTGAGCTTGCGACGCTAAAATAAAAGGCTCGTCTTTGTATCCAACCCTATTAAAATCAACAAGCAAGAATCCTGACTCATCAATCTGAACGCCATTATTATTATCGACCCACTTGCAACCAAATATGGGAACACCAAACATTGTGTAGTCTAACTCCCATATGCTCTCGATAACCCCAAAATATGATAGATTTGCATATATTGGGTTTTTGTCTTTTGCACTTGAGACATGCATCGCTTCAGCTACGAGAGTGACTCCACTATTTTACATAGTGGTCTGATCATCTTGTTCTTTGGTATAAAATGTGTAGCCGTTAATAACATAACCAGTATAAGAAAAGACATGTAAGCTCGGACCATTTGCTAGCCACCTCAGTCTTTGTGAAATTGATCTGGGGTCTAAATCAAATTTCGACTTTATGTGATTTTTTAACCATGTTATAAAACTTTGATTGTGCTCTCGAGTTATCCAATTTTGATTCCTATTCATGTTCAAACGAGATAATTGATCCATGTGTATTGTAACATACGGTTGAACCTCATCATCATTGTGCAGAACATACAATTGTGCCTGCTCCAATTCTGTCCTTGATATAGTCAGTAGTCTCCTTCCAATTATCCCTTCTCCTGATAGTCTTCCCGAATGACGAGACATGGGAAGCCCTATGGATTCAACATTGGACAGATATTCAGTACAAAATTCAGCAGCCTCTTCAACAATGTATCATTCAGCAATACAACCTTCTGGTCGACTTCTACTTTTTACGTACCCTTTTAATATTTTCATATATCGTTCTATCGGATACATCCATCTCATATAAGCTGGCCCACAAAGTCGTGTCTCCTTAACCAGATGAACAGTAAGGTGAACCATTATATCAAAAAATGATGGTGGGAAATACATTTCAAGCTCACACAAAGTAACAACAATTTCCCTCTGCAATGTCGGTAACTTCTGAGGGTCGATCACTTTACTACAAATTTCCCTGAAGAAGAAACATAATCTAGTTAATGCTAGTCGAACTTTTTCAGGTAAAATGGAACGTATACCTATTGGTAGCAAATGCTCCATTAGAATATGACAATCATGGGTCTTCAAACCTTTTAACTTGAGGTCTTTCATACAAACCAAATTTTTAATGTTCAAAGAGTATCCATTTGGAACTCTAACTTCGTGTAGAAATTTACATAAAACAATGTTTTCCTTTCTAGATAGAGTATAAGCGGCTGGAGGTAGATATGTGTGATTTCCTTTCTTTACTAGAGCCAATTCATTTCTTATTCCCATATCGACCAAGTCCAATCTTGCGTTGATGCCATCTTTAGACTTTCCTGGAACATTGAGTAACGTACCAATAACACTATCAAATACATTTTTTTCAATATGCATCACATCGAGGAAATGTCTTATATACAATGACTTCCAATATGGCAATTCAAAGAAAATTGACTTTTTCTTCCACCCAGTTTTGACCAGCTCTCCCGCAAAAGGTTTGCCAAATTTATTGGTCAAACCTTGTACTTTTTCAACTATTTGATATCCAGTCGGTGCTAAACGAGCTTTACCTTCCTCTGATTTTCCATTAAATGCATTTCTCCACCCACGATACTGATGACTATAAGGTAAAAATCTACGATGTCCAAGAAACACATTCTTCTTACAATGTTTCAACCGCATCCAATTTGTACTCTCTTCACATATAGGACATGCACACTGACCTTTAATGCTATATCCTGATAAATTACCATATGCTGGAAAATCATTAACTGCGCCGAACAACATAGCCCTCAAATTGAAACATTCTTTCTTATACCCATCATAAACTTCCACACCTGTCTCCCACATACGTTTTAAATCTTCGATTAGAGGAGTCAAGTATACGTCGATATCATTCCCCGGTTGTTTGGGTCCAAAAATTAACAGAGAAAACATCATAAACTTACGCTTCATACATAACCATGGAGGTAGGTTATATATTACCAAAATCACAGGCCATGTGCTGTTTGAGATGCTTTGAAGACCATGTGGATTCATTCCATCAGTAGAAAGTGCAAGTCTTAGATTTCTTGACTCTATCCCGAATTCAGGATACTCGTGATCAATTTTTGCCCATTGTGGGGAATCTGCAGGGTGTCGAAACATTCTATCTCTAATTATTTCATCTTCATGCCATGTCAAGTGTTTTGAATCTTCTTCACTGCGATACATGCGCCTAAATCTTGGTATTATAGGAAAATACCACACGACTTTTACTGGAGTAGATTCTTTCTTCTTATATCGAGAGACATTGCATTTTGGACACGCCTTAAGTAGTTCATTTTCATTTCGAAATAAAATGCAATCGTTAAGACACGCATGAATCCTTTCGTAACTCATGCCAATAGAACACAAAATCCGTTTAGCCTCGTAGGTTCGACTGGGAAGTTCATTATCATCTGGCAACATATCTTTTATGAGTGTTAATAATTCTGTAAAGCTTTTATTAGACCATCCATTACTCGCTTTTAAGTTGTACAACTTTAATATCGCCGACAGTCTTGTGAATTTAGTACAACCATTATATAATTCTTTCTCTGCATCACTCAACAAACTTTCAAACATTTTAGGACAATCTCGAAGATCTTCTTCAACTACTTTTGCAATCTCATCAACTCGGTCCGGCTCATATGTATCTGTATCGAAGTCAGTTGAAGCATATGTCGAACTATTCTCAAAATTAATGTTTCCTTTTTTTTTCTCACCATGTCTAATCCAACATGTGTAGCTTTGATCAATTCCATTACATACTAGATGTCCTTCTAATTCATCTTCTCTAACACGTTTTCCAAAACAACATTTTAAACAAGGACAAACTACTCTATTTGGATCTTTTGCATTCTTCACTGCAAACTCAACAAACTCCTTCACTCCAATTTCTTACTCTTTTGACAATCGATTGGCTGACATCCATTTCCTTTCCATATTATACCACCTATATAAATGCAGTTACAAAAATAATAAGCTACTGAACAGATCAACAAATTTCAAAAAGAAACCAATATCAACATATCTAATAACAATTTCAAAACAGAACAGATCAACATATTTCAAAAAAAAAATATTTAATATATAACAATGTATTAGTTTTCAATTATTAAAAAACTAAAGATTTTTTGACAAAATTAAAAAAATTAATAAATACTTGAGACAGCGTAGATGGTCGCACAGTACGTAGAGGATATAAGGGTTCCCAGGGTAGAGGTGATGAGGGTTCGTAAATTTGTTTTTATTTATTTTAAAGTAAATGATTTTTCTTTAAAGTGAATGCTTTTACAGCGCTTGTGAAAAAAGCGCTATAATAGGTAATTAAATTATTTGAAAGTGCGTGTCTTTTACAGCGCTTGTGAAAAAAGCGCTGTAATAGGTAATTTAATTATATGAAAGTGCATGTCTTTTACAGCGCTTGTAAAAAAGCGATGTATTAGTTAATTTAATTATTTGAAAGCACATGTCTTTTACAGCGCCTGTGAAAAAAGCGCTATGAAACAATACGTGAAGGCGCTTCAGTTTACAACGCTTTTGTACAAGCGCTGTAAAAGCCTTATAAACATTATGCGCAAACGCTATATGATCCTACAACAGCGCTTTTTTCGCAGCGCTTGTCAAAAAAGCGTTGTGATAGGCTCCGTTATTTTTAAAATATATTTACAACAGCGCTTGTATTTAATAAGCGCTATAAAAGGAGCGCTATTAAATGACATTTTTGGCGTAGTGAGAGTAATGTCAAAGAATATAATACGCTCAATTTGGTATCGATATCTAGACTTAGTGGTTAGCATGACTTATACAACATTAAGAAATTTAAATAGTTAATTATGATAAACAACATTAAGAAATTTAAATAGTTAATTATGATAAACAACTGTTTTTGTATGGTTTTTCCTAACGAGTGTATTATAATTCTACTCATTTTTATCTATAAATAATTTCTCTATATTATTTTATGTACTAATGAAAAATATTAGTTTTGAGTTTTTTTTAATAAATTGATTAATGGCAAACGTGTGTTTTTTTATGTATCGATGAAAAATATTGATCTACGTAATTTTTTTTTTATCTGATTGACAAATGTATCCCATTATATTAGTGACAAACATTTGTTCCATATTTTTTATCTAGACAAATATTTATTACGTGAGTATTTTAA
>JBBPBR010000007.1:33009688-33151662 GCA_037974775.1 Cicer pinnatifidum | reverse complement strand
AACATTTTAGTATTTTATATTTTTTTTTTTGATTTGGTCTTTTATTATAAAAATTCTAAAATACAAAGAATAAAAATATAAGTTCATTTGAAGATTTGAGTTATAAATTTGATAAAATTTGCACTATATTGAATATGATAATTAATTTTATGAGTTTTGTTTGAACATTTTGATGAATTTTAATAAAAAAAATGATAACATTGTTAAAAATTTTAAAACATAAAAGATTAAATTGTTTACTTAGAATTAAATAAATGATTAAATCGAGAAATAAAAAAGATAAAATACTCAAGTGTTATGTGAAATTAAGTTAAGAAACCTTATAAGCAATTATGCCTAGCTTTTTAGATTTTTTGATATTAAATAGCTCTTTTTTATTTTTTAAATTATGAAATGTCCTACTTTAAAAAGTATTTACTCGAATGCCTACTTTTTTTTTTCAAGTAGAAAGTCGCTTCCCCAGGAAGCAACCAGTTGAAGGAATAATTTTTAAACTACTATAGAAGGTTACTTCTCCGGGGAACGACCTGTAACTAGCTTTATTTATTTATTTTAACATTCGTTATAATAGTTAAAATGATTATTAAAAAATAAAAATACTAATAATAAATTAAAATAAAATACATTAATAAATTATAAATTAATTTTGTTTTTTAATTATTATTATTAAATAAATAATTATTATAATTATAATTAAAAATGATTATAATTAAAATGATCAAACTATATTATAAATTTAAAAAAAATACATTAAAATAAAATAAAAAATCAACCAATCCTACCTGATTTGATCCACCATCTCACCTGAAGAGCATCAGTTTCGATACTCAACAACAATTAAGTGAATTTGATTACTTGTTTATTAACGAAGTCCCAACATTGGATGAAATTCTTGTGGTTGGAATGAAGTTTCAAAATAAAGATGAGACACATTCAATTTACCAATCATAAACAATTCAACCTTTTTGTATTTTGAAACTCTACATCTAACCAAACAATTTGGACTTGACCAATAAACAATATACATTTCTAAATCTGATTTTTGTACTACAAAATTTAATGATTTTTTTAAATGGTAACGTTTGATTGCATGTACGCATTCATATTTGTTTTGAAACTTCATTCCAACTGCAAGAGTTTCATCTACTGTTGGGACTTCGTTAATGAACAAGTGATTAAATTCACTTGATTGTTGTTGAGTATCTAAATTGATGCTCTTCAGGTGAGATGGTTGATCAAAATTAGGTAGGATAGGTTGATTTTTTTATTTGTTTAAATTTTAATGTATTTTTTTTAAAATTTATAATATAATTTTATCATTTTTAATTATAACTTTAATAATTATTTATTATAATAATAACAATTAAAATAATAACAATAATAATAATAATAATAATAATAATAATAATAATAATAATAATAATAATAATAATAAAGCTAGTTATAGGTCGTTCCTCAAAGAAGTGACATCGGTTAAAAATTATTCATTCAGTTGTTTCTGAAGTAGCAATGTCGATTTACAAGAAAGAGATATTTGAATTATAAATATTCTCTTTTAAAAATTCTTGAAATATCTAAAGATTTAACTCAAGAATGATATTGGTTAAGAAAATAGAAAATCAAAGAACATTATTGGTTTTTACCAGAAAACGTAGAACGTTCTTAGTTAGCTTATAAGCAGAAATTCAGTTTATATTTTAAGTCAATTAATCAATCAAGCTTAATAAATAAAGAGACAAGAGAAAGAATATCACACAAAAATGTATCTTGGTTCATCCAACTTGGGCAACATCCAGTCCTCACAATTGTGAGATTTTCCACTAAGTGTTCAAAATAAAGAACTTTCTTGGTTTTATAGCACCTAGCTTCCATCAATCTTGATCTATTACAAGCTTTATTTCTTTCCACCCAAAAAGCAAATTAATCACCTATCAATCTTGATAGGATTTCTTACAATTTTTTTCAAACTATACTAAACTCTTATAGTTTAAGTTTTACAATAATGATGATATTGTTTTGATAGAATCTGATATATCTCAACTCTTGTTTGAAATTCGATTCTTTATAAAGAAATCAGTACAATAATAACAGACTATGATATATAATCAGAACCAAATCTTTTTTGTGAAAATCAGAATTTCAAGTATGTGAATGTGAATGATTTGCGAGACTTGATGCACTTGAACTTCTACAATTTCCCTAGGCATTTACCTTTCTTTTATAGGCGTTTTGGAGCAATTAATAATGGTCAAAATAGTTGTTAGTAGTGCTCTATCAGTTTTGACCAAAACCAATATATATGAATAAAAATATTCCAACTTTTGAACATTTTTTAAACCTGTTTGACTGGTCTGATTTATTCGTTCTTGATCATATTGCCTTTCTGTTTAATGATCCTCTATGTGACACGTCCGTGTATTTTTAAAATATAATAATAATAATAATAATAATAATAATAATAATATAATAATAATAATAATAATAATAATAATAATAATAATAATAATAATAATAATAATAATAATAATAATAATAATAATAATAATAATAAAACTAACTTCCCACCCACTTTCTTTTTTTCCATCCCACTTTTTCCTCTTCTTCTTCCCTTCCTCTCGGCCATCTCCCCATTTCCTCCATTTTTCATTTTTTCTTTTCTTTTCTTTTCTTTTCTTTTCTTTTCTTCTTCTTCTTCTTCTTCTTCTCGCTTAATGCCAAACTAGTCTACTTAAATTTTAAACTCATAGGAAGGATATACAAGTGCTTGGGTGAAATTTTGGGTTAGGGTTTGTCCTCTAAAGAAGGAGAAGAGTACCCATCTCTTGAGAGTTGTTTATTAAGACTCATTGAGGTAAGTGCATAACTCTAAGGCTAGTATGAATTCATAGAAAAATGTAGATTTGAGTAAAAATATTATTTTGTGGTTAGAGTATATTTAAATGATTTTCATGGTTTCCTAGAGTTAGCTAAACTTTAGAATAGAATTTTCTAAAGTCTTGGAAATATTCTTGATACTCAAATTTGTCCGCTGAGATCCTACCGGCTACTCTGAAAGTTGTTGGAGAGCAAAGTTAGACGATTCTCCATAGCTGTGAGTTGACGACGATCATCGTCATATATTTTTATACTGCTATTACTATTATTTTACTTGTTTTCTATATTAAAGTATTTATTGAAAATTTTGGGAAACACAACCCTTTGAATTTTATCTCGATTTCGTTAATTATTTAATTTAACGGTCTTTGTTATATAATATGTTATTTGTTGGATTTACGTATGAGTTAAAGTATTTAAATATTTATTTGTTATGCGATTGAATATATTTTTTATGAATTTCGATGAAATAATTTTAAACGCGTGTTTTGGGAAATCGTTGTTATAATTATTAATGCGTTAGGTGCACCTAGTTACCACGTGTTGATTAGAGAAAGTTAACCGTTAGATGGAGCCGCCCCTACGGGAGAGGTCATCCGTAGGAGGAGAGGGCTATCAACGAGATGTAAGCTCCCTAATTGATACGTGATGATGCGTTGTGGGATTGAGAGGAGAGGGCCATCCGTTAGATGGAGCCGCCCCTAAGGGAAAGGCCACCCTTAGGAGGAAAGGGCTATCAATGAGATAAAGCCGCCTCTTGGTTCTAAAAATTTGTATTGTTACTTGTTTGACTTTTATGATGATTTTAAGGTTCATTTTGATTTCGTTTCGTTATCAACTGGATTTTTAATATTTATGTCAAGCGATTAAACAGTTATTTGTGCCTTTTGTGTTTCCCTTCTAATTGGTGGTGGTTGTTGTCTCCTCACTAAGTCTTTGTGACTTACCCTTTATGTTGCTTATTTTTTTCAGATTCGCAAGCAGCTGAGTAGGAATCTATTATTTGATTCAAGTCTCAACACACTTCTTTTTTTGGTAGGCCTCTTTGATCGAGGACAATTTTTTGTAACAGTTGTTGAGTCTATGTAAATTGCAGCTATTTTGGAGTCTAGAAAGTCTATTTAATTTTTTTTTTGGAAGTGTATTAAGCAATTTGATTATGTTATTTGAATTATGACTGGATTGAAAGCTTAACAGGGATTTTACAAAATTTGGGAATGTTGAAGTTATAGAGGATACTCTGTCGAAATTTCGAGTAAAAAGTATATATATTTTTTGAAATGCTTAGAGAACGATTTAGTTGTTTAATTGTTAAGTTAATTGCTAGGCTTGCAAGGCTAGGAGTATAGCTTGTGCGCCGGTCACGACATTTAAATTTCGGGTCGTGACACTATGCTTCGCATGTATGTTTTGATGTTATATCTTCAATCTTGAGACCTGATTTTGTCCAAGCTGATTTGAAGAATGATGATGAACTTCTGCAAAACTAAGGAGATTGATACTGAACTTCTGCAGAAACAGAGATTGATTAACAATCTGGACTGTCAGTCTTTGAACTTTCTGGAGATTGATGATCAACTTGGAGATTCAGTTTTGATCATTTTGGATGACTCCCCGTTGTCTTGTACATATCATGATTAATTAACTTTCTTGATAGTTTGGTTGAAGATGGTTCAGACTTATTTCAACTAGCTTGATTCATGACCCTTTATCTTAGTGATTCCAATGCCTTCTTTGACTAGAATGCATCATACTTGTTCCTTGCCAAGTCCTGATAATCTTAGAATAAAATTCAGAGGCAGAGTCTTCCTTGGACCAATGTAAATTGATTGATCGTTAGACTGTACTGATCAGTCTTGATGTTGGAGATCATTCTCCAGAATGTTCTTGTTTTTTAATCTGACTTTCTTTGCTTTGCTTGATTCCTATCTTTAAATTAATTCACTCAAAAACACATGTTAAATTAACGTAATATTTTAGAATCATAATTAACATTCTTAATTAACCTTTGTTTATTTTCATCAAAACTTTAATTTGAGAGTTTGTCTTAACAGTTTCTTGGGGAAGCGACTTCTTACTGGGAAAAAAAAAGTAAGGCATTCACATAAATATTTTTCAAAGTAGGACATTTTAGAAATAAAAAAATAAAAAAGGAATATTTAAAGCAAACAGTCAACTTTTTATACTCACATCACCAATATATATTTTTCAGAACAAACCCACACATATATCTAGAGTTGTCAATTTGACAAGCCCCCTAATTATTGGCCCCAGTCCACATGTTGGAGGGGTCAAAAGAATTAATAATTTAAAAGGCCCCAAAAAACAAGGCCCCCAAACTAAAAGTCCCTTAAAATTTTGTGGGCTTAGTGGACCTATAAGCTTTTTTCGATAAAAAATTTTCATTTTTTTTTCTCACAATTTTTTGAGAAAAAAATATTTTTTAATTTTTTTTCTCACAATTTTTTCAAGAAAAAATATCAAAATTAAGAAAATATTGGAGGCCTATCAACCCCATAGCCCCCTCCCTTAAGTTCTATGAAATAATAGACCGAAATTTAAAAAAAAATATTTTAATAGAAGGCCTAAATTGAGGTTTAATAAAAAAAAATTAAAAGAACCTTGTAGTTGAGGGCTTTTTTGACAGCTCTAGATATATCTTATCTTCCCAACAATCTCATATCTATTTTCGTGCATGAAAATTCAATTGAGGCAAGTAATCAAGTAAATAATTTTTGCAATGTTCCACCAGATGTATTACCTTCATAGAAACTCAAAAATACATTGGTGGTTTTTGGAGCTTTCTTCATCGTCCCACCTATTGGGAGTTTCTTGTCTTCTAGCCTCAGGTCAGCCTGTAATTTTGAGGTGGCACAAATGAAGAAGGGATGAGCAAATGTGGAAAATTGAAACAAAAGGGCTCATTGTTATGCTCTTTCTTTGCTTTTCTGCAAATAATTATAAAGCTTCTGACTGTCATGCTTTGATATTCTCTCTTTCTTATAGAAGTTCAATATTTCTCTTCAACCTCTTTTACTCCTACTTCTCTCTTCTTTTAATCAATCTAATCTATTAAATATTTTATGAATTTTTTTAATGGTGATTGATCATCCATCTCGAGAAATACTTATTTCGGCACAATTTTTAGACATACAAATATACAAAACGTTTAAAGTAAAATGATTAAGTGATATAACTAAATTATTTCTCAATTAATTTTTTTGATTTGTGAGTGCATGCCCAAATATTTTTAATTTGAGTTTGTGTCCTTACAAGATTTACTCTTCACTCATGTATTTTGTTCACAAGTGTTAAAAATATTTTCAGCCCTTTTACTAATAAAGAAAGTGATCCATCTATACATTAGGCCACTATGCGAAAAATAGGATTTTACAGCGCTTTTTTTAATCCATTTACAGCTCTTTTTCAAAAAAAAAAAAAGCGTTGTGGAATCGAGCGCTGTAAAAGATACAACAGTGCTTGTTTTTTTTTTTGTTTATAAAAAAAACGCTATAAAACATGTAGATATAATGCGCACTTGTTATGCACATTTTACAGCGCTTTTTCAAAAAAGCGCTGTAAAATGCGCGCACATAATATGCATTATTATGCACATTTTACAACACTTTTTTGAGGAAGCGCTGTAAAATGTGCACCTATAATTCATATATTGGGTGCGCCTTTTATAGCGCTTTTTTGAAAAAGCGCTGTAAAATGTGCAATTTTATTTTTTTAAAACGTTGTTAATTAAATTTTTGAAAAACGCTTTTTAGCTTTTTATGACATTTTTTTAGAAAACGCTGTCTTTTAATTTTTTTTCCAAAATTATTTTGATCCAGAATCAGTTCACACAACAACAAAACATATTCAAATACATATTTATAATTAGTTCACACAATCAGTAGACAAAAACAGAACTCTGTAACTTAATTAACATGTACATTGGACAGAACTCTGTAACTTAATTAACATGTAACTCTGTAATTTACAACCTAATTAACTACATTCAGATACATATATATAACCTAATTTGCAACCTAATTAACTACATATACATTGAACATATATTGTACAACAACACATATTCATATACATGTTCATATATTGTGTCCTATGATAATATACATATAACTAACTAACAAAATTTACAGAATATAACTAGCTACCATATAATATTCAGATCCCTTGCAGCATGCTATTTCCCAGAAAATCAAATAATTTTCATTTCAAGCACATACTGACACCAGTCTTCCTTTAATTCCATTAGAACTTCCTCAGAGTATGATAAAAATTTAAAGGCATATATTTCAAACCTTTATTGGGATCCATGTGATGTTATTAGACTTTTGCTTCGACACTGTAGCACCTCTTTGAGCTCGAAAAACTTGTAAAGCACTATCTAATGAATAAATGTGATTATTATAGCATTAACAAACACATTATTTATATATATATATATATATATATATATATATATGTAAGAAATAAATGAATATTACTTACGTGTCGAACATAGTCTTTATATCGGAGTGATTGTTGTAATTGTCATGCAAGTGATCCAAATAGTATATAACTTTAGAGGTCGCATTGATTGCAAATAGCACCCAATGTGCCCTACAACAACAAAAATTTGGTTAAGCAATTTTGTTTATACACAACTAATAAATTAAAATCTCATCAATTAAAAAAGATATAAATAAATAATATATAATTACGTACCCTGAATTATATGGTGTGAAGAACAATTTATCCTTTTCTATATTTTCTAATAACATATCTACAATGTAATTTGCATATGCGCTCGATAACCCCAAAATATGATAGATTTGCATATATTGGGTTTTTGTCTTTTGCACTTGAGACATGCATCGCTTCAGCTACGAGAGTGACTCCGCTATTTTGCGTAGTGGTCTGATCATCTTGTTCTTTGGTATAAAATGTGTAGCCGTTAATAACATAACTAATGTAAGAAAAGACATGTAAGCTCGGACCATTTGCTAGCCACCTCAATCTCTGTGAAATTGATCCGGGGTCTATATCAAACTTTGACATTATGTGATTTTTTAACCATGTTATAAAACTTCAAATGTGCTCTCGAGTTATCCAATTTTTATTCCTATTCATGTTCAAACGAGATAATTGATCCATGTGTATTGTAACATACGGTTGAACCTCATCATCATTGTGCAAAACATACAATTGTGCCTGCTCCTATTCTGTCCTTGATATAGTCAGTAGTCTCATTCCAATTATCCATTCTCCTAATATTCTTCCCGAATGACGAGACATGGGAAGTCCTATGGATTCAACATTGGACAGATATTCAGTACAAAATTCAGCAGCCTCTTCAACAATGTACCGTTCAGCAATACAACCTTCTGGTCGACTTCTACTTTTTACGTACCCTTTTAATATTTTCATATATCGTTCTATCGGATACATCCATCTCATATAAGCTGGCCCACAAAGTTGTGTCTCCTTAACCAAATGAACAGTAAGGTGAACCATTATATCAAAAAACGAGGGTGGGAAATACATTTCAAGCTCACACAAAGTAACAACAATTTCCCTCTGCAATGTCTGTAATTTCTGAGGGTCGATCACTTTACTACAAATTTCCTTGAAGAAGAAACATAATCTAGTTAAGGCTCGTCGAACTTTTTCAGGTAAAATGGAATGTATACCTATTGGTAGCAAATGCTCCATTAGAATATGACAATCATGGGTCTTCAAACCTTTTAACTTGAGGTCTTTCATACAAACCAAATTTTTAATGTTTGAAGAGTATCCTTCTGGAACTTTAACTTCGTGTATAAATTTACACAGAACAATTTTTTCCTTTCTAGATAGAGTATGAGCGGCTGGAGGTAGATATGTGCGATTTCCTTTCTTTACGGGACCCAATTCATTTCTTATTCCCATATCGACCAAGTCCAATCTTGCGTTGATGCCATCTTTAGACTTTCCTGGAACATTGGGTAACGTACCAATAACACTATCAAATACATTTTTTTTCAATATGCATCACATCGAGGAAATGTCTTATATACAATGACTTCCAATATGGCAATTCAAAGAAAATTGACTTTTTCTTCCACCCAGTTTTGACCAACTCTCCCGCAAAAGGTTTGCCAAATTTATTGGTCAAACCTTGTACTTTTTCAAGTATTTGATATCCAGTCGGTGCTAAAGGAGCTTTACCTTCCTCTGATTTTCCATTGAATGCATTTCTCCACCCACAATACTAATGACTATAAGGTAAAAATCTACGATGTCCAAGAAACACATTCTACTTACAATGTTTCAACCGCATCCAATTTGTACTCTCTTCACATATAGGACATGCACACTGACTTTTAATGCTATATCCTGATAAATTACCATATGCTGGAAAATCATTAATTGTGCCGAACAACATGGCCCTCAAATTGAAACACTTTTTCTTATACCCATCATAAATTTCCACACCTGTCTCCCACATAATTTTTAAATATTCAATTAAAGGAGTCAAGTATACGTCGATATCATTCCCCGGTTGTTTGGGTCCAAAAATTAACAAAGACAACATCATAAACTTACGCTTCATACATAACCATGGAGGTAGGTTTTAAATCAACAAAATCACAGGCCACGTGCTATGTGAGATGCTTTGAAGACCATGGATTCATTCCATCAGTAGAAAGTGCAAGTCTTAGATTTCTTGACTCTATCCCGAATTCAAGATACTCAGTGATCAATTTTTGCCCATTGTGGGGAATCTACAGGGTGTCGAAACATTCCATCTCTAATTCTTTCATCTGCATGCCATGTCAAGTGTTTTGAATCTTCTTCACTGCGATACATGCGTCTAAATTTTGGTATTATAGGAAAATACCACATGACTTTTGCTGGAGTAGATTCTTTCTTCTTATATCGAGAGACATTGCATTTCGAACACGCCTTAAGTAATTCATATTCGTTTCAAAATAAAATGCAATCTTTAGGATACGCATGAATCCTTTCGTAACTCATGTCAATAGAACACAAAATTTACTCTCCACCCCATATTTTGTTCACAAGTGTTTAAAGCACTGCCAACCATATTTTTTTTTATAAAGAAAGTGATCCATTTTGTATATTACGCAATTTATTGTCCTTTTTTCGTTCAAATCTATTACTTGATTATAATTATTATTGTTGTTATTGTTGTTCGAGAGATTAAATTACACCAATGTAACATTACATCAACGTTACATTGTATTGAAAATTTATATTATATAAATAATTCATGAAATTTTTTATAAAATCTAAAATCATTTGATATGAAATTGAAATACATAAAAATTAATGTCGTATGTCTTTTTATTAAATGCTGTTATTCTTTATTAGTTTCAATTATCAATCAAATGATTTCAGTTTTATACAATTTTTTGCATAAATCATCTATATATTATAAACTTTCAATCCAATGATGTATTTTATAAAATTTGTATCGGTTAAAATGTTACTAGTTAGTGTAAATAAAAAAACAAACTTGGGGCCTCATTAAAACTTCTAGTACCAAAACTCCCTTTAGAAAATATCCTAAAGGGGAAAAGAGTACCCTTCATTGTCAATATATTACACGTACTTTAAGTTTCGAGGACGAAACTTCTTTTTGGAGGTAAGTAATGTAAGACCCTTAATTTTAAATTCTAATTTATGTATTTTGAGGAATTTTGTGAATTTCTGAGACTTTTTAGCCAATTTTATGACATTTTTGCGAGTTAAATGCCAAAAATATCTTTTTGAAGAACCGATTAAAATTATTCGTCGATGAATAATTTTATTTAATTACGATAAATCTTTTGTCGAAGAATTTTTTTTTCTGAGATGCATCATTTTTCAGAAAATTCATTTGTCGATTGAGTTGCGGCGATAATAGATAATTTTTTGAAAAAGTAATTTGTGATGTGATGTGAGGTGACAAACGTAATGATGACTTTTATAAAAATATCTAGATATTTGTAAATATCTAGATATTTGTTTAGATATTTATTATTATTATTATTATTATTATTATAATATATTATTATTATTTTAATATATATATATATATATATATATATATATATATATTTATATATATAACCAAGAGAAATGAATTAGAAAGCAAAACAGAACACGTTTCCTCAGCCTTGCCAAATTTCCTTCTCTTCCTTCTCTGTTTCCACCCCAAACCAAAGTTTTGGTTTTTTTTTTCTTTCAAAAACTCAAATATAAACCTCCATTAATCTATTAGATCGAAGCTTTCATTCGAGAAGCGATAGAAGAGAAAGTTGCTCATTGCCACGTTGCGGTGCTTGTGAGCTAGTTTTTGACGCGACATCACGAATTTAAATTTTACCGGAATTAATTATGGTATCGTAATCGCGTGTTAGAGCTATCGTTTATGTAAGGGCTCCTTCCAAAATTTTAGTTTGCATTTAGGACATTATTTGTGATTTTGTGGAAAAGAAATTTGATGTATTTGATGTGTGAATTTGTAGAAAATGAATTTAATGCGATTTATATGCGGATTTTGTAGAAAATGAATTGATGAAAGTTGGTGGGTTATGTGTAAAAATATGGAGTTTTGACATTGGGTGAGTTATGTTTGAATTGTTGAAATTTAATTGAGGTGTTATATGTGTGTTGTGGAATTGAATTGATTGTTGTTGGTGTGAATTGGCGGTAATTAAATGCGATGAATTTGAGTTACGTAATGAGTTATTTTCAAATAAATGAGTTTGAACTGAAGTTGAAATTTTACGAAAAATTTAGAGTTGTTAAAGTTGTCAAAAGTTTAAATTTTAACTAAATTAAAGAGTTTGAGAAAAAAGATAGATTGAAATTAAAAATGATTAGAGTTTAAAATGTTACTCTTTTAATTACTCTTTGATTGAGTTTAAAAAGAAATAAAAAAAGTTTATAGTATTTTATCAACTCAAATATTTCGGTGCTTTAATATTCGAGTATGTGAATGTGAAATTTGGACAATATTTGTTTTATTTAGTTTTAAGTAAATAATATAGATTATTTGGTTTTAAAAGTTTGGTGTGTGAGAAAGATTTAATTTTGGGAATTTTGTTGTGTTCGGATTAGTTTTATTGTGAATAAATTGTTATAAATATTCATGTTTATGTAGTTAGCTCCTTGAGTCTCGAAACGGAATCGAGACCGTTGGCACTGAGTTAGCGGTGGGGAGAACTCTGATATATTAATGTTGTTGTGATGATTTATGGTTGAAAATTTTGGATATTGTATATGGTGATTAATGTTTGGGAATTTTGGTGATTCATATTAGGTGAAATTGATGTGTTCATAATTAATATTATGAATTTTTGAGATGAAATTTATGTGTGATTTGGTGGAAAATGAATTTAATTCAATTTAGGTGTGGATGGAATTTGGAGATGTGATTTATGTGTGGTTGTAGAAATTTACATTGGTGTGAATAAATTTGTTTGAGTATGCTCTGTGTTGTATTTGAAAAATCATTAGTGTTAAATGAGTATTAAAAATGGGGAATCTTTTAATAGCTGCATTTACTTAATGATTGTGGTGAAAAGAGTCAGAGTATGCTCATGCATTTCATTGTACATGGTAATCGCGATGGGGCCATGGTGATAGTGGTGACCGTGATGGGCCATGAGATGATGCCATGTGATTTGTTGGTTCATCTTATCCTTGCGGGGATTTTCGCGTTGTGTAGGTCTGTGATAGACTACACATTTTTAGTAAATCGTGCTGACCCGTGATAGGTGGCACCTTGGTAAACAGTACTGGTCTGTGATAGGCGGTACGTTTACGATTTAAGCTTTTTAGTAAATCGTGCTGACCCGTGATAGGTGGTACCTCGGTAAACAGTACTGGTCTGTGATAGGCGGTACGTTTACGATTTACGCCTTTTAGTAAATCGTGTTGACCCGTGATAGGTGGCACCTCATTAATTAGTACTGGTCTGTGAGAGGCTGTACAATTATGGTTTACGCCCCTCGAGGAGGATTTTGGTTTGGAATTATGGAATCATGCATTTTGGCATATACGTATTGCATTAGGGTGCTTGGCACGCGAGTCATGTTTGTTATACTTTGATGATTGTATATACATATTCGGTTGTTGTTGTGATTTGTCGTAATTGCTTTGAGGTGTGAATTTGTGGAGATTAATTTGGTGTTAATTATGTGTTCATAATTGATAATATTAGTGTTTGAAGTGTTGATTGATTCAGAGCCATTTTAGAATTGAAAATCTGCATTTTCTCAATTGTATTCGGCTACAACAATGCAGTTTGTCAACATTTCATTTTTCAACATTGTTTATGAATTTTTGGACATATGAAAACCCTTTCGAGGAGTATGCTAAGACGAAAGGTTCTTTTGAGCATTTGAAAATATAAGAATTTTGCTATGTGATATTTGTTAATTTCGGTTGGTGACCTTTACAATTATTGTGGAAATCTGGGCTTTGCCCTCAGATGAGAAACAGGATCATCCTACCGGTTAGTACCCTGGAGATGGGAAAGTAGTTAGTCATACCTGACTGAAGCTGTGTCAGGAGGATCCCTCGGGGCACGTGGAGATCACCCGGGTTGTGTAGTTTTTGTAGCATGATTAGATTAGGTGGTCGTATAAGGACTAGATGTCCTTCTTTTGTGATTGTATTTATTTCATTTTGGAAGATTGTATCCTTGCTTAAACTGTAAATATTTGTTGACTTTGTTGTTATGTTACGACTTAAATATTTATCCAAAAGTATTTTCTTTGTTTTATTTGTTTGTTTAAAAAAAAATACACTCGCGCTGTTAAAAATCGGGGTGTTACACTAAGCGATCCCGAATCAATTTAACTTTTTCAATGGCATCTTGAACCAATTCTGGACCAACTAATTTAGCTTCACCAACTTCAAACCACCCTATTGAAGACCTACACCGTTTTCCGTACAAAGACTCAAACGGAGCCATCTAAATACTAGATTGATAACTATTATTGTATGCAAATTCATTCAAGGGAAAATGTTGATCCCAACTACCCCCAAGATCTAGAACACAAGCACGAAACATATCTCCTAATATTTGTATAGTCCTTTCAGATTTACCATCTGTTTGGGGGATGAAAAGCTATGCTAAGCTTCAAACGAGTTCTTAATGAAGTTTGGAACGAATTCCAAAATTGAGTAGTAAATTGAGCCCCACAGTCATAAATAATAGACATCAGTAAACCATGCAAAGAGATAATTTTATACAAATAGAGTTTAGCATATTGAGATGATGTATACGTAATCTTCACAGGCAAAAAGTGTGCCGATTTGGTTAACTGATCTATAATCACCCACACTGAGTCATAACCCCGCAGGCTTTTGGTGCTCAGCCTTTACTTGTTGACACACTAAGCACCTAGAGACAAAATCTGCTACGTCTCTCTTCATCCCTTCCCACCAATACAATTCTCTCAAGTCTTGATACATCTTATTAGAACCTGGTAAATAGTATAAGAAGAATGATGAGCCTCCTCTAAAATTTTCCTCTTAAAGTCACCAACATTTGAAACACACAACCGAGACTTCAACCTTAGCACACCATCATAATCAATTGAAAAGTCTGAAATTTTACCATTCTGAACATTGTTTACCATATTCACCAAGTATGGGTCTTGACTTTGAGCTTCTTTGGTATCATTAACTATGGTTGGACGAATTTGTACGTGGGCTAAAAATAACCTCGAATGACCAAGTTCCAATTGAATTCCACTTTCAATAACTTCTTGAAATTCTTTAACTATTGGTCTCTTTACTTCTGCTATATGAGCAAGACTACCCATGGATTTCCTACTCAAAGCATTTGCAACAACACTTTGCAATCATAATCTTTCAAGAGTTCCATCCACCTTCTTTGTCTTAAATTTAAATCTCGTTGTTGAAAGATATACTTAAGACTTTTATGATCGGTATAAATCTCTCAAGTTTCACCATATAGATAGTGCCTCCAATCTTAAGAGCAAAATTAACTGCAGCCATTTCCAAATCATGTGTGGGATTGTTCACTTTATGCCTCTTGAGTTGTCTAGATGCATAGGCAATAACATTACCTTGTTCCATAAGTACACAACCGAGACCAACTCTAGAAGGATCAAAATAAACTCCATGACTTTCACCACTCATAAGTAATGCCAAAATAGGTGCTGACGTCAATTATAAGCCATAAGCTTCCCTGATCTAGTTTTTGATTTATATCCCAAACATACAAGTGCACATTAAATAGTTGCTTTATCTAATGTTTTGAATCAAGAAACATTTCAGGCATACATGAAGACACCACAACACTTGGAACAATAGTTTGCAACTCAAGGAATCAACCATAGTTGGAGGATGCACTTGAGGAAGATGCAATTTTTGTTTAGTGGTATTAGGTGTCTAGGTATCAAGTTAAGTAAACAATCACTAAAGTCTCACACAAGACATGCCAATAAGTTTTTGTCATTCATTCATGTGTTATGAAACTTAAAACTAAAAACACTCGATTGAATAATCGATTGAATGGGTCATCAATCGAATGGCACATAAACTGTCTTAAACAACTGAGGTCTGTAACAAGATCACTCGATTGTCCAGTCGATTGCATAATAGACTGACAACTCGATTGATGCTGAAATTCAAGTTACAGAGAGCACTCAGTCTGTGCCCACTCGATTGACCACTCGATTGATCACTCGATTGGCAACTTGATTGTCTGCAGTATCTGAGTCAATTTGACCACGATACTCGATTGATCAATCGATTGATGCTATATTTTATATCACAGTGAGCATCTAGTTTTGAACAAATCGATTGCTCACTCGATTGAAAGGAAATTATGGCATCAGGTCTGAATCACTTGATCACGAAAATCGATTGTCTAGTCGATTGCACAATAGACTGACAACTCGATTGATGCTATATTTCATATCACAGTGAGCACCCAGTTTTGAACAAATCGATTGCTCACTCGATTGAAAGGTTTTCATAGCATCAGGTCTGATTCAGAAACTTGATCAATCGATTGACAAATCAAGTGAAGCCTATATAATTCAAGATTCCAGAAACACAGAATATACGACACTCGATGCAGCAATCGATTGTATTCTTACAAACTCGATTGGGCAATCGATTGTCCTGGTGTTTGCCTTGAATATATATATGGTGCCTCAAATCTTTTTTTTTAATACACAACCAAAACAAGAAAGAACTCTTGCACAAAAACTTTTCACATTTTTCAGAACCTTTTGCTCTCAATCCTGCATATCTCTGAAAACACTTTGAAAGAAAAGTTTTCTAACACACACAAATATTCATTGGCAAATCAAATTTTTTTGTGTGATGCTAGAGTGATTGAACACATCTCTTGATACTATTTTTCTTTGTTCGTGACAAAGACAATTCTTTGTAATTGATGCTGTAACAAAATCCAGTTTAGAAACTGGTGGCTATCCTTGTTGTTGTGCCATCATCAAGAGGAAGTCTACTTTGATCTTGTGTGAGTTTGGTGATAAACTACAAGGATCAAAGGGGTGACAAGATAGAAGTGAAGGGAGTTAGATTGATAGGTCGTGTAGAAGACTGGAAAATCTGTAAAAGTACTCGAATTCATTCTATAGTGGAAAAGGCTGGAATCATGTTTATGATTACAGGACTGGATGTAGGCCGTTGGATCAACGGCTGAACCAGGATAAATCTTGGTGCAATCTTTCTTATCCCTTCTCTTTAATTTTCCAGTATTATATACCTGCTTATTGTTGTATGCTCCTTGTCATAATTGTATGTGTCTTTTAATTTCCGCTGTGTATGAGTTGTATGAACATCGCATGATTAATTTGGGAATTATGTCGAACTAGTTGGATTTGATCTTAATTCTCTCTGTGTTAATCAAATGAAGTCATAATTTTCCAACAAGTGGCATCAAGAGCCTGACTTTTTTAGAGAAAAACTCATAAAAGAAAATGACTTCTTTAGATTTCCTAGGAGAAGGAGCATCTCTAACCAGACCCCCTGCATTTAATGGTACAGCATACATGTACTTGAAAGAGAGGATGCTCATCTTTCTAGAAGCATGTGGGCTGGACATTTTAGATGCAGTGGAGAATGGTCCCTTCGTGCCCAAAATTACAGGCACTGAGGGATCATCCTGCATCATCAAACCAAGATCTGATTGGTTTGATGATGACAAAAAGAAGGTTGGATATAATGCCAAAGCAAAAAATATTATAACATCAGCTTTAAGTGCAGAAGAATTCTTTAGAGTGTCAAATTGCAAGACTGCACAGGAAATGTGGGACACCCTGCAAGAAACACATGAAGGTACTACAGACGTCAAACGGGCAAGAACAAATACATTAATGCACGAGTATGAACTTTTCTGCATGAAGAAAGATGAATCCATAAATGATCTACAAACGAGATTCACTCACATCATTAACAATCTACATGCCCTGGGAAAAGTTGTGGATAATGAACAGCAGATAGGAAAAGTTATGAGGTGTTTGTCAAGGGAATGGCATCCCAAGATAACTGCTATTACTGAGTCTAAAGATCTTGCCAATATGAGCATAGCAACGCTGTTTGGAAAGCTTCGTGAACATGAGATGGAACTACATAGATTAAATGAGACAGAGCAATCAAACAGAAAAAGCAAAGGACTTGCACTGAAGGCTCAATCTCACAAAGAAAAATCCGAACCAGATACGGAAAGCTCATAAAGTGAATCTAGTGAAGAACCTGAGATAGGAATGTTGGTCAGAAAATTCAAGAAATTTCTAAAAAAGAAGGGAAGCTAGTCAAGAAAACCACAGAATTCAAAGACTAAAGGCTCCAGCAAAGGTGACACCGGTGATAGCAAAGTCATAACTTGCTATGAATGTGGGAAGACAGGACACATTAGATCTGAGTGTTACAAACTTCAAAACAGAAACAAGCCTACAAAAACTAAGGGCAAGGATCAACAACCTTCAAACAGGAAAGCTTACATTGCCTGGAACGACAATGATGAAGATTCATCTGAAGAATCAGAAAATGAAGAAGCAAACCTGTGTCTCATGGCTAACAATGATTCAGATTCTGACAGTGAGGTAAGTACCACATCTAATCCATCTTATGATGAACTTCATGATGCCTTTAATGAATTGCATAATGAATATGTTAGTGTACTCAAACAATTGATTAGTACTAAGAAACAGCTAGAAGAAAAATGCATGTTGATTAATGAAGTTAACTTGAAGCATGAGTCTCTTAAAGACATAAATGAAAAACTGAGAAAAGAAACTCATGAACTGAAATGTGATGTAGCTAAGTTTAACAGTGGTAAAAATAACTTAGACAGACTCCTTAGAGATCAAAGAAATTTACATGTTAAAACTGGACTTGGCTATAAACAAAGCATGCATACGAAAAGGCATCAGGAATTTGTTAAATCTAAACAAATGTATGATAAACTTACTATACCAAATCAGAAACCATCCCTTGCTGTTGTATGTCATTTTTGCTGCAAAAAGGGACATAAGGTGTTTAATTGTAAACTGAAAAAACGTGCCAACAGAGGATGGAGACAGATTTGGAAAGTTAAAGAACCATCATTTGAAACTAACCCCCCAGGACCCAATTTGAATTGGGTACCTAAATCCAAAACCTGACTCTTGTTGTGCAGATATGCTTGGCATCCAAGAATCAATCATGGTATCTGGACAGTGGATGCTCCAAGCATATGACCGGAGACAAGTCAAAGTTCTTGTCTCTGAACTTAAAAAGTGGTGGCTTTGTCAAATATGGAGATAACAACAAAGGAAAGATCCTAGGCATTGGAGATATAGGAAACAACTCAATTGCTGTTATCAAGGACGTTTTATTTGTTGAAGGTCTCAAGCACAACTTACTAAGCAACAGTCAGCTATGTGATAAAGGGTTTAAGGTACACTTTACTTCTACATATTGCACACTTGAGCATAAGGAAGTTGAAGGTATGAAACTTACAGGTAAAAGAGTTAATAATATTTACATGATAGATTTTGAGTCTTTACCTGCCAATGATATTTGTTGCCTGTTGTCTAGTGCTGATGAGAGCTGGTTGTGGCACAAGCGAGTGGCTCATATTAATATGAACCACCTGAACAGACTTGTTAACAAGCAGCTAGTCTTAGGTCTCCCAAATAGGAAGTTCTCTAAGGATAGACTATGCGACTCCTGTGAGAGGAGTAAGCTGGTTAAATCCTCTTTTCCCCCTATAGACTTGGTGCAAACCAAGAAGGTTTTAGAGCTGGTTCATATGGACTTGTTTGGTCGATCTCAGGTTAGAAGTTTTGGAGGGAACCTATACGGCTATGTGTTGGTAGATGATTTCACCAGGTTCACATGGACATATTTTCTGACTCACAAGAGTGAGGCATTCTCAACTTTTAAGAAATTTGCTGCTTTAGTTCAAAATGAGAATAATCAGAAAATCATATCCATAAAAAGTGATCATGGAGGTGAATTCCAAAATGATGCTTTTCAAACCTACTGTGAACATCATGGTATCAAACACATATTTTCAGCCCCTAGAACTCCACAGCAAAATGGAGTAGTAGAAAGAAAGAACAGATCCTTAGAAGAGCTGGCTAGGACCATGCTTAAGGATTCTAATCTTCCTAAGTACTTCTGGGCTGATGCCATTAACACTGCATCCCATGTAGTGAATAGGGTTCTTATTAGACCTATACTTAAAAAGACTCCCTATGAGTTATACAAAGGGAGAAAGCCTAACATCTCCTACTTTAGGATTTTTAGGTGTAAGTGCTTTGTGTTAAACAATGGCAAGGGACATCTAGGTAAGTTTGATCCTAAGGCAGATGAGGGTATCTTTTTAGGGTATTCCCAGGTTAGTAAGGCCTATAGAATCTACAATAAAAGAACCAAAACTATAGAGGAGTCTGTCCATGTCAAATTTGATGAAAACTTGAACAACACTCTTACTATAGTTGGTAACTCCTTGGATGATATTGTTGATTCTGAACCTATAGAAACCAGTGAGCCTGAACCTCCAACCAACCTTGACTGCGTAGAACAAATTAGGGAAGATGATCTACCCAAAGAGTGGAAGTTTGCCAAGAACCATCCCAAAGACAATATTATTGGAGAGATTTCAAAAGGTGTTTCAACCAGAAAATCCCTTAGAGAGTTTTGCAACCTTACAGCCTTTGTTTCTCAAGTAGAACCCAAAAACATTAAGGAAGCTCTTTTGGACCCTGACTGGATAGTTGCCATGCAAGAAGAGCTCAATCAGTTTGAGAGAAACCAATTATGGACTCTTGTTCCAAGACCAGAGAATAAACATGTCATAGGAACTAGGTGGGTTTTTAGAAACAAAATGGATGAGAATGGTGTGATCACTAGGAATAAAGCTAGGTTAGTGGCCAAGGATTACAACCAGGAAGAGGGAATAGACTATGATGAGGCGTATGCCCCAGTAGCCAGACTAGAAGCTATTAGGATCCTGCTGGCCTATGCTTGTATAATGGATTTCAAATTATTTCAAATGGACGTTAAAAGTGCTTTTTTAAATGGAGATATTAAGGAGGAAGTTTTTGTAAGTCAAACTCCTGGTTTTGTAGATCCTAAGCTTCCAAATCATGTGTTTAAACTTACAAAAGCTCTCTATGGCTTAAAACAAGCTCCAAGAGCTTGGTATGATAAGCTGAGTAATTTCCTTTTACAAGAAAATTTTTCAAGGGGAAATGTAGATAAAACACTGTTTATCAAAAGACAAGGAAAAGACATTTTATTGGTTCAAATTTATGTTGATGACATAATATTTGGATCAACAAATGATAAGCTTTGTAAAAATTTTGAAAATACAATGAAAGGTAGATTTGAAATGTCCATGATGGGAGAGTTGACTTACTTCCTGGGATTTCAAATTAAACAAAGCAAAAATGGCATTTTCCTTAGTCAATCAAAATATTGCAGTGATCTTTTAAAGAAATTTAACTTTGAAAAATTTAAATCCATTGACACGCCTATGAGTCAGTCCTGCTACTTAGATAAGGATGAACAGGGTAAAGCTGTAGATGTGACTGTGTTCAGAAGTTTAATAGGATCCTTACTTTACTTAACCGCTAGCAGACCAGATATCATGTTCAGTGTGTGCATGTGTGCTAGGTACCAGGCCAATCCCAAGGAATCTCACCTTAGTGCTGTTAAGAGAATCTTCAGATATCTCTTAGGAACCAAAGATCTAGGTTTGTGGTATCCTAAGGGATCTACTTGTACTCTTGTTGGTTATTCTGATTCTGACTTTGCTGGATGCAAATTGGACAGAAAAAGTACTTCAGGTACTTGCCAACTCTTAGGGAACTCTCTTGTCTCTTGGCATAGCAAGAAACAAAACAGTGTAGCACTCTCAACTGCTGAAGCTGAGTATGTTGCTGCTGGTAGTTGTTGCGCTCAAATTCTTTGGATGCAACAGCATCTCTCAGACTTTGGGGTGGACCTAGGAACCGTGCCTATTTTGTGTGATAACAGTAGTGCTATTAATATCACTAAGAATCCTGTCATGCATTCTAGGACCAAGCACATTGAAATAAGGCATCACTTCATTCGAGATCAATATCAACAGGGCAAGATTAAGTTGGAATATGTCAATACAACTGAGCAGTTGGCTGACATTTTCACCAAGGCCTTGCCTAAGGACAGTTTCTTCTTTATAAGAATGAAACTGGGCATCATTGATCCCAATTAAATCTGATCCTTATACCCAATTCGACTGCACAATCGAGTGTCCTGTGGCCAAATTGGCATTAATTCACTCAACATTCAATTGTGAAATCGATTGATTGATGAAAATTGCCTCATTGTGTCAAACTGGAAACTCGATAGTCGATTGTAACGTCGAATGGATGTGTCTTAGTTTTTATTTTTTTTATGTTTGTTTTGTTTTTGTTTGTTTCAATCGAATGGGCATTCGATTGCTAGTATCTCAGAAGCCTGACTGTTGAAGTTTTTATCACGACAATCGGATGGCAAATCGAGTGTTCATGTCTCTAGAACCAGATTTCTGAATTTTTTTTGTTTCGATATTCGATTGGGTAATCGAGTGATGCACTGGGATTTGGTTAAAATTCGATTGTACACGCGACTGTTTGGAAAAGTGAGCCACAAGTCTGAGGACCTTTGGAAATCAAAACCCGAGCATCGATTGGGTAATCGATTGACAGGTATCCGTTGAGAAAAATTATAGCCGTTGGTTGAGTGTAACGGTCATATTTTCAACCCAGAAATGTAGTCAGCCGATTGGGCAATCAAATTTCAATAGTACTATATAAACCTGGACTTCACAACTCGATTTCTCAATCAACTGCTGCATTTTGCTATCATATTCTTCATCCAACTGTAATCTTTTCTTCATCCAATCAACCTCAAATTCACATTATTCAATGGCTCGTGTTAAACAAACTGGTAGGAAACCAATGGTTACCTCTGCTGGCCCTTCTTCCAAAGTTGTTCAACAATCCAGCTCATCTTCTTTTTCTTCTAACTCTAGTGGAAGAACCCCTTCACCATCACCTCCTCCACCTCCTTCACCTCCAGCTAAAAGGGTTTCAATCCCTACTCACAAGGTACAGGCGAAGGACAAGGGCAAAGCAGTTGCCAATACTCCTGAAATAAGCAAAAAGAGGAAAGTTCCTCCATCTGAGAAGCTGCTCGGAGACGCAATGAAAGAGTTGAAGAAGAAGAAGCCTTCATCTCCTCCTAAGAAGATTAAGTCTTCAAAAGAGAAGGCTACTGAAGGCAAGACTATTCCAGAATCGTTTGCCAAAAGCAAAATCCAAGATGCTAGAACTTTGGATTTTCCTTATTTTGATCAAAATGGTTTTTCTTTTCAAAACCATTTAAGGTTCCATGGTTTGGAAAACCTTCTTACCTGTTCTTTGGATGTATATCCAAAGATGGTGAGAGCCTTCTATTCCACTTTTATCCTCACCAAGACCGGGTTCGTAGCTGAAGTGAAAGGCAAAAGAATGACAATGACCTTTGAAGATTTTTCAAAGCTAACTGGTTTGCCTTTTTGTGGATACACTATTGATGGACGAGCACATGATGCTCCAGAAGACGAAGGTTGGGAAAACTCCATCAACAAGCATGCTGCTTTACAGGAGTTGATGATAGAAGGATTTGTTGAGAAAGGAACCATTCAAGCTGGACAGATGAAGGTTGAGCACAGGCTGCTCATGTACGTGCTAACACGAATGTTAGTACCTAGAGCCGGAAATCATGCAGTTGTACAGCGGCTAGATGTTGTCTTGCTATGGGGACTGTACAAAGAACTGAAAATGAGTTGGGCATGGATTGTGCTACTGAACATGCATGAATCAGCACAAGGAAAACACATCCTGCCCTACCCCCAATTGGTTATGAGAATTCTGAGGCATTTCAAGGTGTCTCTAGCCAATGAAGAATCACTCACAACCACTCATACATTTGGTGAAGCCATTGTCAACCAAATGCAGATAAGACGGATCAACAATGTTTGGACAAGAACTCCAACAACTGCTGGTCATGCACAACCAAGTGCTGATCAAGCCCAGTCAAGTGCCCAAGCACCTACACCAGCTAAAGGATCTTCTGAGATCATGGCAAAGCTGACGGAGATTTTGAAACATCAAGCTGAACACAATGAGAGGGTGGAATCTTCTCTTCTAAAGCTTCAAACTGCCTTGGAATCAGTTCAGAAGGGTGTTTAAGACATCCAGGAGCACTTGGGTCTCAAAATGTCTTTTGAAGACATTGCAGAGATTGGGAGGCAATCAACTGCAGAACCAAACCAGGACATTGAAATTTGTTCTGATTCTCATGGGGAGAAGACACCTGCTGAGGGTAATACAGCGGTCTCTCCTCCTCCTGCTAGTGATAATGAGGATCAAGCCTAAGGTTTTAGTTGTCTAGGTTTAATTTGATGCTGTTTGATTGTTGCTGGTTGCTTGTCTGTTCTTACATATGTTGCTTATTAATTTCGTCCTGTTTTTTTTTTTTGCCGTATGTCTTTTTGTATTAATGACAAAAAGGGGGAGATTATTTGATTAATATCTGAGATTATGTATTTGAGATTCTCTATTTTGTATCTGATGAGACTATATATGCTGGATTAACATTCTGATGTTATAACTCTGATAATCTGATATTGATTTGCATATGTCCTGATTAATGCATATTCATGGTCTGATATATACTAAGCTCTGGTGCTTTATATTCATCTAAATCAAATACATGTTACACTAATTTGACTCACTCCCTGGTCATGCACTAAAATGTTTGTATCATGCATTCCAAAACTCAGGGGGAGATTTTTTTTATAATCTCAATATTAATTGTATGTTTGTCATTAAATCAAAAAGGGGGAGATTGTAAGCCATAAGCTTCCTTGATCTAGTTTTTGATTTATGTCCCAAACATACAAGTGCACATTAAATAGTTGCTTTATCTAATGTTTTGAATCAAGAAACATTTCAGGCATACATGAAGACACCACAACACTTGGAACAATAGTTTGGAACTCAAGGAATCAACCATAGTTGGAGGATGCACTTGAGGAAGATGCAATTTGTGTTTAGTGGTATTAGGTGTCTAGGTATCAAGTTAAGTAAACAATCACTAAAGTCTCACACAAGACATGCCAATAAGTTTTTGTCATTCATTCATGTGTTATGAAACTTAAAACTAAAAACACTCGATTGAACAATCGATTGAATGGGTCATCAATCGAATGGCACATAAACTGTCTTAAACAACTGAGGTATGTAACAAGATCACTCGATTGTCCAGTCGATTGCATAATAGACTGACAACTCGATTGATGCTGAAATTCAAGTTACAGAGAGCACTCAGTCTGTGCCCACTCGATTGACCACTCGATTGATCACTCGATTGGCAACTTGATTGTCTGCAGTATCTGAGTCAATTTGACCACGATACTCGATTGATCAATCGATTGATGCTATATTTCATATCACAGTGAGCATCCAGTTTTGAACAAATCGATTGCTCACTCGATTGAAAGGAAATTATGGCATCAGGTCTGAATCACTTGATCACGAAAATCGATTGTCCAGTCGATTGCACAATAGACTGACAACTCGATTGATGCTATATTTCATATCACAGTGAGCACCCAGTTTTGAACAAATCGATTTCTCACTCGATTGAAAGGTTTTCATAGCATCAGGTCTGATTCAGAAACTTGATCAATCGATTGACAAATCAAGTGAAGCCTATATAATTCAAGATTCCAGAAACACAGAATATACGACACTCGATGCAGCAATCGATTGTATTCTTACAAACTCGATTGGGCAATCGATTGTCCTGGTGTTTGCCTTGAATATATATATGGTGCCTCAAATCTTTTTTTTAATACACAACCAAAACAAGAAAGAACTCTTGCACAAAAACTTTTCACATTTTTCAGAACCTTTTGCTCTCAATCCTGCATATCTCTAAAAACACTTTGAAAGAAAAGTTTTCTAACACACACAAATATTCATTGGCAAATCAAATTTTTTTGTGTGATGCTAGAGTGATTGAACACATCTCTTGATACTATTTTTCTTTGTTCGTGACAAAGACAATTCTTTGTAATTGATGCTGTAACAAAATCCAGGTTAGAAACTGGTGGCTATCCTTGTTGTTGTGCCATCATTAAGAGGAAGTCTACTTTGATCTTGTGTGAGTTTGGTGATAAACTACAAGGATCAAAGGGGTGACAAGATAGAAGTGAAGGGAGTTAGATTGATAGGTCGTGTAGAAGACTGGAAAATCTGTAAAAGTACTCGAATTCATTCTATAGTGGAAAAGGCTGGAATCATGTTTATGATTACAGGACTGGATGTAGGCCGTTGGATCAACGGCTGAACCAGGATAAATCTTGGTGCAATCTTTCTTATCCATTCTCTTTAATTTTCCAGTATTATATACCTGCTTATTGTTGTATGCTCCTTGTCATAATTGTATGTGTCTTTTAATTTCCGCTGTGTATGAGTTGTATGAACATCGCATGATTAATTTGGGAATTATGTCGAACTAGTTGGATTTGATCTTAATTCTCTCTGTGTTAATCAAAAGAAGTCATAATTTTCCAACATCAAGTACTCCTTCAATTTTGAAAGCTTTCTTCACATGCATCAGTCCATTGGAACTCAACTTTCTTCTAGGTCAACCTAGTCAACAAAGATGCAATTTTTGAGAAATCCTTCACAAAACATCGATAATAACCGGCTAAACCAAGAAAACTCCGAATCTCCTACACTGTGGTAGGTCTGGGCCAATTCTGGACTGCTTCCACCTTACTTCCATCAACACTTATTCCATTCTTAGACATAACATGACCTAAAAATGCCACACTATCCAACCAAAACTGACATATTGAGAATTTGGCCTATAATTGTTTATCTCTTAAGGTTTGCAAAACCAACCTTAAATGTCGATCGTGTCCTTCTTTACTCTTGGAATAAACAAGGATATCATCAATAAATACAATCACGAATTGATCCAAGAATGCTTTTAAAAACGTGATTTATCAAATCCATAAAAGCTGCGGGGGCATTAGTAATCCCAAAGGACATAACCAGAAATTCATAATGCCATAACGCGTACGAAAAATTGTCTTGGTTATGTCATCCCTTTTAATCTTGAACTGGTGATAACCCGACTGGTAGATCAATCTTTGAAAAACATTGTGCTTCTTGAAGTTGGTCAAACAACTCATCAATGCGTGGCAAAAGGTTTTTATTCTTTATAGTTACTTTACTCAACTGCCTATAGTCTACACAAAACCGCATGGATCCATCTTTTTTCTTTACAAATAATACCGGTGCTCCCCAAGGAGAAGAACTTGGACGAATAAAACCCTTATCAAGGAGATCTTGAAGTTGCTCCCTTAACTCCTTAAGTTCTGCTAGGGCCATACGATAACGAGGTATGGATATATGATGAGTGTTTGGAACTAAGTCTATAGAGAATTCAATCTCCCTATCAGGTGGCAATCCAGGAAGTTCTTTAGGAAAAACATATGGAAATTCACATGCTATTGGATGTTTTTTCAACTTCTCCTCAGCCACTTGTGTATCCCTTACCAAGGCTAAGTACACTTGGCAACCTCCTCTCATTAACTTGCTAGCTCTCAAGGTTGAGATTTGGTTATGTGGTACCCAACAACGTTCTCCTTGAAACGAGAAGACTAATTTCCCTGGTATCTCAAATTTCACCTCTTTGTTATGATAATCCAAAGTGGCATGATGAAAAGCCAACCAATCCATACCCAAAATCACAACAAAATCTATCAAGTCAATAAATCTACCGGCAACACCTTGCCATCAATAGTTATATCACAAGAACGATACAACGACTTAGCAAACAAGTTTCCTCTAATAGGTGTAGCTACAACTAAAGCTTCTTCTAAAGAAGATGAACATTTACCAAGTTGAGTAGCAAACCACGAGGATACAAAAGAATATGTAGCTCCAGGGTCAAACAAAACATGAGCATCTCTAGAACAAATAGAAAGTATACTTGTAACTACTGCATTGGATGTCTGAGCATCCTGATGAGTCAAAGAAAACACTCGAGCCTGACCTCTTCCTGTTGGTATCTGACCTCTGCCACCAAATCCTCTACCTCCCTGCTGAAATGTTCTTGAACCTCTAACTTAAGAATTTCCACTTTGATGCACAGATGCAGAATGAGCCTGAGAAGATGCCAAAGCTATTGGTGTTGATGCATAACTAGAGGGTGGGTGTGCCGTGTCTACATGACAATCCCTCCTAATGTGACCTACTTGGCCACATTGATAGAACACCTTAGTATTACCATATATGGAGCAATTCCCAAAGTGAAGCCTACCACAAATAAAACATCGTGTAGCTGAAACACCAGAATGTCTTTGAGGGAAAGTGGATTGTTATGCTACTCCAGAATCTGATCTATGACTCTGCGCTGTCCCAAAAGACTGCCCACTATGACCACCTCTTTGAGACATGAGTCTTTGTTGCCCCTGATAACCAAACATAGATCCACCACCACGATTTGAATAGTTATTGTAAGATCCTTTAACCCTTTGTTTCTTATGTGAATATTGTCTATTGCCTCCTTTTTCCTTCAGTTGTTGCTCAATCTGAAGGGCCAAACTCGAAACCTCAGCAAAGTAGAACAATTCGACCCAACCACAGATCTAAATAAATAATCCTTCAATCCTCTGATGAACCTCTTAACACGCATCTCCTCAGTGATAGGATAAGGAGTGTGTCTAGAGAGCTGTGTAAAACGAGCACTATACTCTAAAACTATCATACCCTCTGTTTGCTGCAATCGCTTAAACTCTTGAGCTAATCCATCTCTAACACTCTCTGAAAGAAAATGAGCCATGAACAAATGAGAGAACTCTCTCCATGCTAAAGGAGGTGACCCCACTTGTCTACCACGTGACACTATATCAAACCAATCACGTGCCACGCCTATTAGCTGAAATGATGTCAATTCTACTGCTCTTACCTCAAAACAACCCAATGCTCTCCAAAGCCGCTCTAGATTGTTAATGAATTATTGTGGACCCTCAGTTGCACTAGACCCAGAAAAAGTAGGGGGTTTAAGATTTATGAAGTCTGGTAAAGTAACCTCAATACCCCTCATTGCATCAGTTGTCTGATGCTCAACTTGCGTAACCTCTTGTTGACCATTGACATTTTCATGCCTTTGATCAACCTCCTGTTGTTATCCGATGACAACCCCAACAAGTTGTTGTACGACTTGTTGTAATCCTTGCAGACCAGTAGCAAACTCTTTCATGGATGGATTTTCGCGCCTCCTCCTAGGTACCTTAACATCGACATCCAGGCCACGTCTGCTAACATTAGCTCTACGCATTTTTCGAGCACGAACAGAAACACGACCCCATTGACGAGCGCCTTGAGCTTGAGAAATTGACTCATCAACAATTTCCATTATATTAGAATTCTTAGTCTTGGGTGGAATTCTCACATATTCAAAGAACATTGATCAAATATTGAATAAGACGACAAGAAATCATGGAGAAGTAGTGATGATGAATTTAAACACAAATATAGACAACAAATGAGACTCTTATAGAGTGCTAATAGCCCTTGCAAGTAAGTTGTGCCCAGGTACACAATTTACTAACAAGAATCTATTATCACCCTATGTTTGCAGCTATTAGGACCTGCAACCGAGCTATGATACCAACTTTGTAACGACCCGAAAATTAAATGCCGTGACCGGCGCGGAAGCTATACTCCTAGTCTAGAAGGCCTAATAACTAACTTAACAATTAAACAACTAAATCTTTCTCTACCATATCAATATATATATATATATATATATATATATATATATATATATATATATATATATATATATTCTCAAAATTTCAACAAAGGATCCTCTATAACTTCAAGATTCCCAAATTTATAAAATCCCTGTATAACTTTCAATTCAGTCACAATTCAAAGAACAAAATCTAATTGTGTAATACCCTTCCAAAAAAAATGACTTTCTAGACTCCAAAATAGTTGCAATTTACATCAGATTCAACATACGTTTCAAAAAAATGGTCCTCGAATAAAAAGGCCTACCAAAAAGAAATATGTTGAGACTTGAATCAAATAACAGATTCTACTCAGTTGCCTGTGAATCTAAAAAAAATAAGCAATATAAAGGGGTAAGTCACAAAGACTTATTGAGGAGACAACAACCACCATCAATTATAAGGGAAACACAAAATGGCACGAATAACTGCTTTACAATCGGGTGGCAATTATGTTAAACAATATTACTTAAAAACTCTAGAAAAGTTATAAATTCAAATATATACACATATATAGTCATTAAACTCAGAATTTAACCGTTCGTCAGAATTATTAAAAATTCAGTTAATAACGAAGCGAAATCAAAATGAACAACCTTAAAATCATCATAAAAATCAAACGAGTAACAATACAAATTTTTTAAAACCCAGAGACGGCTTTATCTCATTGATAGCCCTTTCCTCCTAAGGGTGGCCTTTCTCTTAGAGGTGGCTCCATATAACGGATATCCCTCTCCTCTCAATTCTGCAATGCATCATCACATATCAATTAGGGAGCTTACATCTCGTTGATAGTCCTCTCCTCCTACAAATGATATTTCTCATAGGGGCGGCTCCATCTAACAGGTAACTTTCCCTAATCAAAACGAGGTAACTAGGTGCACCTAACGCAGTTACCGATTTAATAATTATAACAATGATTTCTCAAAATACGTATTTAAAATTATTTCATCGTAATTCATGGAAAATATATTCAATCTCATAACAATTCAATATTTAAATACTTTAACTCATATGTCAATCAAAATAATAACATATTAAATAACAACGACCATTAAATTAAATAATTGACGAAATCAAGATAAATTTCAAAGGTCGTGTTCCATAAATTTTTCAATAAATACTTAAATATAGAAAACAAGTAAAATAATAATAATAATAATAGCATTATAAAAATATATGACGATGATCATCGTCAACTCACAACTATGGATAATCGCCTAAGTTTGTTCTCCACCAACTCTAAACTGACAAATCTGAGTAAAAAGAAATATTCTCAAGACTTTAGAAAAATTATTCTAAAGTTTAGATAACTCTAGAAAACCGTATAAATCATTTAAATATAGTCTAAGCACAAAATAAGATTTTTATTCAAAAACTACATTTTTCTAGATATTCATACTAGGATTAGAGTATTGCATTTACCTCAATGAGTCTCAATAAACAAGTCTCAAGAGATGGGTACCCTTTTCCTTCCTTAGACCACAAACCCTAACCCAAATATCCCAACCAAAAGAATTTGTAGGAGTATGAGAAATTATGCTTGTGGGGATGTTAAATCTCTTTTAAGGGTTGAGGGTTTGAGTAATAGAGTGAGAAAAAGCAAAGAGAAGGAGAGGAAAAAAAACCGCAACAAAAATGGGGGGAGAGTGTTCGGCTGAGAGGGAGAGAGAGAAAAGAAAGGGGAAAATGAATTAGAGAAAAATGAGGTGAGGTGGAAAATAAAATGTAGTGGTGTTGGTTTTAATTAATTATTATTATAATATTTTTTTTTTAAGTAAACAATGACACGGACATGTCAGGTTTTTTTTTCAATACCCCTTTTTTTAAAAAAAATTAATCAAATACTCCCTTTTCAAATTTATATACCTAAATATATTTTTTTTTCTTTCTAAGTTACAAGTCGCCATTTGTAATGGTGACTTCCTTAAGAAAGTCCAAGTTTCAAATGGCGACTTCCTAAAGGGTTTTTAGAAAAAAAAATTAATTTTTTTTTCAATTTTTATTCAAATAATAAAAATTATATATATATATAATTAACATAATTCATAAAAATACATAAATACAAATTACATAATTCATTCATAAAAAACATCACAAATTTTATAAAAATTACGAAAAAATTAATGCTCAAGGTGGCCTCCAATACCACATTGCCGAAGTTTTCTCACACGTACGTGATTTTGACGACCTCAAGAAATTACAATTTAGACTACCTCAAGAAATTCCACATCATCCGAGGAACATGAGAAAGTATCATAAGGTAGATTTGCATAAGATATATAGGCATTTCTTGAGGTCGTGAAAATCCCATACGTGTGAGAAAACATCGACAATATGGTACTACCTTCGAAATTAATATTATCGTAATTTTTGTAAAATTTGTGATGTTTTTTATACATAAATTATGTAATTTAAAATTTCTATTTATGTACTTTTATGAAAAAAATTGTTTTTTTTAAAAACCCTTTGGAAGTCGCCGTTTGAAAAAATTTATTTTATTTTTTAAAAAAACCCTTTGGAAGTCACAATTTATTTATATTATAGTTTATAACAAATAGATACATATAGTTTTATCGGTGACTATAACTACTATAAAGTCATATATACGAGTGATTGATATTGGTTGGCTGTATAGAGTCAGAACAACCTCCTTATATTGTTGATCCATGACTTAATTGATCTAAGCATTTATCTTCTTTGGACATGTAATCTTGGATTCATCACTTTTCGCCTTGTTTGATTCAATCAACAACTTCAATAAGCATCACAATTTTTTCCCAACTCAACAACATCCTTGATTTCTAATCTACTATAATAGGAGCCACTGTTATTATAAACATAATACAATAAGGTATAATTTAGGTTTGACATGACATACTCTAAGATTTATCTATTGAGTCCAATTGGATATTTGATTCAACGGAGCATATGCATTTCTAAAATTGGGAATTTGAAAATTTTGTTGAACATATTATTCAGTAACTGGGTAGCGAACTCAAGTGTATTGTGACGAATGTTGAACGTGTTATACAATAATTTCTCTTCGCCTGATTCAAATGATAGTCGACGATTGTCTTCTTGATGTGGTTGTTGGCTGTCAAAATTAAATTTTCCTCTAGTGCGAACCCGTAAGATTGATGTGGTGTGTGGGTAAAAGTATGAGGAGGCGGTTGAGTGTTTGAAGGTGTTGGTATATAATATTGATTTTGTTGTGTTGGGCATTGATTCTTGGGAAAAATATTTGCTAGATTGTGGTGGAGGTTGGGGTGGATTGGCACGAGGATCAACTAATTGGTTTTCTAGAAAAATAAATCTTTTATAATTTTTGCAAAATCAAACCATTTATTCATAACTTGGTTTAAATTGAAAATTTAGAGGTTGACCATGAAGAATATGATTCTCTCGTTCATTCCATTATTTGTTCTCATTATCGTAGAATAATCCCCAACTATAGTAAACTTGTTTATGCAAATCTACCTTATGATACTTTCTCATGTTCCTCAGAGGATGTGAAATTTCTTGAGGTAGTCCAAATTGTAGTTTCATCCTATCACTTTGATGCATTTCTGTTATGAAGAAACAAATCAAATATGTAGATACATTCCATAGCCATTTGTCTTCTGGATGATCGTATGATAGACGTAGATATGGCCTCCAGAGAAACTGATATATAACAAGTTTGTTAGTAATATATGAATAAGAAAAATAAAAAAATAGAAATAAAGTAATGTTTTAATATATTATATCGTTAACAGTCATGTGATCAATATTTTATCGGTATCCAGCAGTATGACAACAAGGTGTATCGCCAAATTTCATACTCTTTCCACTATACCTACGAAAAAAAATTTGAACGTTAGTGATCTAATTAATTGTTTTTGTCGCGTCCGGTTTGTCTGCGAAAAAAGTAGTCGCCACCAATTTTATTTTATTTTTTAAGGAAAAATTGGATAAAACTTAAAATAATATTTTTGAACCAAAAATTTGGATTCAGGAGTCGATTACGAGTAGGGACCCTACAACATTCGTTAAAACGATTACCCTATAATTAATTTTATACTAACTATTTATTTATTTATTTATTTTTACCCCAAAAAAAATAATAAAAAAAATTAAATTATTTACATTAATGAAAGAAGAAAAAATATTTTCTTTATTAATTTGATTTGACAAGGGGAAGACCTTGCTCCTACGTATCCCCAGGTGCAATAGGGAAATCAAAACACACGTAATTCTTGGGTAGAAAATATTTGTGTGTTGACTGATTTCATTATTATTTTTTATTTATATACGTATTAAAAAATAAAAATAAAAATGTAATAATAATAATAATATATATAATAATAATAATATTTGTCTATTTTAAAGTAAAAAAAAAATTAATTTTTTTTTAAAAACTTTCGTAACGTGGCGGTATGTGAAGGGGACAAATGGACACGACGGTGAAATAATCTATTAAATGATTTGCTCGTACGTTGTCGGATCTGTCGCGACACAAAGGCCACCAACGATTGAAAGTGAATAATATGGTGCAGTGAGCGAGGATGAATTTCATCCGGCGACAACAACCATTAATTATAATCTTAAGGATAAAAACATTTATCCGTTATAATTTTTTATTTTATTTTTATTTCATAAAGACGTATTATGAATTTTCTATTAAATTACAATATGATGAAATTTATTTTCTTGATCTATAGACATCAATTAGTTATATTTTTTTATTTATTTAATATTACAAAGAAAGCAATTTTAGGATTAAACGATTTGAAAAATAAAATGAAAGCTTAACATATGAGTTTATTTTTATAAACAAAAAAAAAAATAGAAAGAGAAAAAAATAAATATATTAAAAAAAGATGCAAAAACAAAAAAACTAATAAGCAGACTAGAGAAAAAAATAAGAAAATGGTACCTTACTAGACTCATTACTTAAAGATCAGATTCTTTTCTTCTCTTTTGCTAATTAATCTCTCTATTTTTTTTTTGTGTTCTCAATTTGTGTTTCCAATTGTGCTCTCATTTTGCCCTCTAATGGCAGATTATTTATAGACTTTTTGGTGTAGATTGCAAAAGACAAGAAAATAATTGTCAATTGATTACCATTAATCTATTTTTTTGGTTTTCTTTTCTTTTAATTGGCCACAATTAAACCGATTCTTATTGCCATTGATTCACTTCTTCGGTTTCTTTTCTATTCAATTGATCACCATTATTCAGATTTTTGTGACTATCAATCAATTTCTTTTCTATTTTTTTCTTTCATTTATTTTGATCATCATTGCATCGATTTTTATGACAATCAATTCATTTCTTTTTAGTTTCCTTTATTTTTATTTCTTATTATTTTTTTTTATATTTTAGAAAAGAGTCTGAACAAGAATTAGAGGCAAACAAGAACCGAAAATACTTGTGATTGTTTAAAGCTTATATCCCTAATTATTTATTTTTATTTTTATATTTCTTCACATATATTTATATATTTATTATTATTGTCATTATTATTATTATTAATATTATTTCCTTTTTTAATAAAAAGTAAAAAATAAATAAAAATCGGACAAAATTAGGTGTCAACAGCAGCCCTTCTTTACTTAGAATTTACATGAGAATCAAAGTTAAAATAAGTAAAGATAACAACTCTAATTTTGTCCGAAAAAATAATTTTTTAGAAGAATGCGAGTCGTTTTCCCGACTTTAACATGCGGGTCATTTTCTCGGGTCATAAATCAATTTTCCTGAAGTATTTCCAAAACTACATAACTGAATCGATCCCCATTTCACACAATTCGAAAACATAACACTTAGCACTTATAACACAACCACTACAACATCATGAGCTTCGAAATAGTTTTGCAATCAAACATGCTATCGCACAATTCCAAAACATAACACTTAGCACTTATAACACTATCGCTACAACACCATGAGCTTCGAAATAGTTTTGCAATCAAACATGCTATCACACAATTCCAAAACATAACACTTAGCACTTACCTCGATTTTCAGAGCGAGAGTAATTTTTTTTTTCAAAACCAATTCATAAAACAAAGAAATAAATAAGGAAAATACCTTTGGATAAATATTTTGGTTCTCATCTGAGGGCAAAGCCCAGATTTCCACAATAGTTGTAAAGGGTCACCAACCAAAATTAACAATTAACACATAACATTTAAGTTTTTAAATGCACAAAATAACCTTTGAACTTAGCATGCACCTTAAAAGGGTTTCCATATGCAAAACATTCATATAATACTTGCCAGGTAAAATGAAATCAAATAAGGTTTTTAATCAATCAAGTAATGAATCAACTGACCAATCAATTGATGAATCAATTTGGGCAATCGATTATATGACTCAGAATAAAAATTTCTGCTGAGCAAATCAATTGGGAAATCGATTTTCTTAATGGTTTTTAGTGAAACTGTATTCTGGGTCTAAATCAATCGATTGGGAAATCGATTGGGAAATCAATTTCTTAACAAGCTGTGCCCCTGTAACTTGCCAAATCGATTGGCAAATCGATTTCTTAAATAGCTGAGCCCCTGTGACTTGCCAAATCGATTGGCAAATCGATTTCTTAAATAGTTGAGCCCCTGTAACTTGCCAAATCGATTGGCAAATCGATTGTGTTCAATATCTTTTAACAGAATCGATTGGAAAATCAATTTTCCTGAAGTATTTCCAAAACTACATAACTGAATCGATCCTCATTTCACACAATTCGAAAACATAACACTTAGCACTTATAACACAACCACTACAACATCATGAGCTTCGAAATAGTTTTGCAATCAAACATGCTATCACACAATTCCAAAACATAACACTTAGCACTTATAACACTATCGCTACAACACCATGAGCTTCGAAATAGTTTTGCAATCAAACATGCTATCACACAATTCCAAAACATAACACTTGGCACTTATAACACAATCACTACAACACCATGAGCTTCGAAATAGTTTTGCAATCAAACATACTATCACACAATTCCAAAACATCCACACTTGACAATTAAAACCCAATTACCACGACAACTTAAGTTCAAACACTCAATCATAATCTTGAATCAAACACAACTCGCGTGCCAAGCACCCTAATGCAATGCGTATATGCCAAAATGCATGGACTCGAAATTCAAATCAAACTCTTCGGGAGTAGAAAATCGTAATTGTACAGTCTCTCACAGACCAGCACTTATTACCAAGGTGCCACCTATTACAAGCCTGCACGATTTATTAATTTTTAGCCTATCACCAGTCTTAAACCTCAATTCCAAACAAAACCCTCCGCGAGAGGCGTAAATCCTAAATGTACAGTTTCTCACGAATGAACATGAGTGCAGTCTCTCATGGACAAACACAATTTACCAGGGTGTAGTCTCTCACGGACAAACACAATTTACCAGGGTGTAGTCTCTCACAGACAAACACCTGTGCAGTCTCTCACGGACAAACACAATTTACCAGGGTGTAGTCTCTCACGGACAAACACCTGTGCAGTCTCTCACGGACAAACACAATTTACCAGGGTGTAGTCTCTCACGGAAAAACACCTGTGTAGTCTCTCACGGACAAACACAATTAAGTAAAGGCAAATATTAAAAGATTCCCCGTTTTTAATACCCATTTAACTCTTACAATTCGAAGGACAATCATTAAGTAAACGTAGACATTAAGAGATTCCCCATTCTTAATGCTCATTTAACTCTAACGATTTCCACTACAAACATTAAGTAAACTGAGATATTAAAAGATTCCCCATTTTTAATACTCGTTTAACTCTAATGATTTTCACAACAAACATTAAGTAAACAGAGATATTAAAATATTCCCCATTTTTAATACTCGTTTAACTCTAATGGTTTTCACGACAACATTAAGTAAACATAGACATTAAGAGATTCCCCATTCTTAATAATCGTTTAACTCTAATGGTTTTCAAATTCCACACAGAACATACTCAAACATATTCACAAATTCAATCCACAATTCATACCCAAAACACATCAATTCATTTCTCCACAAAATCTAACCATACACAAATCAAATTTCATAAGCATTAATTATGAATACATCAAATACGATGAACACAAGTCATCACAACATACCACTCAAACACATCAAATATAAGTTACTCAAAATCAAACATAAATGAGTTAAATTCATTTTTCATGAAACATTCATCAATATCTCCAAAACCCCACATTAGAAATTCACCCATAAAAGCATTAAATTCATTTTCCCCAACTCAACACTTCAACCCTAACAAATCCTTTTCCACACAACCACAAATAAGTCCCTAAATGCAAACTAGAAGTTTGGAAGGAGCCCTTACCTTAACGTTAGCTTTAACGTGCGATTACGGTACCGCGAGTAAATCCGGTAAAATCTCCGCTCGCGACGTCGCTTCCAAAGTTGGTTCCCTAGAACCGTAGCGTAGTGGTGAGCAACTTTCCCTTCTATCTCTTCGTGAAACAAAGCTTAGATCTAGATGAAATGTGGAGGTTTGCGTTTGACGGTTTTGAAATCACTAACACCGTTTTCGAATTCGGGAAGAAGGAAGAAGCTGGGAATTTGTTCTTTCTCACCCACTAAGCCTTGGGTTTCTCTTCTTGAACTACAAGAAGCAACGAAAATGAACAAAAGGGGAGGGAGGAAGATGATGGTTCGCGAGGCAGAGGAAGGAGAAGAAGTTTTGTTTCCTTCCTTTCTCTTTCTTTCCTTTCTTCTATTTTCCTCTCTTTCTAATTCCTTTTTTTCCCTCCAAACAAACATATATATATATATATATATTAATTATAACTTAACAAATATCTCAAAATATCTAGATATTCATTAAAATTACCATTTCACCCCTAACCTCTGCAAACCACTTTTTGTTAAAAATATCTACTCTCATCGCTACTCAAATGACAGATTGAAATTTTCAGCAACCTAAGATATTTTGAACAAAACTGCCCATAATTAAATTCTTTGTAAAAGATTCACCGCAGTTAATTTAATTTACTCATCGACGAGTAATTTTAATCTGGCATCAAAATATCTTTTTGGTCATTTAAACTCCCAAAATATTAATAACTTTGGCTAAAAAGCCTCCGAGTTCAATACCAAAATACACTAATATACATAAAGTATAATTTAAAATTATGGGTCTTACACTCGGCTTCGGGTGCGAGTCGTTTTCCCGGATTCAACATGCGGGTCATTTTCTCGGCTTCGGGTGCGAGTCGTTTTCCCGGCTTCAACATGCGGGTCGTTTTCTCGGCTTCGGGTGCGAGTCATTTTCCTGGCTTCAACGTGCGGGTCGCTTTCTCGGCTTCGGGTGCGAGTCGTTTTCCCGACTTCAACGTGCGGGTCATTTTCTCGGCTTCGGGTGCGAGTCGTTTTTCCGGCTTCAACATACGGGTCGTTTTCTCGACTTCAGGTGCGAGTCGTTTTCCCGGCTTCAACGTGCAGGTCGTTTTCTCGGCTTCGGGTGCGAGTCGTTTTCCCGGCTTCAACATGGGGGTCGTTTTCTCGGCTTTAAATTTATAAAATTTCATGAATGAATGAATGAATGAATATGTGGGTTTTTATCAATATTTTTATTGGACACGACCATTCAAATCATGAATGAGAAAAAGCACTTATATCCTTTTCTTGAACGTGATATCTTTGATCTTTGTCCTCTTCTATTTTTCCTTTTTATTTTAATTTTTTTTTAAGAAGAATTAATAGTGTGATCTGAAGTTATACCCGATTTCATTATATTGAGGTATGATAATGTTTTACTTTGCAATACATGATAATCATAAGTACATTCAAAAAAAAGAGTTAAATTATAAAGGTGACAACAATATATATCAATATATTGAAAGAAAATATATATACATACATACATATATATATATATATATATATATATACATACGATAAAACAAAGGAAATGGGTGGAAGACCCGATTTGGTTACTAGTAATTCAAAAGTAGACTGTACTAACTACTCGTGCCATAATATGATCCATATTGTTGGTCTTGTCATTTCAAGTACATATTCTCTATCCTTGTTTTTGTCGTTAATTTTCTTCTTCTCTTGGGTCGCCCTTTTGGGTTTTCAACCCAACTGATATTTTTTGTGTACCCTAACTTTTGCCTAGGTTGCCCGATTTTCAATCTAACGGGTTTCTTTTTACCCTAGTTTTTGCCTAGGTCGCCCTTTCGGGTTTTCAATCTAGCAGGTATATCTTTTTTGTACCTTAATTTTACCTAGGTCGCCTTTTCAGGTTTTCAACCTAGCGGGTATTCATTATTTAAGCATAATACTTTTTTACGGCGTTTGAGTTTAAGGGAAGAGCTAAATCTTTTCCATCCATATTCATAAGGATCAAAGCTCCACATGAGAAAGCTTTTTTCACAACGTATGGGCCCTCATAGTTAGGAGTCCATTTCCCACGATAATCCTTTTAAATGGGTTAGATCTTTTTCAGTACCAGGTCTCCTTCATAGAGTTCTCGAGGACGTATTTTTTTCTCATATGCTTTTGTCAATATTTTCTGGTATAATTGCCCATGGCATAAGGCCGCCAAAATTTTTTCTTCAATCAAATTCAATTGATCAAAACGTGTTTGTACCCATTCCGACTCCTCTAGTTTAGCTTCCATTAATACTCTTAGCGAGGGGATTTCTACTTCAATCGGTAGCACAACCTCTGTAACACCCCGGCCATTCGGCGTTATCGGCTGTGTTACCTCACGAGCTTCTCGCCCCCCCTTTCCCTCATGGAAATCTGGCGAGTTTTTGCCTTCCGTGGGTTTCGAGGCCGGTACCTAGGGGATAAGTACCGGGCTCGAATCCCACAGAAGGCAAAAACTCGCCAGATTTCCATGAGGGAAGGGGGGCGGGGGCGAGAAACTCGTGAGGTAACATTGCCGGTAACGCTGGAGGGCCGGGGTGTTACAGAAAAAGGCAATGTGACACCCTAAACCCCAAAATAACATTTGTAATAATCTATACTAAATTATTTGAAGAAAACTTGCAGCGGATAAATAAAAATATATTTCTAAGAAAATAAAAACTTTATATTTAATTTATAATATCACGTTTCTCAAAAATAAAAATAAAAATACTTTAAACTTATTTTATCAATTAAAATAGTGCAATCTCGATAAGCTTGATTTAAGTATAATTACTTGATTTAATTCTAAAAACTTACTAGTACTTCTAAGGTTTTCATACAAAAATTCGATTAAATTTAATCAGTAGAATACAAATTTAAACCATCATTCCCGGTATCGCCTATCAGAGTGGGGTTCCTCTCAAACTTTAACTTCAAGACTCATTAACCTGTAATAACTGCGATTTCGCAAACGTAAGGCCCAGCCAGTCAAACACAAACAACGAAAGAGGTGAGTTTCGAAATCATGATGACAATATAAAACAAGTAAGAAAAACAGGCAAACAATCATAATAGGACCGTATCATTACACAAATATTCCATCAAGAAAATATCACATTCAAAGGTCAAAATCACTCAACGAAAATCAATAGATTTCAATGTATCATCAAATTTTCTAAGAGAAATTATCACCACACACGATACATATATATTAATAACAAGAAAACAATTACAACAAAATGCAATGCTATGCATGAGCTTAGACTCTACTTCACAATGTGGTACCATTCTAACTCTGAAGTACTTGGTTAGGAGGCTTGATACTATGCCACCATCCCGGTGGACGGACAATTCAAATTGGCCCTATCCTCATAGATCCCGTCAACTCAACCGAGACACATATACGTGATAATCGAGGTAAACGTGTGTTCTGTGGTAGCTCCCGACATTTGGAGTGCTACCTCCAAGTCACCTAGGAATTTCCCACCCGAATACCTCCAAGGTCTAACAATCTTGCCTTAAGGCTCGACAGTAGACCGCCACAATCAGGCTCATTCAGTTGTACTTCCCCAGAATCACTAGGCTTATCAGGCCCTACCTATATGATGACAAAATAATCTCCACTTCACAAATTCACAATATTTATTTTCTCCCCTCGTTGGTTTATGATACTCCATTAAAACCGTCATCTCAAACACAAATTGAAATCACTATTATTTCATCAACTATAGGGTTAAGTCACTATTCTCATCACAATTTAGAACATCACTATCATTAATCATGCATCATCATCATCACGTAAACTCCTCACAAATTTATAGCATCACTATCATCAATCAAACATCATCACATAAACTTATCACAAATTTATAACATCACAATTATTAATCATACATCATCATCATCACATAAAATTATCACAACACATCCATCTTTCGTTATCACATCACATAAACTCATCTAATCACACATATATATGAATTTAATTCGACATCCAATATCACAATAATATCAATTTCACACATTCTAAGAAATTAAATCAATCAACACCCTACAAAAATTTCTATTCTATATTTTAATCTCACAATTTACATATTTGTAAATTAATTAATTTATCCCTCAAAGGGCTACTGCCATACGTAGCGAGCCCCAGATGAATCATTGGGAAATACAGTTTTCCCGTTCATCTCACAATATATTATACTCATGAATTCAAACGCTCTCTCACGCCTTACCTCATTTTGATGCTTTCACACAAGAGTATGATTCCACGAGCAAACAACCTTTTTTTATTGACTCTTTGTCCTCCAATCGATCATAAATCAGAAACCCAATCAGTGGATAATATAGCCACTTTTAAAACGGTCGTTTTGGCGTTGGTTTCACTTAAATCGGACTTACGGTGAAGGAGAACGGTGCAAAATAACGAATTTCAAATTTGGATGAAAACGGAGAAACTCTTATGGAACAGTTATCGATTACCGGTGTCAAACGATAAGTTGTTGTTGTGTTTACTTTTTAGTTCTACGGCTGTCCGTCCAACTCCCTTCTCTTTTCTTTGTTTTATTTTATTAACAATCAGGGTTCATAAAGTCAAATCCATTGGTCTCTTTATTTAAGTTTTACTATTATTATTATTTATTTGTTAAAATAAAATTAATAATTATTTAATCTCCTTTTTAATATTCCTCCAAACACCATTTAGTTTTCCAAACATTACTAATATTTTATAAATTAGAGTAATTAAAATAATCAATATATAAAAAAACATATTACTAATGACTAAAACTTTCACATTCAAAATAATCCCTACAGTTATACTTATTTCTCAAAATATTCATATTATAATAATACCATCATATTAGAAAATAGTCAAAATTATAAAATAAATAAATATAACAATAATATTTTATGTTAATTACTGAATCATATATATATATATATATAAAATCACAGTTCCAAAATAAGTATATAAAAACAAAGAAAATCAAACACAATATTACTACGATCTCAAGATAATTATTTATAGATTAAATAATTAAAATAAGATATATTTAGAAATAATTAAAATAAGAGATACTTATAAATGATTAAAATATAAATATGTACACACTTAACATAAGTCAAACATGGAATAGGGTTACCGTAGCTCTTTGGTAGGTTGCCCCAGCGTTCTTCAGACCAAAAGGCATTACTTTGTAACAAAATGTTCCCCAATGAGTGATGAAAGTCGTTTTTTCCATATCTTCAACTGCCATCTTAATTTGATTATACCCAGAGAAACCATCCATAAATGAAAAGAGTGAATGGCGAGCCGTATTATCAACCAAAATATCGATGTGAGGTAACGGGAAATCGTCTTTAGGACTGGCTTTATTAAGGTCCCTATAATCGACACACATTCGTACTTTGCCATCCTTTTTTGGCACTGGTACAATATTGGCTATCCATTGAGGATAATTTGCCACAGTGAGGAATCCTGCGTCAAATTGTTTTTGTACTTCTTCCCTGATTTTTAATGACATATCAGACTTCATTCGCCTTAATATATGTTTGACCGGAGAAAAATTGGGTTTTAAGGGCAATTTATGTTCCACTATGCTAGTATCCAGTCCAGGCATATCCTGATATGACCAGGCAAAAACATCTTTGTATTCATGTAGGAGTTGGATTAATTTGTGATATACTTCTTTCCTTAAGATGGTGCCAACCTTAATTTCTTTCCTTCCTTCTTCCGTCCCTAGATTAACAATTTCTATCGGTTCCTCAAAGGGCACGATACCCTTGGTTTCTCGTTCTACCGCTCTTAACAAATCTAGAGGGGGTTCATAATCTTCTTCATTATCTTTTTCTGTCTGACTAACAAGATGGTTAAGATTATGCTGCGAGATCTTAGTACAGTCGTTTGTGAATGAACTATTCCCAAATCTGTAGGATTCAAGGCTAGGATAAGGAGAAAGAAGGAGAGAGAAAAAAGAAAAAAAATGGCGAATGAATATTAAAAAATGAAAGTGGTAAGAAAGAACAATAAGAAAACAAAATAAGAATGCATTTATTGAAATTCAAAGTATTGAGAAAACAACATTGTGACCATCCTAAATATAATGAAGCATCTTAAGGTCGTAGTAACAGTAATAATGCTTTCAGGATTACATGGGAATTGCATTAAATATTATAGGTTACTTGACTACTTTCCAATTCCTGACTTCTGCTCCTGCACCACACGGACGAATCCAATTAGCCTCCCCATCAAACATGTCATCTTCAACTACTGCAATATGGATCTCACTTGTTGGTCTTGCACTTTGGAAATTCTGTCGGATGTCACAGAGGGGAATCCTTTCAATTCTTGGTTCTCGATTTTCAATTTGAGCTAATCTTTTTTCTTTTTTCTCTTTGACTAATCTCCATTTGTCGGCCCTGGTGGGTTTGTAGCCTAAACTCCACTTATCTCTATTCTCAGGAAGTTCCACCGGTTCTTTAAGCCCTTCTTCATCGTTCCCCAACCCATGCCATGGACGGTGTCCTCTGCTCAATATGAACTTGGCCACCATAATAGCCGTGTTTGACATATGTGATTCTATAAGTGTCGTCTCCACATAAGCAGTGTCCACAATTTCTAGTGTTTGGAAGGCAGTTTCTAGAGCTTCTTCTGCTGTCTCAACATAAGGCGTGGTGGACAACTTACTCACCAACAAGTCTCCTTCTCCAGACACGATTACCAATTGATCATTTACCAAATACTTCAGCTTTTGATGTAAGGTTGATGGCACTACGCCGGCAGAATGTATCCATGGTCTTCCTAACAAACAACTATAGGCGGGTATAATATCCATCACCTGAAACGTGATTTCAAATGTGACCGGGCCTATTTGAATTGGGTGTTCAATTTCCCCCATTACTTCTCTGCGACTCCCATCGAAAGCTTTAACAACCATGGGACTTGGTCTCATATATGTACCATCACAAGGTAGTTTTGCTAATGTCGATTTTGATATGACATTCAGCTATGAGCCATTGTCAATGAGGACTCTTGATATTATATGGTCGAAGCACATTACTGATATGTGTAGTGCTTTATTATGCCCTCTTCCTTTGGTTGGCAGCTCGTCATCTGTGAAAGTTAGGTGATAGTTTGCAGTGATGTTATTTATGATGCCTCCAAATTTGTCCAAAGGGATGTCGTGAGTGACATGAGCCTCGTTTAGTATTTTCATCAATAGCTTCCGGTGGGACTCAGAATTCATCAAGAGGCATAACAATGAAATCTTTGTGGGAGTATGGTTGAGTTGGTCGACTATTTTGTATTCACTTTGTTGGATGATTTTGAGAAATTCTCGAGCTTCTTCATTAGAAACCTCTTTCTCAATTTCTATTTTCTCCTTTTCGACTTTTTCAATTACTTTCTTTTTCCCTTTATCTATGTATGGCTTCTCAAACGCCACTATCATTTCTCTTTGTGATTTTTCTTGGGGGTATATCCGACCACTTTTAGTCATTCCTCCTATCCCTGAAACATTTGTGACATCGGTGGTTTTAGAGCTAGAAACATCTTTATTCTTCTGTTCAGCTAGATGTACCTCTATATCATAGTTCCAAGGTACCGCTTTGTTGTCTTTATATGGAGAAGGGATTGGTATTTGAACTATTAAGGTCCTCAAATCACCAGGGGCATTCACACTTTCCTTCTTAGTGAAATGAATGACCAATGGCTTTGGGATGGTTATGCCAAGTTTTTCTTCTGATTGGGTTGCAATCATACCGTCATTCTTTTCCCAACGACCTATTTGAATGGTGCCTATGTTTATCAACTTTCGAAGTTCATTTTTGAACTATTTGCATCCTTCTATGGAATGATCTTCATTGAGGTGGAAATTGCATCTTGATTTCCCATTGGCATTTCCTCGAATTAATCCAAATTTACATAGCTGATAAAAAATCAATTCCATCGGCGTCTTAATTTTCTCAACCTCCTTTATTAATTGGTGATTTTCTTGGATTGCATTGACTATTGGCCCACCATGAACTGGTAGGGGTTATTTCTCAAGCTAGGCTCATTTTCTTTAAAATTCAACCATCCAGCTTTAAGCAAATTGTGCACCTTAAATTTTAAAGCTAGGCAATTTTCAGTAGAGTGTCCTACAACCCCATAGTGGTAATCACATGTGGCATTCGAGTCATATCCTTTAGGGCAGGGTGGTTGTATAGGTTTCCCTAGACTTAGTGCAACCATAGAATTGCTAACCAAATGCGGTAACAACTCTATATAAGTCATAGGGATTGGGTCGAAATGTACAAACTTCCTCCCACGAGAGTTTTTCCCCTGACTTTCATGTGAATCTTGATTCCCTTATAAGTGTTGACTTAGGGTACCCGAGCTTTGTGAATTTTCAGCGGTTTAAGGGCGATGCCCAAAAGAAGGATTAGTTGTGTTTCACGCCACAAAATGGCTTTCTTCTTCCTTTTTCTTATTCGCACCTGCGGGCAATTTTTGTGTGTTATTTAATCCGGTATAGCCAGAAACAATCTTTCTGCTTTTCAATCCCATTTCTACTCTTTCACCTATGATGACGAGATCTGAAAATTTTGATGAAACGCTTCTTATCATTTTGTCATAAAATGGAGGTTGAAGAGTGTTTATGAACATAGTCACCATTTCTTTTTCAGATAGGGGGTTCAACCTAAGATGCTAACTCCCTCCATCGTTGGGCATATTCCTTGAATGTTTCATTGTCTCGTTTTGTCATATTTTGAAATTGCATTCTATCAAGAGCCATGTCGAGATTATATTTGTATTATTTCAAAAAGGCATCCACCAAATCTTTCCAAGAGCCGATATGAGCTCATTCAAGGTGCATATACCAACTCGGGGAGGCTCCTGTCAAACTATCTTGAAAGAAGTGGATTAGTAGTTTTTCGTCATGAGCGCGAAAACCCATTTTTCGACAATACATAATAAGATGGTTCTTGGGGCATGTTGTTCCCTTGTATTTGTCAAATTCAGGCAATTTGAATTTCGCTGGTATTATAACATCAGAAACGAGGCATAGGTCTGAAGCATCAAATCCATAATTATTTCACCCTTCGATAACTCTCAAGCGTTCTTCCAAGGCTTGCCATTTTTCTTGGGATTGATTGTTCTCGAGTGGTCGAGGTTCATGATGTATGTTTAACATCACCGGCGTAGCTTTGGTAATTTTTCCTTGCGGTGAAGTTCCAGGAAATCCCAAAGTAAGGGGCGAAGGTTGCACTTGAGGGAATTCACTGATACTAGTTTGTGGATTTGTAGCCACAACTAGTGGATTGTTGTTGGGGAGATGAGTGTCTATGGGTGGGGTATAGCCTAGCGACAAACCATAAAGTGGAAATTGTTGTGTCTTCCCTTCTTGATAATTAGTGTGAAGGTGTGGAGCAGCACCTGTTGGGTGAACTAGAGTGTTTTGTGACACCCTCTCGTCTACCAAAGGATTCCCATCATTTTTATTTACAAGTGCTTGTAGAATCTCCAAGATCTTGGTCATTTGCCCCTTGAGTTGGTTCACGTCTTCTCTTATTTCTGTTTGCTCTAGCTCATCTATGATTTTTGATTGAGATTGTGTCCGATAACGGTGTCGTAGCACCAATTTTTTTGTTTGTTGTGTTATTTTTTCTGTGAAAGAATATGGCATGAGTATGCAATATGATGTATGAAAATGTAATTGAACATGAATGTCAAAGAACTATTTATTGCTTGTTTGTGAATATCTTAACCAATAAAGAGAGAATTATGGGACCAAAAGTAGAGTCAAATTTAATTTATTGAAAATTAGAAAAATACAGGTTTTACCACAAAACGAAAGCTGAAACCTAAACACAAAATTTGCATATATAATGAGCAATCAATTTTTTCATTTGCTTGATTAAACTTTTACAATGTTCAATAAAAATAGAGATCTCTTGAGGGGAAGAGAGAGGATTAGCCATCCCATCAGCGGCCCTTAATAATGGTGGAATATCTTCGATAACAGAGTTGGTCAAATAAACCAGTTTGGAGAAACGGTCTATCCAAAACATCCCTTCTTGAACAAGTCTCTCGATAGTGTCTTTTTGTGTATACATCTCGTCTTCTTTTCTTGCAAGTTCAACTCGGTACGCTTCAATTATCTTTTCTTAACATTGCCTTTCTACCATGATCTTGCTTTCACATTCCGCTCTTACCCTATCTATTTGTTGCTTTAGATTTGCTTCTTGTCAACGGACGACGTCATGCTTTTCCCCAGATTTCTTTAGTAACTCTTTAAGTCTAAGACCTTCAATCACTGATCATCCCTTTCTTGATGTCTGAGTCTTAACTCTTCATTCGCACCCCACAAACAGATTCGAGTTCTTTCCTTTCTTTCTTCTTCCTCTCTTGCCCTTTTTTGTACTTTCTCAAGGATAAGGGATTGTTGAGTATTCTTATACTCCATATCTCTATAAGCTTGGTGAGCCATCTCCAATTCTTTTTGTAATTTTTCAATTTCTTGTCCTTTGAGAGCTAAGTCGACCTCTAAATCTTCAATACTGAAAAAAGATTTTGTTGTTAGTACATCGGGAGTAATTATGGTGCTATGAAAAGGCAACTTGACCTCTAGTGCCCTATTTTTCACCCAATTATTGATATTCCTCTCCTATACCACAACTTCTAGGCCCTAATTCTTGACTTCTTCTAACAACATCTCCCCAATACTTACGTATTCTTCTCATCAAGGTAGCATCATAAACATCTCGTCCATGAATGACACCATTTAGTTCCCATGAGGGGAACATCGACAAAAACACCACATCTACAAATCACTTCATTTATATCTTGACTTCTGGAGTACCATTGAATCGTTCTTTCGTTGAGATTTGCTAGAACGTTGGCCCATTCCTTTTTGCTCTTAGTTCTTAATTGATGCATGTCTTGAAAAGTATGTTTGACAAACCAAACATAGAGTATTGGCGAGCAACAATGGATTATGACCCCTTCTTTCTCATGACGGAAGTCGAGCGTGCAGTAAATGTCAGCCAAAACTGTCGGTACTGGATTCTCCCCTCTGTGCTTGTAAGCCAAAAAGAAGTCTATCGCCATGAAATCCACAAAATCCTTAATAGTTGGAAATAAAACAATTCCATATATAATTAAGGCAAGCACATCCATGAAAGTGTCCCATTTTCCATCTCTTGCTAAGTTTACTGCTTTCTCCTCAAAATATTTTATTGGAAATCCGATCAAATTATCTTTGTTGGTTCTATTGTCTTCTATTTCCTTTATAGGGATATCAAACGCTTCAACAATTGTTTTCAGTGATGGGTAGTGTTCCATGTATTGGTACGGTTTAGTCCCCTTCATCGGATATCCCATTATTTGTTCGAACTCCTCCAACGTTGGGGCCAACTGAAAGTCCTTAAAAGTGAAACACCTGAAAAGAGGATCATAGAATTGGGCCAACGCTATAAGGGCATCCACTTGTACATTAACTTCAAGTAAATCAAGAATTTTGCCGAATTTCCCCATAAAGATTACACGTTGTACTTTTTTCAACTTCCGAGCAAGATTCTTAATGTTGTTTACATCCGGTTTAAGAACTCTCAATGGTAAGGTCTTTCTTAATGGAATAATGTTTGAGCCACCATTTGATCCCATATTTCCTGCGATTAATGTTATTCACAACAAGCTTTAATTTTTATGGTTTTTAAAATGATGAGATAATGATTTTTCAAAAGTAACCATGATAAAGAATATTATGCACAAAAAATGATGAGGATGAGGAAAAAAAACTTGGGTATACAAGCAGGTAGTGAACATGACATAGAGTAAGCTTTTCGTATGTACGTATTATTTATACCATTTTTTCATGTGAACCTTTACTAAGGGTAGCTCTATAGTTCTAAATTGGTTCGTAGAGCACACAACTCAATTCTAAAATATTAAACCAATTAATAGGTAAACTATTAAAATGACAATATTCTAGAAAAGGTCAACTCTAGGTGAGACTTTCATGACAACCAAACAGGATGTACATCCAGAAGATTATCATTACACAGTCTCTAACTTATCTTAGGTTTGTACTCATCCCGGGTATAGAGCCCACTCATAAGTGTGTGAATCGTGTTAGGGTGTATAGAAAAATACATAAAATAATTAAAAAAACCATCATAATAAAAATAATTTGAAGAAACACATAATTATATTAATAATATGACAAAATAAAAAAATAAAATAAAATAAAACATTAGTGGTAATATAAATAAAATAATAAATAATAAAATAACTATATATAATTATAGATTGGGCTTGAATCTCAAAAGCCCCCAGCTGTCGCGTCCGGCTTGTTCGCGAAAAAAGGAGTCGCCACCAATTTTATTTTTTTTAAGGAAAAATTAGATAAAACATAAAATAATATTTTTTAACCAAAAATTTGGATTCGGGAGTCGATTACGAGTAGGGACCCTACAACGTTCGTTAAAACGATTACCCTATAATTAATTATATGCAAACTATTTATTTATTTATTTATTTATTTTTACCCCAAAAAAAATAATTAAAAAAATTAAATTATTTACATTAATTAAAGAAGAAAAAAATATTTTTTTTATTAATTTGGTTTGACAAGGGGAAGACCTAGCTCCTACGTATACCCAGGTGCAATAGGGAAATCAAAACACACGTAGTTCTTGGGTAGAAAATATTTGTGTGTTGACCGATTTCATTATTATTTTTTATTTATATATGTATTAAAAATAAAAATAAAAATGTAATAATAATAATAATAATGATGATAAATATAATAATAATAATAATAATAATAATAATAATATTTATCTATATTAAATTAAAAAACAAATTAATTTTTTTTAAAAAAATTTCGTAACGTGGCGGTATGTGAACGAGCCAAATGGACACGACGGTGAAATAATATGTTAAATGATTTGCTCGTACATTGTCGGATCTGTCGTGACACAAAGGCCACCAACGATTGAAAGTGAATAATATGGTGCAGCGAGCGAGGATGAATTTCATCTGGCGGCAACAACCATTAATCCGTTGTAATTTTTTTATTTTTATTATGAATTTTCTATTAAATTACGATATGATGAAATTTATTTTCTTGATCAATAGACATCAATTAATTATATTTTTTATTATTTTATATTACAAAGAAAGCAATTTTAGGATTAAACGATTTAAAAAATAAAATGAAAGCTTAACATATGAGCTTATTTTTATAAACAAAAAAAAAAAGAAAGAGAAAAAAATATATATATTTAAAAAAGATGCAAAAACAAAAAAACTAATAAGCAGACTAGAGAAAAGAATAAGAAAATGGTACCTTACTAGACTGATTACTTCAAAATTAGATTCTCTTCTTCTTTTTTGCTAATTAATCTCTCTATTTTTTTTGTGCTCTCAATTTGTGTTTCCAATTGTGCTCTCATTTTTCCCTCTTGTGGCAGACTATTTATAGACTTTTGGGTGTAGATTGCAAAAGACAAGAGAATAATTGTCAATTGATTACCATTAATCTATTTTTTTCGGTTTTTTTTTTAATTGGCCACAATTATACCAATTCTTATTGCCATTGATTCACTTCTTTGGTTTCTTTTCTATTCAATTGATCACCATTATTCTGATTTTTATGACTATCAATCAATTTCTTTTCTGTTTTTTTCTTTCATTTATTTTGATCATCATTGCATCGATTTTTATGACAATCAATTCATTTCTTTTCAGTTTCCTTTATTTTTATTTCTGATTATTTTTTTTATATTTTAGAAAAGAGTCTGAACAAGAATTAGAGGCAAACAAGAACCGAAAACACTTGTGATTGTTTAAAGCATATATCCCTAATTATTTATTTTTAATTTTATATTTCTTCACATATATTTACATATTTATTATTATTGTCATTATTATTATTATATTCTTTTTTAATAAAATATAAAAAATAAATAAAAATCGGACAAAATTAGGTGTCAACAGTTTTATAAATATAATATTTAACTTTTTTGATATTTACCTTTTTGGGAACGGAAAATGAGGCTCCAGATTACTTATTGGTGCAAGAAATGGCATATCGTAACATGCCCATGTTTGAAGTAGATGTGAACATCCACCGATCGACATAACACCAGGTTCAGATGCACGACACAATTCTCTATAAGGTGTTGTCAAGTACGTTGAACCCCAACTGTATTCTCCCATCTCTCGAGAATCTCTCAGCATGTGCAACCACATAACATGTACTATATAGTGAGATTTGTCAGGTATTAATATGCCACCAATCAATTCTAAAAGTATGCTCTACAATGTATAATTATTTCTTCATTAGATGATTCTAGAGTTAACATTGAAAATATTTCTCTTTGCCATTTTAATTTTATAAAATTCCTTTTCTTTGAGATTTAAGTCGTATGACTCCTAACAAATCTAAAAAATATATGTCCATGATACCGTAGTTGATCCAGTTACAACTTTAACCCCAACACGTAAGCCAAGTAGCAGCGCAACATCTTCTATTGTTATGGTACATTCACCCTTGAAAGATGAAACTTGTGGGCTTCATGTCTCCATCTTTCAACTAAAGTAGTAATAAGTTAATGGTCTATTTTGTAACTTTCTATTTGTGATACATTACCAAACCCGACTTGATTCAACAATGGAATTATTAAAGAATTTGGTGCAATGTGTTTATGGCTAAGTGATCTTAAATTTTGAGATGAATCCTGTAATAAGACAACACTTTGAATGACCAATAAAATATTATGCATGGCTTCACACAACAATCACTTTGAAAATAATCACATATGGACGAAGAAGACTGAGCATGATGGCAAGGATTAGATTCAACGGAGAAGACTAAATATGAGAATACTGATCACATTTTTGCAACTTCCCAACGTGAGAATATGTTCATATTCCGATTCCATCTAAATCGCCATTTGGAAATTCGATTTTGCAAAGTATTTTTCATGGTCGCCTTTTGAAATGGAGACTTCAGTAGGTTGCTTCACGAGGTCGCCTTTTGGAATGGCGACCTGCCAAAGGATGTGTGACGAGGTTGCCTTTGGGAAAGGCGACTTGTAAAGCCATGCATGCACGTCTGAATGGCAATGTATCACAAGGGCAGTGTATCACAAGTGTTGGCAGCATTGCATGTGTCACAATTAATTGTCTATAAGTATGATATATTATTTTCGTTGCATTTCATCTCAATCTCAATATCTTATTTTCATATCAATGGTACCAAACAATATATTACAATGGTGAAATATGTGAAAGACAAGATATTGGTAAATATTACAAAAGTGACAAAAAAAAAAGCTATTCAAGTTCATTTTGGATGCAACCTTACTTACTTGAAGAAAAAAATTGAAGCAAAGTTGAAGTTATAAAATAAGAAGGTGTCTAATATAATTTTTCAACACCCTATCTCATTTGGACAAGGCCTAGTTCATTATGAATTGCAAAATGTTGAAGACGATGAAGATGTTCAACTAATGAATTGCTAAATGTTTATAAACAGTGCTAATCCATTACACGATGTTGGTCAACCATCATCCTCAACCACACCTCACCCTAAATACCACTTTCAAACACAAAACACTTATTATTTTCAAAATTATGAATCTTACCAACCCGAACCATTCTTTGACCAGACCGAAACATCTGTACCTGAACCATCTCAACCTGAACCGTATATTTCACTAGGTGATATGGCCGATTTTGATCAACAAGAAATAAGTAAGGAGATTGAAGAAGAAACACACTTTGACGAGGACAAGGACGTGGACGATGACAATGGCGACGATCTAGAGCCAGAACCACATGTAATTAAAACGACATACAATCCACCGTTCCATATGCGTAATCTACACTTGGATTATGCTTACCAATCCTCCGAACTTGATATGCCATCTAATGAACCACCTCCATTAAATGCATCTTTTGAGATTAGAATGAAGTTTAATAGCAAACCAGATTGTCAATTTGCAATTAAGCATTATCACATAAAACACTCCCTCAATTATCGTGTAGTGTAATTTGATCAATACAGGTATGTAATTAAATGTGTGAATCCACAACGCTTGTTCAAATGCAGGGATTCGTTAAGCCAAAAAAGTAAGCAATGGGTGATTGGTCGTTTGAAGGGGTCGCACAATTGTGCAAATTCCTAAATGTCACAGGATCATACCAAGCTTGACTCTAACATCACATGCGAAAGTATAAAGTTGCTTTTGAAAGTTAATCCATAAATTAAAGTGAAGGTGATCATTGCACATATTCAGGAATAATACAACTACACAATCACCTATAGAAAGGCATGGATGGCAAAGAACAAAGCTATCAAAATGATTTATGGGAACTTGGAAAAGTGTTACAATGACCTTCCAAGTTGGTTGTTGACTATGCAAAAATTTCTTCTATGAACTATTGTGGAAATGGAAGTATCACTTGCATATTTTGATAATACTCTATTACAGGGGTCAAAAATTTTCAAACGACTATTTTGGGCTTTCCCTCAATGCATATCTGGGTTTAAATTTTGTAAACCATTTGTCTTAGTGTATGGAACTTGGTTGTACGACAAGTACAAGGGGACTCTTTTGCTAGCTATTTCACAAGATAGAAAAAAAATACAATTCCCATTGCTTATGCACATGTGGAAGGTGAGACAAGGGGTGCTTGGAGCTTTTTATTTTTTTGAAAAATATAAGAAGGTATGTAACACCTCAAGTCGACGTTTGTGATTTCAGATATACACAAATCGATTAAAAGTGGTTATAATAATCCAAATAAAGGTTGGCATGATCCTCTATTAAAAGTGTACTGCATCTGACACATTGCACAAAATTTCTTGAAAGAGTACAAGGACAAGGAACTTCAAAGAAAACTTGTTTGTATGTGTAATGATCTAATTCTTCTTGGTATATTTTCAACTTATCACTTTATCATATTTGATAATTTTTACATCATTTTTAATAGGATATGCATTAAATGGGCCATCATTTAAATATTACAGCAATGAAATCAAGATGGCAAATCCAGAGGCTTTAAGATGGATCGATAATTTCCCCCCAGAACAATTGACTATGGCTTATTTTCAACGTCGACGATGGGGACACATGACAACAAACATTTTCGAGTCAATCAACGCAGTGCTCAAGGGTACACGCAATCTCCCAATCACTGCTTTGGTACAATCAACATACTATAGATTGGGAGTTTTATATGCATAAAGGGGAAAACAACATCAAGTATCATTAGCTTCTGGTCGAGTATACACAGACGATTGCATGGACAAGATTAAATATGAAGTTGGTAAATATAATACTCACCAAATCATGCAATTCAACCAAAATCATTACTCTTTCATGGTGCATGAAACAGTAAACCCTAGAGAGGTGCGACCAATTGGTCATTTTGAAGTCAACCTTCAAAGAAAATGGTGGGATTGTGGAAAATTTCAGGCTATACATGTTCGTTGTTTACATGTCATAGCTGCATATTTTTACGCTCGTCAAAACTTTTTAGTGCTCCTACCTGATGTGTACAAGTTAGTTAATGTATTTAACATCTACAAAGAAGAGTTTCCACCTATACCTAACAAAGGATATTGACCCACATATGAAGGTGGAACATTGTATCACAATCCTCAAATGCAGAGAATTAAAAAAGGTCGTCCAAATAGTACTTGTATTAGAACAGAAAGGACATTAAAGAAAAAGTACCAAGAAAATGTGGACTATGTCGGTTAACTGACCATACTCGAAAACATTGTCCAAATTTACAGCCATCTCTAGTCAATCTATATAATTTAAAATTTTTATTTATGTATTTTATGAAATATATATATATATTTGGGGTAGGCGGAGCTTGACTAAAATATTTGGGGTAGGCGACAAAAAAATATTATATGTATAAATTAAATATGCAAAGAGCTGCATTCTAAAACATGCAGCCATTATTTATGTTTCTTTATTCTAAATCAGCAAAATTAGTAATTTAGGAAACAAAATCAACAAACAGGCATCCATCATTCTAAATCGGCAGCCATCATTCTAAATCTGCGGTATATCTTGTTGAATAAACAGGGAACCATCATCAACAACAATTTAGCAACAAAAATCAGCATCAATCATTTAGCAATCATTCTAAATAGATGGTCATCATTTTAAATCAGCAACAAAAAATCAACACAAATATTTTAAATCAACAACAAAAACCACCACAAATATTCTAAATCAGCAACAAAAATCAGCACAAAAATAAGCAACAAAAATTAGCAACAAAAATCAGCACAAAAATCAGCAAATCAACAATAAAAATAAGCACAAATACCTTGTATACAACAAAAATCAACAATAAGAATCAGCAAATCAACAACAAAAATTAGCACAAACATCTTATTCAAACACCTTGTTCAACAAATCAGCAAAATCAGGAAAAACAACAAATCAACGAATCAACAAAATCCAAACCTTTGGAGTTTTGATGACGAAGAGGCGAGGCAAGGCAAGGTAGTAGCTACGCAAGACGGGCAACACGGTAGCAGCGCGACGCAACAAGAGTTACACTCATAAAAGCATTCGGACTTGGGAGATGCGAAAAAGAAGAAAGTTCTATGTATATTCCTTCTTGAAGATAGTACACACAAGTGAGAACATCCCTAATCGAATGGCCTAGCTTTGTTTCTTCCTCTTTCGTTGCTTCGGTTTAACAAAGGGGTGAGGTCGACCTTCTTTTGCTTCAGTTTACTAAAGGGGGTGAGGTCGAGCTCCCTGTATCTTTGCTTCGGTTTACCACATAGGTGGTACTTTTTCTTGCTATTCAAACACATTGTCCAAAGGGGAAGATCGAATTAGCTCTGGTTCAAGAAGCCTAGCCTTCTAGCGAGAGAGAGAGTAGCACGCAGGAGAGTGAGGAAGAGAGAGGATATGATTTAGGGTTTAGGATTTAGAGAGAGTAACAAAAATTGAAAAAAAATGATTTTTTTTTAAATCTTTTAGGAAATCGCTATTTGGAACTTGAGTTTCTTTAAGGAAGTCACAATTTCAAATGACAACTTAGAACTAAAAAAAATACGGATAGTTTGGTATTTAAATTTCAAAAGGGAGTAGTTTGGTAAATATTTTCGAAAAAAGATTATTTAAAAAAAACACCTGAAAAAGATGCATGTTATATATAATTAATTTGATTGGAATTTATATCAAATTTTGATTATGGATTACTTGATTTTATAAAATTAAATATTACACTATGATTGAAGCACATTATTAACAATGATGATCATGAGTAACACAAATTTATATAGTTGAAGTTGAATGTACACTAGTGCATTTTAACTTTGTTACATCTTCGATATTAGATCGGTTGTTATACATCCAATGTAATAAGCAAGGCGGTGACAAATTTGTTATTATGATAAACTTTGTTAGATCTGTTCTAATTAAACTTTTCTAATAGTCACATTAAAAAAAATACTACACAAAAAGAAAATTATATTAAATTTGTTATTATAGTAAATTTTATTACACCTGTTCTAATTGAACTGATCTAACATACATATTAAAAATAAAAATAAAAACTACACACAAAAAAAGCTATGCAAGAAAAAAAAGACAATAACAAATTTTGTTATTATTACAAATTTTATTAGATCTATTTTGTTAGACCGATCTAACAAGCCTTTTAAAAAAAAAATCCTAAATTAACCAAAGAATAAGAAATCACGCACGCGAACCCTTTCATTTTGCATCTTCATCCTTTGTTCTGCAAACCCATAAATTAGTCACCTGTGAATCTAAACCCATTTTTTATCATTCTACCTTCGTTCTTCATCAAACCCAGACACAAATTAAACACGTGCATTTTACCCGTGAAAACGTTTTCATCCTTCCTTATTTAACCTTCATACTTTAGTGAAATCGTGAATCATGAAAACGTGAATCAACCTTCATCGCCGGCGACTAGTTGGTTCGGTGCAACATTTTTCTACTTTAGCACCGACGATGAGGTTTCTTTGTTTTCCTCTTCCATCTATCAAGGAGCATTTTCGTCGAGAAGTGTGAATTTCTTTCACTATTGAGAAGTATTTGTTGCTTTCTCAGGTAATTTTCTAATAACTCTTGTTTGTTACTGAACAATCTAAAATTACTTCATTGTTAATTATTCTTATTATTAATCTTTAATTGATGGAGAAATTTCTACATAAGTGATGGTGAAATTTTGAGAAGTGATGATGCCTAAAAAACTATAAAAGTGATGGAGAAATTTGAGTAGCAATAGTTACCCAAATTTTTAATCATCCTTTAAAACTGTATGCTATGTGTTTGTGATATTGTCTCTATTAATAATAAGTCTAATGCTATAATTTTTTAAACACATTTGTCATTTTGAGTTTGTGATTTGTGTTGGTTGTTGCTTACTTTGTATTCGTGCATATTGTTTGAAACTGTAAAATATATCTACTATTATAATGTATTCGTGCATATTGTTTAAATGGGTGGAGGAAATATTTTGTGCAAAACAGTTTAATATATATGTATGGTGATATAAGCTGTAACACCTAATATTTTGTGTAAAACCCTTGTCATAAATTTTAGACAGGAAAAACATTTTCAAATAATCAATGTTTGGAGATGCACATTCGTATAATATTAAATTAATCTATGGTTTTTACTAAATGCTTTTGAGTGTGAAAAGTTATTTACCTGTTACAATGGGATGAGTTGAAGTCTTTTGAATTCATGCAAGTGCCTTTCCAATTGGCTGGTATAGGATCCATTTCCTTGTCTGAAAAGCTTGCTGCTTCTGGGCATATCCCATAATATATTCATTGCTTACTGTGAATCTATGTTTTTATCTACATTTTTTTTATATCAATACTTAAATACTCTTAAGTTGTAACCAACATATTACAAACAATATTAACCGCACTAGTTAGTTTAATTAACAATTAATTCATCTAATTAGTCTAATTAACTAACATTGTATCTTATACAACTTGTGTCATTTAGACCATCCAAATAAAGCAAGAATTATGTCAAAAATATTGCTACCTAAAATAGCCCTCAACAATTTTTCCTTCTGAGGTGTATATGGTGGGTAGGGGTGGGAATAGGCCAGGCCAGGCCAGGCTTTGAAAGGCCTGAGCCTGGCCTACAATTTATTTTTTCGGCCTAAGCCTGGCCTACGGCCTATCATAGGCTTTTTTTCGGCCTAAGCCTGGCCTTTTTAATAGTTTGGCCTGGCCTGGAAGCCTTCTTAAAAGCCTTTTTAAACGAATCCATTATTAGTTCTTAAACAAATAAGGAACAACTACTAAGTGATTGACTAATTGAATGGTTACCGAATATAAAACGACTACCAAATATAGAACTGCTACCGAATATGGAACGACTACTGAATATGGAATGATTAGTAAGTGATAGGATTTAAAATAGAAAATAATATTATTAATATAATAATAAAAAATAATATTAATAAATAATAAATATATATAGGCCGGCCTGTTAGGCCTAACAGGCTGTTTTATAAGCCTGAGCCTGACCAATTTAAATAAATAGGCTTTAAAAATAGCCTGAGCCTAGCCTTTTTATTAAATAGGCTAGGCCAGGCCATAAGTAGGCCAGGCCATAGGCCCCTACGGACGGCCTAGCTTATTCCCATCCCTAATGGTGGGTACCTTATGGAAGGATCTACATCAAAACTTTTATACAAAACTGACTTCTTATGGATGAAAGTATCAAAAGAGAACTTTCCATGGTAACAACCCATTCCACTCTCTTCAACTCCTCCAAAAGGCAAACCACGAGTTGCAACCTGCACCAACATTGAGCTGTAAATGTCACTCTAATGCCATCATGCATGTTAGCCATACAAAATTTAGGTAGTAAAGTCTTGAGATTCTAAGATTCATACTATTCGTGCATGTGTTTCTATCTTTCATGAAATATTAAGGAATTATTTGCACTAGTAGAATAAGAAAATCAATAGCACTACTTATTATTAATTCAAGTCAACATTATTATATCAGTCAGACTTAAAAGATATGCACTGTAAGTGTAAATCAGTTTTACATTAATATCTAATGAAAATATAATTATTTAGTCTTATCATCTCATTTTGTATCTGCATTTTGAAATTGACGGTATTACATGGACAAATAAATGTTTCTCATTGGATGTTAGTGTGAAATTGATTTACTCTCGACATCATACAATCTCTCAATAGAACAATAGATTTATGAAAATGGGATCATAATTTTTTTGAAGAAAATGTTGGAATTCAATAAATTTTCATGTATAAATTAATTTCAGAAAGAGAATATCTACATGTATGACAGAATCGTTGATTAGCATCCCTCCTTCTTCAGCTGTTCATTGTCAAAAACTAAATTAAAATGTCATAATTTTTCGCAAGAACTAAGATAAAATTCATTCAAAGAATAGCTAATGTGGTTACATTAATTAATGATATAAAGGGAAGTGAGATTGGGATTACCTTAATGAAAGTGGAGGCAAAGTGCACCAACATATCAGTATAAGAGCCAATATCATATTGGACTTGCCTAATTCTAGTTGCAAAATAAGAAATGGAAATGTCGTTGTTACTTGCTACCAAAAGTACTAAACTTTTGAACAAGATGAATTTTGTTATTTCTTCTCCAAAATTTCCTTTTAGCTTTTCTATGTATTCCTTGACTTGCTTCAGTTGATCAGATAATGGTATCACTGACTGCGTTTTTAAAGTATAATAACTAAAGCACTAAGCAACTTAGAAGAGAAATGTAACAATATGACTTGATAATGTTGTAAATTTTGAATATATTTTTAACAGTTTTATATATATTGTATCCCAAACTATCAAGTGAGAAATATGGAAAGATAATTTTAGTAGAAAAATACTATATAGTTTGCTGGCATATTAATATACGAGGTACCTATACATGAAGCATGTACTTGTAATTGTGGAGTCAAAGGATCATATCTAGAGGCACCCGATGCAAAACTAACACCTATAAGGAGATCATTTGATTGCAATTACTATATGCACACTATGTTAGCCTTGCATTGTAAAAGCAAATACATAATAGATGTGAGAAGATAAATAACCCAATTAACCTTTTATGTAGAAATATTATTCTTAAAATATGATTAAAATCATTTTACCATTGTATATTTTTTCAGAAGTAGTTATGAATCGCAGTTGGATGAATGCTAATCGATTGAGTGAAGAGTATGAAAAGGGAGTTGAGGAGTTTTTACAATTTGCTTTAAAAAAACTTCCTGAAAGTAAAGGAAGGTTTTATTGTCCTTGTGTTATTTGTTTGAATTAAAATACATTACATTTTGAGGAAATACGAAGTCATCTTATTTGTTCCGGGATTGACCTAAACTATATCAGATGGATATGGCATGGTGATTCGTTAAACATGTCAAATACCTCAGAAAGAGAGGAAGTTGATGTAGATATGAATGATCAACTAGAGGACATGATACGTGATGTTGGAGAAGAGTCCTTTAATCGTGCACATGTATATGATAATTTAAGCAGTGACAAAGAAGAGCCTTTGTATCCGGGATGCACTAACTTCACACGGTTGTCTGCGGTATTGAGATTTTTCAACTTGAAGGCGAGAAATGGATGGATAGATAAAAGCTTCACTGAATTACTTGAATTTTTGAAAGAAATGCTCCCATAAGGTAACACATTGTCGAATCGTAACTATGAGGCAAAGAAGTTATTGTGTCCAATGGGCATGGAGCATAGGAAAATACATGCATGCCCTAATGACTGTTTATTGTATAGATATGAGTTTGAAGAGTTGACTAACTGTCCTAGGTGTGGACTATCACGCTACAAAATGAAGGATGGTGATTCCATTTTTGACGAAAGCTCAAAGGGACCTCCTGCGAAGGTGTTATGGTATCTTCCAATAGTTCCAAGTTTCAAACGTTTGTTTCTAATATAAATGATGCAAAGAATGTAAGATGGCATGCCGATGAGAGGAAGCGTGACGGACAACTTCGTCACCCAATTGATTCTTTGCAATGGAAGAAAATTGATGATTTCTACTCAGAGTTCGAAAATGAGCCAAGGAACCTTATGCTTGGACTTGCTACAGATGGAATGAACCCATATGGAAACTTAAGTAGTAACCATAGTTCATGGCCTATTCTATTAGTTATCTATAACTTACCTCCTTGTATTTGCATGAAGCGTAAATAGAGGAATTCCTATATGTGAAGAAGGAACATGCTACCAACAATTGAAACATGGAAGAAAAATTGTTTATGTTGGGCATCGAAAATTTCTCAAGTCTTATCATCCATACCGTAAGTTGAGAAAAGCGTTTAATGGACACCAAGAGCATGGAATTACTCAAAAAGCCTTAACTGGGGAGCAAGTTTATCAACAGGTTAAGTATATAGATGTTATCTTTGGAAAGAACCCAAAACAGACATCTGAGAAAAATATATGGAAGAAGAAGTTTATGTTCTTTGATCTTCCTAATTGGTCTAGTCTAGATGTAAGACATTGTCTTGATGTGATGCATGTGGAGAAAAATGTGTGTGATAGTGTAATTGGAACACTTCTCAACATTCAGGGGAAAACACGTGATGACTTAAATTCTCGTCTAGATATGGTTGATATGGGTATACGACAACAATTAGCTCCACAATCAACAGGTAAACGAACATATTTGTCTCTTGCTTGTCATACATTGTCAAAATAGGAGAAAGATGCTTTTGTGAGTGTTTAAGGGGAATAAAAGTGCCACATGGCTACTCCTCAAATGTCAAGAGTCTTCTGTCAATGAAAGATTTGAAATTAGTTGGCTTAAAGTCTCACGATTGCCACATTTTGATGCAACAACTACTACCAATGGCTTTAAGTGGCACATTGCCTAAAAAAGTAAGAGAGGTCTTAACTAGGTTGTGTTTATTCTTCAACGCTATTTGTAGCAAAGTCATTGATCCTCAAAAATTAAATGAGTTGGAAAATGAAGCTATTATTATCTTGTGCCAACTAGAGATGTATTTTCCTCCTTCTTTTTTTGACATCATGGTTCATTTAATTGTTCATTTAGTTAGGGAGAGTAAATTATGTAGTCCTGTTTATTTGAGGTGGATGTATCCATTCGAGCGTTATGAAGATTTTAAAAGGATATGTGAAGAATCCACACCGTCTTGAAGCATCTATTGTTGAAAGGTGTATAGCAGAAGAAGCTATTGAGTTTTATTCTGACTATATGTCAAAAGCAGAAGCCATAGGAATTCCTAGATCTCGTCATGAGGGAACATGTGTGGGTAGTGGTATACGAGGCTTAAAACTTAAGAGCATGGGACGTGAGGAAGTACTTCAAGCACATTTGTATATATTGAATAACATTGATGAGGTTCAACCTTACCTTTCTACTCATAAAAGCATTGTGAAGGAAAATTATCCTAGAATGAATGAAAAATGGTTGTTGAATGAGCATAACCAGACTTTCTTAAAGTGGTTTAAAGAAACCATTTTAACCAACAATACTACTTCTGATACACTAAAATAGCTAGCAAATGGGCCTCACTTTGATGTCATAACTTAGACTGGCTACAATATCAATAATTTTACATTCTACACAAAAAGTCAAGATGGCAGTAGTACCATGCAAAATAGTGGGGTTATGGTCGTAGCTGAGTCCATGCATTTCTCTAGTTCAAAAGATAAAAACCCTGTTACAGCATCCATACCTTACTTTGGGACCATTGAAGAGATTTGGGATGTCGGTTTCATTAAATTTAAAGTGCCTGTTTTTAAATGTAAATGGATTGAAATCAATAATGGTGTTAAAATTGATGAATTTGGTTTTACATTGGTGGACCTTGAAAAGGTAGCGTATAAGGATGAGCCTTTTATTATGGCATCCCAAGCAAAACAAGTGTTTTATGTTAGTGATCCTTCTAACAAAAAATGTTCAGTGGTTCTCCAAGGTAAAAGTTTTCATGGACCAAATGAAAGTCTAGATTCAATGCTAGATATTTTTGACACTCCTCCATTCTCACAACCAATACTTACTTTCGTTGAAGAAACTATAGTGGACGATGAGTATGCCACTCGTGATGATCATCAAGAAGGCATATGGGAGAATATTCAAACATAAGACTCGTAAGAAATAAAATGGTAATAATGATAATTTATCTTAATAAATTTCACATTATCTGTAATATTTACTTTGATGGTTTATAGTTTTTACCAATGTATGATATGATTGCCTATAATTATTTTTCTCCAATATTTTGAAATATTATTGACCATTATTATTATTTTTTAAAAAGGACACATAAATAATTCGTCAGCTCATTTGCAAAGTGTGGAGGGTACTCAATCTACATAAAGAAATGGTAGCCGTGATACACGTATGGCAAAGTTGAAACGTAAATATATGATAGGTAAGAAGTTATCGATTGATTTAGATCCATTAACTGGATTACCTTCAGGGATAAATAGGAAAAACTTTAAGGGTCATGTTGCTTCCCTTGCTCGAAGCTTTGTCAGTATTTTGGTGGATAATTGGGACGACGTAGATAACGACTTGAAAATCAGATATGGGAAGCTATTAAGGTACTTGTAGTTTTGTGAATATTTTAGTATATATATAATTTCGTAAATATTTTTTAATGCCATACACTAACTTCTCCATTGGTTTTGTAATGTAGGAGAAATGGGATGTTCCTAATTCTGGTTTTTTGAAAAAGAAATGGATTTCATATGCTGGTGAACGTTGGAGGGCATTTAAAACTAAGTCTAGCATCTAGATATTTAAATGGTGGGAATTTGAGTCACAAGTCTCCTCTTGAGGCATATACTTATCTTGATAAGGACATATGGAAGGCGTTTGTTCAGAAGCGGCAGGATCCTTCCTTTGTGGTTAACTAGATTTATAACTTAATTTCTTTTATTAATTTATTTCTAGTATTATATTTAATTTGTACATTACTTATAATATGAGAAACGAAATAAGGCACAAGTGATCCAATCTCATAATAAATACCCTCACCTAATGTCTCGTGGGGGATATGAGTTGCTTACTGAAAGATTGATGAATGAAAAAATAAAGCAAAGACAAGAATCATCTGAAAATTCAATACTTGCACCTCCATCTCCACCATCATTGTAAGTAATTGTGTAATCAATTATTAATTTAAACTAATAATCATTGGTGATTTGTTCTTGCAAATGATTGGTTGTTGGATTTTAAGTGTGAGTAACTAATTCTACATTGAATAGATATGAGCTAAATGAATGATATATATTGATTAGATAATCTTAATTGTGTTTATATTGAATACAAGATAACACAAGTAGTTCAAGTGATAAATGGTGGTGGTTTCATAAACTAGCCCTGGTTGAAATGGTTCAGATGTTGTTATTTCCTTGCTCCATAGTCATAAGGTGTTGCAACATGTAAGACCCGTAATTTTAAATTATACCTTATGTATTTTAATGGATTTTGGTATTGAACTCAGGGGCTTTTTAGCCAAGTTATTAATATTTTGGAGTTTATATGACCAAAAAGATATTTTGATGCCTGATTAGAATTACTCGTCGATAAATAAATTAAATTAACTGCGGTGAATCTTTTGCGAAGAGTTTAATACGGTATGGGTGAAAGGGTAATTTAATAAATATCTAAAGATTTGGAGATATTTGTTAATTATTATTAATATATATATATATATATATATATATATATATATGTTTATATATAAAGAAAAGGAAAGGAAGGAAATAGAAAGAAAAGAAATAGAAAGGAAAGAAAGAGAAAGGATAGAAAGCAAGAAATCTTCTATCTTCTTCCTCTGCTCGCGTTAAACAACCCTTCCCCCTCTTCTTCCATTTTCGCTTTTCTTTGCTTCCTTTTACTCAAGAATAGAAACCCAAGGCTTAGTGGGTGATAGGACAAGGATTACTCAACTTCACTCTTCCTCTTTGATCCAAAAACGAAGAAAAACGGTTTAGGGATTTCAAAACCGTCAATCACAAACCTCGCCGTTTCTTCTAGATCCAAGCTTCGTTTCGCGAAGGGATAGAAGGGAAAGTTACTCACCACTACACTACGGTGCTAGTGAGCTAACTTTGGAAGCGGTGTTGCTAGCGGAGATTTTACCGGATTTGCTCGCGGTACTATAATCGCACGTTAAAGCTAACGTGAAGGTAAGGGCTCCTTCCAAACTTTTAGTTTGCATTTAGGGCCTTATATGTGGTTGTGTGGAAAAGAATTTTGTTAGGGTTGGAGTATTGATTTGGGGAAAATTAATCTAAGGTTTTATAGGCAAAATCTTAGAGTAGGTTTTGGTTATATTGATGAATGTTTCATGGAAAATGAATTTACCTCATGTATGTGTGATTTTGAATAAATGAAATTATTGTGTTGATTTGTGTTCAACGTACTTGGCATGTTCATACTTGATGTTTGTTGATTGATGTGTTTTGGTGTGAATTATGGATTGAATGTGAAAGTATGTTTTGAGTTTGTTTTGTGTGGAATTTGAAAACCATTAAGTTAAACGAGTATTAAGAATGGGGAATCTCTTAATGTCTTGTTTACTTAATGTGTGTTTGGGAAAAATCGTTTTGTTTACTTAATGTGTGTTTGGGAAAAATCGTTTAAGTTAAATAAGTATTAAGAATGGGGAATCTCTTAATGTCTTGTTTACTTAACGTTTGTTTTAGTAAACCGTGCAGACCCGTGATAGGTGGCACCTTGGTAAACGGTACGGGCCCGTGATAGGCAGTACGTTTATGGTTTACGTTTTTGGTAAGTCATGCTGACCCGTGATAGGTGGCACCTCGGTAAACAGTACTGACCCGTGATAGGTGGTACGTTTACGACTTACGTTTTTGGTAAATTGCGTTTGTCCGTGAGAGACTACACCCTGGTAAAGTGTGCTCACTTAATGTTTGTTTTGGAAAATCGTTAAGTTAAATGAGAATTAAGAATGGGGAATCTCTTAATGTCTTATTTACTTAATGTTTGTTTTTGAAAATCGTTTCAGTAAATGAGTATTAAGAATGGGGAATCTCTTAATATCTGCGTTTACTTAATGTCGTCGTGAAAATGATTTTGTGGAGAAATGAATTGTTTTGTTTTGGCGTGAATTGTGTAATAAATTTGTGAATACTTTTGAGTTTGTTCTGTGTGGAATTTGAAAACCATTAGAGTTAAACGAGTATTAAGAATGGGGAATCTCTTAATGTCTTGTTTACTTAATGTGTGTTGTTTGTGAAAATCGTTTAAGTTAAATGAGTATTAAGAATGGGGAACCTCTTAATGTCTCGTTTAGTTAATGTTTGTTTTGAAAATCGTTAAGTTAAATGAGTATTAAGAATGGGGAATCTCTTAATGTCTCGTTTACTTAATGTTTGTTTTGGAAAATCGTTTAAGTTAAATGAGAATTAAGAAAGGGGAATCTCTTAATGTCTCGTTTACTTAATATTTGGCTTGAAAATCGTTTAAGTTAAATAAGAATTAAGAATGGGGAATCTCTTAATGTCTTGTTTACTTATTGTTTGTTTTGAAAATCGCTTAAGTTAAATGAGTATTAAGAATGGGGAATCTCTTAATGACTCATTTTACTTAATGTTTGTTTTGAAATTTGTTTAAGATTGAATAAGAATTAAGAATGGGGAATCTCTTAATGTCTTGTTTACTTAATGTTTGTTTTAGTAAACCGTGCAGACCCGTGATAGGTGGCACCTTGGTAAACGGTACGGGCCCGTGATAGGCAGTACGTTTATGGTTTACGATTTTTGGTAAGTTGTGCAGACCCGGGATAGGTGGCACCTTGGTAAACGGTACGGGCCCGTGATAGGCAGTACGTTTACGACTTACGTTTCTTGGTGAATTGTGTTTGTCCGTGAGAGACTGCACAGGGGTTTGTCCGTGAGAGACTACGCCCTGGTAAATTGTGTTTGTTCGTGAGAGACTGCACAGGGGTTTGTCCGTGAGAGACTACGCCCTGGTAAATTATGTTTGTCCGTGAGAGACTGCACAGGGGTTTGTCCGTGAGAGACTACGCCCTGGTGAGTTGTGTTTGTCCGTGAGAGACTGCACAGGTGTTTGTCCGTGAGAGACTACACCCTGTTAAATTGTGAATTGTTGGTTCATTTTGTCTGTGTAGTGATTGTGTTATAAGTGTTAAGTGTTATGTTTTGGAATTTGGTGATAGCATGTTTGATTGCAATACTATTTTGAAACCCATGATGTTGTAGTAATTATGTCATAAGTGTTAAGTGTTATGTTTTGGAATTTGGTGATAGCATGTTTGATTGCAATACTATTTCGAAACTCATGATGTTGTAGCGATTGCGTTATTAGTGCTAAGTGTTAAGATTTGGGATTATGTATGAATGTGATTGAGTTAGTTTATGAATTTTTGAAAGAATAAATAGGGAAATCGATTTACCCAATCGATTTGATGAGTTACAGGGGCCTTGTCTTTCACGAAATCGATTTACCCAATCGATTTTGTAATATGTTTTTCAAAACCCTTTAAGAAATCGATTTGGTAAATCGATTGGATTCATTCCAGGGGCTCTGTCTTTCAGGAAATCGATTTACCCAATCGATTGAGTCAATCAATTTACCCAATCGATTGATTTAAGCCCAGAGTTCAATTTTCACTAAAAACTTTCAGGAAATTGATTTCCCCAATCGATTGGCTCAGTGGAAAATCTTATTTTGAGTTAGATAATATTGCTCAAGTGATTTATCAATGTTTTGGTCAATTATATATTACTTGATGGATTGAGAACTTTATTTTGATTTCATTTTTATTTTGCAAGTATGACATGAACTTTTAGCATATGGAAAATCCTTTTAAGGTGCATGCTTAGTGGAAAGGGTATTTTGTGCATTTGAAAACTTAAATGTTATGTGTTAATTGTTAATTTCGGTTGGTGACCCTTTACAACTATTGTGGAAATCTGGGCTTTTCCCTCAGATGATAGCCAGGACTATCCTACCGGTTCATACCCTGTGGATGGGGATGTAGATGGGAATGCTTGACTGGAGCTACGTTAGGAGGATCTCACGGGGCGCGTGGAGATCACTCAGGGTGTTTAGTGGTTTTGTAAAATGATCAGACTAGGTTGACACAGTGGGAACGGATGTCTTTCTTTTGGGTTGTTTTTATTTGTAAACTGGAAGATTGTACAACTTTTGATATGTAAACATTTTGAATTCATATTTTGTGAACTTTTTCCGCTGCTTGTAGATTATAATGACTTATTATTTATCCAAAGGTGTTACCTTATTTATTTCTCTGGTTTATTTAATTTATTTCGAAAAAAAAAATACACCCTCGCTTTGAAAAACGGGGTGTTACACAAGTGACCTTGAATCCTTGGTAATTGGAGCATTCATATGGTTAATTTGATTTGCTGCATTTAGAAAAAATATGTTAGCAGGTGTTATTTTTTCATTCCTCTATTTATAATAACATGTAGAATAAATATAATAAATGTTAATTGATATGATTTGCTAATTCAATTCTTAATATAATTCTAATTCAAAAATTAGTATTGAACAACTAGCAAAGTATATTCCCAAATTTGCACAAAATATTGGCAAGGAACCTTTGTATGTATAAATTATATCTTGTAGTATGTGTTTGTTACATGTCGTGTCTATATAGCCTCTATTTGGAATTTGGTTTCAAGTGTTACAATCCATTGTACATAATGGGCAATAAATTTACCTTAACTATACCGTAATTGTTGTTTCTATATAACCTTTCTATGTGTTTGATGTTTCTGTTTCTGATTTGAAAATTTGATTTTTAAAGCTATGTGTCACTACTTGTATTATAGGATCTCTCTAGTATTAAATAAAAAAGTATATTTAATCTAAAATTTATATTAAATACAATTATTTATATTGATCTATTTTCTTTTATATTTAATACCATATGATATTATGTTATTATATCATGTTATTGTATGATAATTAATGTTTACTTTTGCATTTGCTAATGGTTGGGTAACTTGAGTTAATTATTGTATGATTATGCATTTGCTAATGTTTGGGCAATTTGTTGATGATTTCCCACTCCCTCCCTCCTTAATTAATTTATTTATGAGTATTATTGTCATCCTCTATGCTTTTCATTTTCTTAGGGTTTTAATATTATTATTGTAACAACTTGTTAATTATTAAAATTAGTAATTTAAAAAGTAAAGAACTAGTTTATACATTAAATAAATAAATAAAAGGCATTATTATAATATTTGGATAAACGAAGGGCAATGGCGTAATTTTCACACTATCCCTCCTATATCTCTCTACCACATTCAGAAACCCATTTCTGCGTTCCTTTTTCTTCTTCGTGAGCTGAGCTGAGCATCCATCCTCCCACCCTCCCAATCTTTAACCTCTCATCTTCCTTATTTTTTAAAATGAATCAGACCCAAAAGCTTGGCAAAGCTCCTTAAACCCATTTTGAAACCTTGCATGTCTCAGTTTATGACTACTAACCGGTTTCAATCAAAGCAGCAGAGGATACTAACCAACAAATGAAGAAGAGTCAAAGTGGCAATTCAGGCAAAAGGGGAGTTCAACGACCAATCTAATCGGACCATTGTCTTCTCGTTTATCACCAACGGTGAGTTCTTTTTATCAAATGGTTTTTTTATTGTTGTTGTTATTATGATTAGGGATTTCATTTTCTGAATTTGTTGAAAATAAGTTAGAACGTAGACTGTTATTTATGGTTGTGATGTTTGTGAATGAATTATGTATTAGGAAAAAAATTAATTATATGTGTATCACTATATTTAAGATGATTATGCTTGTCGAGCACGATTTATGCTCGTTACTGCTGTTGTTGCCTCTGATATGTGTTTGTGAAATTGTGTTATGTTACCTTAATTTCGGTTAGAATGATGATTTTAGGTGCATGCATTTAAAATATATGGTTTTCTTTACTAGTGGAGAGAAAATTCTATTTTATCCCAAATACTCAATGCATGAGAGGTGTTTGATGAAAATATTGCGAGAACTATTGCAGGATAATTGTTGTATTTAAGTTTGGTTTCTAAATAAAAACAAAACTATGTAAACAAGTCTTAGAATCAGATTTTTCATGAATTATTGATTTTTGAATTTTGAGATGAGACCAACTATGTTGTGTTTATAGGTGAGTTACTTACTTCGGTAAAAGTTTTAAAATTTTCTATTGTCATTCGACCATTTTTCAATAATTATTAATGACTTTTGTGATGGAGACTTTCTGCAGCGTGTGTAATTTAGTCTTAGTGCGTGATTTTTCCTAAATTATAGGTTTCCAACTTTGAAATGAGATCAATTGCATTATGTCCTTAAATTGAGTTAGCTTTCAAGGAAATTTTTGGAATTTTCTAAAGTAATTTGACACTTCATCGATAATTATTAGTGACCATTGTGTTGAAAATATTCTACCGTGTGATTTGCAAGAATAAATTAAATTCTTAAGAAATTTGAATGGCTTCATTGTTTATATATGAATATATATATATAACTTTTATTATGTTTGAGTTATTAATTGTTATGAAGTTGTTACTATTTCCATGACTCTAAAATTGTTTCTATTTTCTAACTATGGATTTACGTTCTGAATTCGCCTAATTTATTGATAATTGTTGTGGATGAATGATGCATTTTATATAAGATATACTGAGTGCATTTCATACAAAACATGTAAGTTTTGTACAATGTCATTGATCAGAGCATGCATGGCCTTATTCACGGTGGGACATTTAGGTTATTTCAGGCATGAAATAACAGGTAAAGGAGAACAATCAGGACGCTGATTGGGGTTTGGCCAGACCACCTTTACCAATCAGGACTCAATATCTTGGTGACCCACACTAAGATATTGGGCGACTTTTCCTTATTCCAAAGGAAAAGATTTGAGGTCATGCTTATGTTGTTCAGAATAATAATATATATATACATATATATAAATAGACATGTATAATAATAATAATATTAATGATTGTTATTTTTTCTTGAGATGTATAACTACTTTTGTATGTTTTATACACTTTTATGAAATAAACTCTTTGAAATTGTTTTTCTCTTATTTATAGAGCTCACTGAGATATTTTATCTCATCCCAATTATTATTATTTTTTTAGCAGCTGGAGGCACATGAGACATGAAAATTTGCATCAGAAGATCAGTTCCAAACTCCTAGACTTAGAATTTGATTTTTTTGTTTTTTGTTTTATGATGTAATAAAAATAAAGTATTGTTGGAGCTATCAAATAGAGGAGCTTACTAATGTGAATAAAAATAAAGTATTGTTGGAGCTATCACAACAAAACCCAAATTTGTTCATGAAGGGAAGTTGTTTTGTTGAACTACCTATACTAGAGGATAAGGACGATGATATTCCAAAACAGTGTAAATTGTTTGTTGATAATAATGATTTTGTAGTGGCATATGCTGATTCGTACAAGTTGGGGCCCATCTTACACAATCAATTGTTAGATAATGATATGGTTAGGGTGCTGGTTACCAAGGTTTTAGATGCAAATTCTCAAGTACATATACCCACTGATGAGGTGACAACAGTTGGACATGCTTCAAATACTTTCATTCAATGGCCAAAAAGACTTTTGCGGCTTGTTTCTGACAAGGTATTCATTACTTATGTATTTTTCTATTTACACTTGAAATATTTTAAATGACTAATTTTTTATCTTTAATTATTTAGGAGGTTGACATATGTACGAAAGTTGACTTTCCGCTCAAAAAATCTGAATCTCAACTAGATTGTATTCAACACTTGTTGTTAAAGTCGATGAGTATATCATTTATCCATTACAATAGGTTACCTTATCTCAACAAGTAAGTAATATTTTATTATAATTTATCCATTACAAGTTTATAACATAAATGTACTTAACACTTTTAACTTTTTGCACAATGTAGTTGTCATTGGCAATTGCTCGTTATTTGTCCTAAGAAGAATATTGTAGTCTTCCTATGTTCGTTGAGATGGAAACCAAATAAAAATATCATCCACATCGTCGATTTGTAAGTGTTTATTGTATTTCCGCTATATCTATTTCAAATGCACATTTAGATCTTTTTAGAAATGACTATGATGGCCTTCTATAAATCCAATTAAACATTGTTGTGTTGGCACAAAATGGAAATGCTAAGGCACATGCAAATGCACAAAATTTGAGTTTTTAGATTCTTTGCTTTTGTGATAGATATATTTCGAACATGTTTGATGGCACAACATTATTGTATATCAGCACTTTTTAAGAGGCTTATGGCTTTAAAGGTAATGAATAATATAATAATATAATTAATCTCTATGTGATTTATTTGCTACAATAATTTATTTTTCCTTTATTGATTTTATTTATTGGTGCTTTGTAGTTAGCTAAGTTAATATTTTTACATTTTGACTAAAGTTTGGATTCTAGTACTTTAACTCCTTTACAGCTTTATGAGGGTTTATATCTCAGTATTCTTCTCTTGACCATTTATTGCATGACATGATTTGGTAAACCATCTCTTTCTCTCATTGTTGATGTAAGAGCCCCTGAATCTTAAGAAGTGGGAGGTATAAAGAGGGAAAGGGAAATAATTATTTAGTGAAAATATATAAGTAATTTTTCCTTATATATAAGTAACACATTTATCTTTATATAAAGACAATATATTTCATCTTGTTATGGACCATGTTATAAAAGGTTATAGATAAATATTTAAATATGCCCGTGAGTGCTGACTATCTTAGTTCATTAAATGATTTTAACATTTTGTTTTGGAAGTACTAGTACCTTCTTATCTATGAGTTGTATCTCTGGCGACCAAAGAACAGAAAGAATGATGTTTCATAATTTCAAGTTTCAATATTTTTCCTCTTTATAATGAACAAAGTAATAAAACTGTTCCAATTGCATTCATTAAAACATGCTATTTTTTATTTTATTTATTTATATGTTAATTCATCTCTATGTGATTTATTTGCTACACTTTAATGAATATTTTATTTTTGTAGAGCTTTGAGTGAATATAATAAGTTGCGAAGATTAAGAAAGAACAAGCCCACATGGAGCATTTCCATTGTAAGTTGTTTAGATTATATATATAGAATTTCAATTCTAATTTATATGTTTTTATCTATATAATATTTACTCATTATAATTTATATATAATATTAAATTTTAGTGCCAAAGACAACCTAAAGGTTATGAGTTTGGTTACTACATTATGATACATATGTTGAACATTGTATCTAGTGGTCTTGTTGATTCATAGATGCGGGTATATGATAGATTTTTTCAAAGTTAGTATTAATTAACTACTTATGATTTTTATGGTCACATGATTTAGATAACTTTGTTATTTCAATGTTTATAATTCAGATATTTGGAGAATCAAAACCATTCGAAGATGAAGAAATGATTAATGTCCGACAACGTTGTGCAAACTTGATTCTTAAACTAATAGAAAATGCTTGAAGCACTTGTATCATTTTAGTATCTTTAGACTGTTAATAGAGGATAATGTTTTTTTTAACTAGTGAATATTATGTAGCTCTAAATTTGATAATTTAGATTTTGTAAAAAAATTATGACTCATTGTCATTGATTTTTAAATGTAAAGCTTCGTATGAAGTTTTGTGTTTTATGGTTGAATGAGAAATTCTAGTTAATAGTGTAATATGTCATATTATGAGTATGCATATGTAAAGGGTGAAAATTATGAAGAAAAAAAATTAAAAAGTTAGTTATTTAAATCGATTGGCTCAATATAATAAACAATTTTGAATATGACTTGTTATAATTGTTCAAATTTAACCGATGTAATAAATCATTTTTAAATTTGACTTGTTATATTGGTTCAAATTTAATCGATTTAATAAATTAATTTTGAATTTGACTTGTTATATTGGTTCAAATTGAACCGACCTAGTAATTTATTTTTGAATTTGACTTGTTATATTGGTTCAAATTCAACCGATCTAATAAATCATTTTTGAATGTGACTTGTTTCATCTATTATTTTAGCTGATTTAATAATTAACTATTTATTACAACGCTTGATGTTAGATTGTACAAGGAACCGATCTTACAAGTACATAAGAACCGATCTAACAAAGTTTAATTGCACTAGTGGTATAGTTGAATTTGGGTTGATATGGAAGAGATTTGACATCTTCCTTGACAAAAAAATATAGAATTTCATAAGAATACGATAGAATATATGGAAATATGTGGGTATATATTTGATCCCTTATTATCCATTAGTACTCTACACAGAGCAGATACAAAAAGAAAAATGTATTCGCATTAGCATGGATTGTCTGAATAGTTTGCTAGTTTAAATTACAAATTATGTAGTTGGTAATTACAAATTTGACGTCATTTAATGTTAAATGTATTTGATAAATCATGCAGTTAAAAAGTAACATTAAAAATTGAGTTCAAAATATCATCCAACAACAAAAAAAATAAAACTTCAAAAATATTCTGTTATCAAAATAGTTGTTATTTATTGAATGTTATGACAACTATTATTACATTCTTTTTTGGTTATATTTTAAAAAAAAGTTTTAGTTTTATCATTAATGGTTGATTTTATTATGTGTATAGGTTGTCCACAAAATTGTAATTAATTATATATTATAATAGTTTTAGGAGAACTTCGAACGAAAGGTAAAAACTTGTGACCTTTAGTTATTTTTTAAATACTTTTTTCTATATATGAAAAAAGTGAAGTGAGTGGGCCAGGCTATAGGTAGCTAAGATCTTTCTCAATTGTTTCTATCCACTGCAAGAGGCGATCGGGTGGCTTCATTCCAAGGAAAAGAGTCAAATTGACCAGGCTCTTAAACTAGGACAAATGAAATGAGAAAGTTAGTTTTTATACTCCAATTAATCTCCAATTAATCTCGTACTCCCTAATTTGTTAAAAATTCAATATTATTTTTAAATTTTTTTTCACATAAGTAGTAAAATAAAATTACTTCAAAATTTCATCTTTTCAACTAAATTTTCGATATGTAACATTTCACAACTAAATTTTCGATAGATATTTTTAATATCGGAAATTTAGTCTATGAAATTTCTGGTAGTTACATTTATATTATTGGAAATTTGAAATTTCCGGTAATTATTAGAAATTTCAAAATTTGAAATATCCGATAATTATATTTTCTTTACCAAAAATTTTAAATTTTGAAACTTCCGGTAAATATTATTCTTAACCGGAAATTTCATAAATTCGGTATGTTATTAATTTTTGTTTTTTTTATTTTTAATTTTTTTTTGAAATAAGGACGAAAGAGACACAACCAGTATATATAGATTTAATTGAAGCATTCACAACTGATCAAATATTTTAGTTAGAAGAAGTTGTCATATTATAGGCAAGAGAGGTCGGCCGACAAAATTGAGTAACAATTATCATTACTCGATCTGACGTAGAGATCGGAAAGAGAGGAAGGAAGTCAAAATTAATTCTTGGTTGTGATAGAGGAGAAAAATATAAGTCAAAAGAAAATAACACAGGTACTTCAACTAAAAGGTGTGAGAAACATGTTTAATGTGTGGAATTCACAACCATGAGTTAGTAGCTAGTTTTGAGAATAATGCATTTATGGGATGCTTAAAAGAAGAATATAAGAAACATGTTGACGAGCTGACAAAATATCACGTTGCACCGAGACACATCTTGTCATCTTTGAGATATCGAGATACGAAGATTGTGATTAATATCTATCAAATTTACAAGCGACGAAGTACATACACGAAGAATTTGAAAGGACCTAGAACTGCATATGCAACATTTGTTGAAGTTACATGAAGCTGAGAAGTATAGTTGTTGGAGTAGGACTCATGGAGACTCCAACGTTGTGAGGGACATATTTTGGACGCACCCAGATTCCTTAACTTTGTTGAACATGTTCCCTCTTGTATTGATTATGGATAACACCTATAAAACCAACAAGTATAGGTTACCATTTTTTGAAATTGTTGGTGTAACTTCAAATGGGTTGACATTTAATGTTGCATTTGCTTATATGGATTCTGAACGTCTAGACAACTTTTGTTGGGCACTGGAGAAGTTAAAAGAGTTGTTTGTTTCAAACACCTCATTTTCTCAAGTGATCGTGATCGTGACTGTAAGGCATGGAATGATATGAATGACATGTTGAAGTTTCAAACTATTAAGATAAATGGTTCATTTGAGATAAGTAAGGGTCACAAAGAGCATATACACAACAATCCATTCTATAAGAAATTGACTTGGGTTGTATCCAAGAAAGCCTTAGCTGATATTGTTCATGAATACAAGAGAGTCAGCTATGTCGATAACGAAAAAGGTATGTGTCGTTGTATACTTAGAAACACTCATGGATTACCTTGTGCATGTGAGTTGGAACAATACAAGATGGAAGATATTCCCATTAGATGATGTTCATATACATTGGAGAAAATTAACCATGAATAGTGATCAAGAGGAAGAAAAGTTGGCAAATGATTCAGAGTTGGACATTACATTGGAGATGAATATAATTTGGAAAACATGGAAAACACTTAATGTTTCTGGAAGGAGGGCATTAAAGAGCAATTTGTGTGAAATAACATATCAAGAGACAACATCAATGTGCACCACTGGATAATATCAAAACAAAAGGTGGTGTTAAGAGGAAAAAAGGCAATAAGCCGAAGGGATTTGACGTATATCGCGACCCTTCATACTTTGAGCATGTTGATACTCAAGTCTCAAAGCAAGCATTCAAACAAGTCTCCCAACAAGCATCCATACAACTATCTCAACAAGCACCTATGACGAGTCAAGTTAGAAAATATTTCGACGAGTTTCCTCCTTTAATTCATCCATAAATTTAAGACATAGTTAATGTTAAAGCATATGAAAATTGTGGATATCATGCTATTGCTGCTTTACTTTGTCATAGTGAAGAGTATTGGAGCATTGTGTCTCGACAGTTGTATACAGAGATTAATTCCAAACATGATTTATATGCTGCATTATTCAAGGAACGTTTGCAAGAAGTGATATACTCTTGTAACTGATTTGGAAAACTAAGCCAACGAAAAGAGGGTGACCATTCCTGGTATGGGTTACGTGATCACAACAAAATATAATCTCGTTCTTGTTACATTGGGAAACACTTTTTGTTTGACTTTTTTTCCATTAAGGGGTGCACACTGTAAACTACATGTTTTTGATGACGACAAAGACCACCGTTTATGGACAATGCAACAAGATCAAAAAGAAGATCAATAAGCTTCTTAATAAGCTTTAAATCTACACAATAGATGATAAAATGTAAAGGTATATGATACTAACCAATACTTCAAGTACATGAGAACAAGTCACATTCATACATGCATTTAAAATAGTTTCAAAAGTTCAAACCACATTAACAAAGTATTTAAAAATCACATTTTTAATTAAGTACATAAGTGTATTCGAATACACCATGTTGTATTCGAATACAACTTAAGTCAGAGGCAAAAATCTAAATATTGTATTCGACTACAACAATGTGTAGTCGAATACAACTTAAGTCAGAGGCAAAAATCTAAATATTGTATTCGACTACAACAATGTGTAGTCGAATACACTTCAAGTCAGAGGCCAATATTCCTATATGTGTATTCGACTACACACATCTGTAGTCGAATACACGTTAAGTCAGAGGCTAAATTCTCTAATTTGTATTCGACTACACCAATGTGTATTCGAATACAAGATGTAAAATTTGAATATTTTTGAACGTTACAAAGAGGTGTATTCGAATACACATAAACTGTATTCGAATACAACTGGAAACATTACACTTTTTCAGATCTGGGATGGCTCTAGAACATTGTAATTTTTCATCAAACCTCTTGGATCAATGGCCACGAATCTGAAGGGATGTTTTATGGAGTATAAATACCCCATAACTTCAGATCAAATATACTAACACCTAATTCACCCCCCCCCCCTCTTAGGCGTACTTCTGTACTTACAATTGGCATCAGAGCGGGTTAAGGTAACTTACTCCTCGATCAAATATACATGGCTTCCGCACAACCTGTTTTTAGAGATGGTGGTAGCAGTACCAAGCCACCATGTTTTGTTGGAGAGCACTACGATTTTTAGAAAATACGTATGCAAGCATATCTTGAAGCACAAGGAGATGACATATGGGATGCAGTTGAAAATGGGCCTCACATTCCGAAAACCGTCATCAACAACAAAGAAGAAATTAAGATAAAAAATTATTGGACTGATGATGATAAAAGAAAAGTGTTGTTTGATAAGAAAGCTAAGAATATATTGCAATCTGCACTAGGAATGGATGAATTTTTCCGTATATCCCACTGCAAAACAGCAAAAGAAATATGGGATACATTGGAAATAACTCACGAAGGCACCATTGAGGTAAAAAGATCTAAACTCAACACACTATCACAAGAATATGAGTTATTTCGAATGCAGCCTGGAGAGTCTATTCTAGACTTGCAGAAAAGGTTCTCCCACTTAACCAATCACTTGACAGCACTTGGAAAAGTCTTCACCAATGATGAATTAAATCTAAAAGTACTAAGATCATTGACAAGGGCCTGGCAACCAAAAGTGACAGCAATATCCGAAAAGAAAAGCCTATCCAAAATGTCTCTTTCTGCACTATTTGGAAAACTTCAAGAGCACGAAATCGAACTTGGAAGGCTAGAACAAAATGAAAGTCAAGAAAAGAAGACCAAAAATATTGCTCTAAATACCGAATCAAGAGAACAAATCAAAGATGACGATTCAGATGAAGATGAAAATATTATCTTTCTAGTTAAGAAATTTGGTAAGTTTCTTAAAAATGATAGAACATTCAAAAAGAAAAACTTCAAGAAGAAAGATAATTCTACATCAAATCAAAACTTCACTTGCTTTGAATGTGGAAAACAAAGACATATTAAAGCAGATTGTCCAAACCTTGCTAAGAAAAATGTCATAAAAAAGAAAGACTTCAAGAAGGCATACATAGCTTGGGAAGATAACGAAGTAAGTTCATCTTCAGAAACAGAAAGTGAAGAATGCGCCAATGTTGCATTAATGGCCTCGCATCAATCAGATGATGAAGAAGAGGTTAGTAATATAGACTCTTCTCTATATAATAAAACTAGTAGTGAATTAATTATAGAATACAATGATGCTCAAAATGCAATAAAGGAATTACTTATTGAATGTAAAAATCTGTGTAAATTAGTGTCAACATAAAAGAAACAAATCTCAAGTTTACAAGAAAAAGTTGACACTATGGAGAAAAATTCTGAAAAACTAAAACAGAATTTTACATGCAATAAATGTGATTCCCTCTCTTTCAAAATTGTTCAATTAAATAGGGTGATTGAACGATATGAAAAGGGACAATTAGGATTGGAAAGTGTCTTAAATATGCAAAGATACTCAAACGACAAAAGTGGTCTTGGATATTCAAAATTTGATAAACCAAATTTAAATAAGACTATTTTTGTTAAAGCAAGTAATCAATCTAATCAAGAAAAGACTATAGTTATGAAAAATGATGATTTTTATAATAAGAAAATTATGCAAAATAAATCTCACTCATATGCTACTAATAGTAGATTTAATCCTACTTGTTCTTATTGTGGTCTTCATGGTCATACACCTAATACATGTCACATTAGAAACATTAGTGTTCCAAGTGGACATTACATATGGGTAAAGAAAGGTACTAACCATCAAGGACCCAAAGCACATTGGGTACCTAATAAAGTTTGATTTCAATTTTGTAGGTATGCAAGCAAGATACTTCAAATATGTGGTACTTAGATAGTGGATGCTCCAAACATATGACGGGTGATGTAACAAAATTTTCAGCCTTAACACTTGAATCAAAGGGACATGTAATATATGGAGACAACAACAAAGGAAAAATTTTAGGCTTTGGAAAAGTCGGTACATCACCATCCCCCTCAATTGAAGATGTCTTATATGTTGAAGGTCTAAAACACAATCTCATAAGCATTAGCCAGCTTTGCGACAAAGGATACAAGATAGTTTTTAATAAAGATGAGTGCATCATCCAAAATGAAGCTACAAATGAAACTCAGTTTGTCGGTAAGCGTTTTAAAAACATTTTTATACTTAATCTTGACGATTTATCCTTAAAAATGAAATGTCTTTTGGTAAGCGACAATAATGATGCTTGGCTATGGCATAAGAGATTTGCTCATATTCACATGGATCATTTAAACAAATTGGTCAAGCATGATCTTGTTGTAGGCTTACAAAAAATGAAATTTATAAAGGATAAATTGTGTGACGCATGTCAAAAAGGCAAACAAACAAAAAGTTCTTTCAAACCTAAAAATGTCATTTCAACCTCTAGACCACTACAATTGATACATATGGACTTGTTTGGTCCATCAAGAACCAAAATTCTTGGTGGAAACTCTTATGGACTAGTTATTGTTGATGATTACTCAAGGTTCACTTGGACCTTATTTTTGGCAAGTAAAAATGAAGCTTTTAAGGCATTTAAAAACTATGCCAAGCTAGTCCAAAATGAACAATCTACCAAAATTGTATCAATTAGAAGTGATCATGGAAGAGAATTTCAAAATACTTCATTTGAAGAATTTTGTGAAGAAAACGGCATTTTTCACAATTTTTCTGCACCAAGAACACCACAACAAAATGGGGTTGTTGAGAGAAAGAACAAATCATTGATAGAGCTCGCTAGAACTATGCTAAGCGACTCAAATCTACCAAAATATTTTTGGGCAGATGCTGTAAACACAGCATGCTATGTTTCCAACCGGGTAATCATTAGGCCAATTCTTAAAAAAACTCCGTATGAACTTTACAAAGGAAGAAAACCCAATATCTCTCACTTCCACATTTTTGGATGTAAGTGTTTTGTGTTAAATAACGGTAAAGACAACCTTGGAAAATTTGATGAAAAAGCTGATGAAGGTATATTTCTCGGTTACTCTTTATCTAGTAAAGCATTTAGAATCTTCAATAAAATAACTTTATTAGTTGAAGAATCAATGCATGTAACTTTTGATGAAACTAACCCCATAAAAGAGGAAAATATTATTTCTTGTGATGATGATGTTTTTGAAAGCGATGATCCAAGCAAAGAACTTCAAACTAATCAACCAGATCAAGAAAATGAAGTCAATATTGAAAGGCAAAGTGATGATCTTCCTAAAGAATGGAGAACCCATAGATATCACCCAATTGATAACATCATAGGTGATATCAATAAAGGAGTCACAACAAGATTAAAATTGGAAGATGCTTGCTTGAACATGGCATTTGTTTCTCAAATCGAACCTTCCAAAATTGGTGAAGCGCTTAAAGATGATCAATGGATACTTGCCATGCAAGAAGAACTCAACCAATTTGAAAGAAGTCAAGTATGGGAACTTGTTCCTAATCTTGGAAATAAACACATCATTGGTACAAAATGGGTGTTTAAAAATAAACTAGATGAGAATGGCATAGTTGTTCGCAACAAAGCTAGATTAGTCGCTCAAGGATACAATCAAGAGGAAGGGATAGACTTTGACGAAACATTTGCTCCGGTAGCAAGATTAGAGGCAATACGTCTACTACTAGCATATGCTTGTTCCATGAATTTTGAGTTATATCAAATGGATGTGAAGAGTGCCTTTCTAAATGGATACATAAATGAAGAAGTCTATGTCAAACAGCCCCCTGGGTTTGAAGATTCCAAAAATCCCTCACACGTTTACAAATTGAAAAAGGCTCTTTATGGTCTATAACAAGCTCCGAGCTTGGTATGACAGATTAAGCACCTTTTTATGTGAACGAGGATTTGACAAAGGGGAAGTTGATAAAACATTATTTGTCAAAAGAGATAATGGTCACACATTATTGGTTCAAATTTATGTTGATGATATAATATTTGGATCAACCAACAAGGACATATGTGAAGAATTCTCTTCAATAATGCAAGGAGAATTCGAAATGTCCATGATGGGAAAATTAAACTATTTTCTTAGACTTCATATCAAGCAACTTGAGCACGGCATCTTCATCAATCAAGCAAAATACTGTAAAGAATTACTAAAGAAAATTGCAATGGAAAATTGCAAAGAAAGTACAACTCCAATGGGCTCCGGAACATATGTCGATAAAGATGCATCAGGAATTTCAATTGACATATCTAAATATCGAGGTATGATTGGATCATTATTATATCTAACGGCCAGTCGGCCAGATATTATGTTTAGTGTTTGTCTGTGTGCAAGATTTCAGGTTGATCCAAAAGAATCACATCTAGTAGCTGTTAAAAGAATTATGAAGTATCTGAAAGGAACGACAAATGTAGGCCTATGGTATCCCAAGGGTAGCATATGTAGCCTAGTTGGATACTCTGATTCGGATTATGCGGGATGCAAAACAGTCTGTAAAAGCACCAGCGGCACGTGCCATGTCTTAGGAAATGCACTAGTTTCATGGTCTTGTAAAAAGCAAGCTTGTGTTGCACTTAGTACTGCTGAAGTTGAATACATTGCAGCAGGAAGCTGTTGTGCCCAGATTCTCTGGCTCAAACAGCAATTACATGACTATGGAGTTGATCTCGGATGCATTCCCTTAAGATGTGATAACACAAGTGCAATAAACATCTCAAAGAATCCAATCATGCACTCTATAACTAAACACATCGATATCCGACATCATTTTCTACGAGATCATGTGCTTAAGGGTAATGTTGAGGTAACATTTGTTGACACACACAATCAATTGGCTGATATATTTACAAAACTGTTACCTAAAGACTCATTTTATAAAATCCGAATAGAACTTGGTATTTTGAGTGAAAATGATCTTTAAACATTGCATGATATACATAGTGTGTCATCTTTCCTATTTGCTTGGTATCTCTCATTTGATGATTATTGCTTTTTGATAAATAATTTGATGTCTTGTTGAAATTGTCATAAAAACATAGTTTTTAAGTAAAAATGTGCTTATGTAGTCGAATACAAATGTCTGTATTCGAATACATACTTTTCCAGAAATTCCAGTATTCGAATACAATGTATTTGTAGTCGAATACACATTCCCAGAAAAACGTGTATTCGAATACAAGAAGGTGTAGTCGAATACACCTTCGCGTTTTTGCCCAGATATAAAAGCTGATTCACGTTTTAGGTTTAATTTCTATTTTGTGGTATTCGAATGCAGCCCTAACCCTTTCTCTCTTCTCTCAAAAACTCATCCATCCTCCTTTCCCTCACTTACCCATTCACCCAACCTAGCAAACCACATCCCTCTTTGCTTCTCTCTTGTCATTACTTTTCAGATTTCTCACAAATCTCCCATTTTCTCTAAAACCCATTTTTACCAAAAATCTCCTTTCTCACCATGGATGCTCGCAAACGAGGACCACGCACCAACCATGCAGCAGTAGGTCCCTCACGAAAACGAACCAGGAATCCTAACATCACAGATCTATCCCGGCTTCTACACACACCGAAAGAAATTGATCGTTTTCGCACATTTTACTCTGACAAGCGCCTTATTATCCCAAAGTACGGTACCTTAGACTCTTTCTCTGACTTTCAATTTCCTAGATTACTCAAAGCACAACATGTTGAAGAGTTTATAGGTTACAAAGGTCCTGTTTATCCAGACTTGGTTAGGGTTTTTTATTGCAATCTTACCCAAGAGGGAAAACTGCTAGTATCTAGAGTTAAGGGTAAAACCATTGGGTTAAATACCAAAACCGTCGGAGAAATTTTGAATATCCCCTTTAATGGTGAAAAGTTTTGTCCCAACAAATTGTATGAATGGGGCAATATTTCTAAATATGATGCATATGTCCTCCTCTGTCGGTTTGACAAACGCACCATGGAACAAAAGAGAGCTCAGGCAGGTTCCAAATACGCACAACAACTGTATGGTGTGGGAAATCTTACTGTTGATTATCGGCTTCTGCATTATTTCCTTAGCTACATTCTGGTTCCGAAGGCTGGAAATTACTCCCAAATTTCATAGTTTGAATTGCAAATTATGCATTTTATGTATGAAGGTCGTCAACTTAATTGGGCATATTTTGTGAAATCTGTTATGTTTGGATCTCGCGAGGCAATTGGTTTACCATATGCAAAGGAAGTTTCTCGGATTTTGGAACACTTTGGTGTGGACTTCTCTGATGAAGTTATGTTTACACCCACCAAAGAAAATATGCTGGATTTAGGTGTCTTGCCTAGCATGCGGATCATATGGAATGAGGAGCTTGAAGCCTTTGTGCATAAAAGTGATCAACCATCTGATGCTGCACAGGATGACAATGTTGGACCCTCCAATGCTGCTGCTCAAGAAGATGATGGTGAGGAAACTGCATCTGATGATGATTATATCTCAAATCAAATGATCATGCCTCGCCTTGATTCTCTCCAAAGCTTCTTTCAAACTCAATTCGACACTTTGACAACCTCTATTGACACTCGCTTCCAGAACATCGAAACTACTCTTGCTCGCAATCATAACGCTCTTTCTCAAGACATTAGTGATTTATCGGACAAACTTGATCACTTTCACATTCCAAAAGATTTTGATTAAATTTGTTATTTGACATGTATTTATACTACTTTGACTATTTCAATTATGTATTACCTTGAATTTGTTTCTGTACTAATTTGTCATCTGGATTATGGTCTATTTTATATTGATAACGTTATGACGTGTTATGAATTAACCCTTATGATGGTATGACTTAATTTCTCTTTACAATTTCCGCCGTGTTCACTTATATGCCATTTGTGTATGATTATACTCGCACCTTTAATGTCTCTTTTTCTATTTATTCTTCTTTTTGATCATGTCAAAAGGGGGAGAAAATTTGGTATTGTTGTTGTATTTCAAACCTTGTAGGTACTCAAAAACAATTGTTTCAATTCATCACATACAACGGGGGAGTATGCATATATTACGGGGGAGCAATGAATTCAACTATACACTTTCTTCACAACAACAAAATTTTGTCATAATCAAAAAGGGGGAGAATGTAAACTACATGTTTTTGATGACGACAAAGACCACCGTTTATGGACAATGCAACAAGATCAAAAAGAAGATCAATAAGCTTCTTAATAAGCATCAAATCTACACAATAGATGATAAAATGTAAAGGTATATGATACTAACCAATACTTCAAGTACATGAGAACAAGTCACATTCATACATGCATTTAAAATAGTTTAAAAAGTCCAAACCACATTAACAAAGTATTTAAAAATCATATTTTTAATTAAGTACATAAGTGTGTTCGAATACACCATGTTGTATTCGAATACAACTTAAGTTAGAGGCAAAAATCTAAATATTGTATTCGACTACAACAATGTGTAGTCGAATACAACTTAAGTCAGAGGCAAAAATCTAAATATTATATTTGACTACAACAATATGTAGTCGAATACACTTCAAGTCAGAGGCCAAAATTCCTATATGTGTATTCGACTACACACATCTGTAGTCGAATACACGTTAAGTCAGAGGCTAAATTCTCTAATCTGTATTCGACTACACCAATGTGTATTCGAATACAAGATGTAAAATTTGAATATTTTTGAACGTTACAAAGAGGTGTATTCGAATACACATAAACTGTATTCGAATACAACTGGAAACATTACACTTTTTCAGATCTGGGATGGCTCTAGAACATTGTAATTTTTCATCAAACCTCTTGGATCAATGGCCACGAATCTGAAGGGATGTTTTATGGAGTATAAATACCCCATAACTTCAGATCAAATATACAATCCTTGAATTAAGACATTGAACAATTTTAAACAAAATTCTGATTTTTACTAAGTACTTGCATTCCATTTTCATATCATTCAAAAGGTTCTCAAGTACTTGAATTGCTATTGGATTGTTTATCACTATACCTCATCTTAGTCCTATTCAAACCTTATTGTATCATTTGTAAAAGATTGCTTAATCTAAGATAGTGGTGTGCTATCTTAGAAGTATTGTTAGAAGTTTGTAGCAAGAATCCCAAGGTGGGAGTTGTACATTTTCTGACAAGTATTGGATTAATCTCTTGTGGTGTGCAAGAGGACTGGACGTACCCTTGGTTATAAGGGGAACCAGTATAAATCTTAAGGTGTCCATTTACTTACTGCAGTTTATTATTAAAGCCTTTTCTTAAGCTCAAAAATTACAACTACCATCACTAAGAACAAGAAAATTTACTAACACCTAATTCACCCCCCCCTCTTAGGCGTACTTCTGTACTTACACACATAATGGAAACCTGTCACATGATCGTTTACCAGCATTGGTTTTGTTAATGAAAGTCATTGGGTTCAAGTTAAATTGGAATCTGCATGTCCGTTACCTCCACTTGCATGGCATTGGAAGAAGCACCGTATTGATGAGTCTTGAGTTATAGCTTATGCGGGACATCTACAACATTGGGTTCATTAGATTTAGAAAATAATTCACATTATATGTCTTTGGTAGATGATTGAGAATTTTGATTTATATGTCGTTTTCAATTGTAACAAGATTCATTCACATAACTTTAAATCATTTAAATAAATAAGACAATAATAAAGCAAAACAATAAATAAGATAAATCAATAATAAAGCAAGACAATAAACCTAATAAGACACGCATAATAAGTCTAAATAATAAAATAAGTCTGAATAAGACACGCGTAAATATAAGTTTGAATAAGTCTGAACAATAAAATAAGACACACATAAAGACAACAAAAATACAACTATAATACTACTGATAATCTCCTCTTCTAGAAATGTGTAAAATTCTCTCTAATAAGACACGCATCTCATCTTCAGGACCACCCATATGTAAATCTAAACTCTGGTGTATAAGACCACCACTTTCGTGACACCTTGTACACCTAGTGTCGCAGCCAACATCATGACTAGGACCAACATCATGACTAGGACTAGGACCAACATTAGCATCATAACTAGGACCAGCACCTGCATCAACGTAAGGGATCATCCGAGGATGAGATATCCTATAGTACCACTGAATATATCTCTCAACACACTCCTATGGATATGAGTCTGGATGCAATTTAGTATGAAGTGGTCGTACAGAGTTCCTGTACATACTCCATTCAACATCAACATCACATACAATGAGCATCGGTTGTGTAAGAGGGATGTGTTGAGTATATCTAAACTGTCGTATGCACCTCTCTAGTAAATACGGTACCATCGTGGAACACCAACGAGTGTATCTTGTAAACAACGACACATACTAAAATCGTGTCATAGAGCTCTCATCGTAATTCGACGTCCATATAATATCAGAATCCCTCAAAGCATCCAACTCTGCTCTATAGTATCCAACGTTCCCATATGTTTGTTTTGTAGTCCATTGAAACATCCGTGGCATTGAAGATATATGCTCATCCATATCCCGTTTACAAATGTCAGGGAAATGCTCATAAATCCATGTCTCTAAATAATTTAAAAAAAATACAAATTATTAAATAAGAATCTTATTGTAATAACAATATAATAAGTATAACAAATATAATAGTACCTAAAATATAGATAAATATCCTCCAATATGCTTCGTTGTAGGTGGTGTATTATCTTTAAGACAGTCATCTAAAACAACAAGTGCAACTGGTCCCCATGTCCATTTACCACAAGTATCAAGATCTTGAAACAGAAACAAATATTTTGCAGATACAAGGGTAAAACTTTTATCAGCTAGAATGGTACACCCTACCAAATGAAGTAGGTATGCCTTCGTTGCACAATCATATCGTTCTTCTTGAAGTTGCTTTAAAAATACAGCTTACAACCACTCAAAACTATACGAGGCACCTCTATTGGTCCTAGTTTCAGTTACAACTTCATCATAAGCAACTCCCAATAACTCAATAGCAACAACAATTGTCAAAGCTTCATTGACATTAGCGAGGTAAAAACTCTCCATAGCACGGGATGCTCAAAAAAGCCCTAACATCGTCAAGAGTAATAGTCATTTCACCAAATGGCAGGAGAAATGAGCTAGTCTATGTGTGTCATCTCTCAGCAAAAGCAGATATCATATTACCGTCAATCATGTGCAAACTACATATTCGTAGATGATGTAATCCAGATAGAGTAATCCAATGATCTATCTGAGCAGTTAATATATATCTGATATCAATGAATTTGTCTTGCTTTTTGTCATTTGAAACAACTTTTAAGACACGTCTATCCTGTTTAATTAAAAATATATTCAGAAGTGGTCTACTAAAAATTAGTATTTCAAAATTATTAAATTTTTTGAAGACGATCGACCTTGTAGTAACTCACGACCCTCTTCGTCTTATGAATAAAACAATGAATTAATTAATGTCCATTAAATACGAAATATGTATTTATTTTTTTCTTCTTATTGTTTTTAAATCAATATTATTTAAATTATAATTTTAATTATAAAGATAATTTTTTTAATATCTATTCATAAAAGATGACATTTGTTTGGAGTCATTAGAATTTTAAACAATTTTGAAGTATTTACTAGAGATGGTTCATGGTAGAATTTTGTTTATTTATTTGGGTCAACTTTGAGAGATGGTCTTTTTAAAGATAAACAAACAAATTCTTCCACAACTAAGAGAGAGTAATAATTTTCTCTTTATTAGATCCGTATCCAAAAAACATAACCACACAATAAAGAGTATTATCTTAATGTTGTACAATGATATGTTTTCATAAAAAAAAATAATTTATTTATTTATTTATCTATTTATAGACATTAATATAGGTAAGACGCCTATTCTTTAGACTCTAACCAGATGGAATAACTCAACCTACAAAAGTGAGTAGTCAAAGCAAAGCAAAGCTACTCCCAATTATTTTTAATTTTTTCATTTGCAGAAATTTTTTTATTAACTTGTCATTTATAAATTTAAATTTAGCACAATCATATTTATTATTTTGTTAATAATATTCATTATTATTCATTTCAGCGAAAAAAGTAGATAGAATGAGGGGTGTGTTCAATATGAAATATCAAAATATAATCAAAGGGTGAATCTTTACATTTTTAGAAAAAAAAAATGATTTTTTATATTAAAAAATAAAGCAAATATTTCCAAAACAAATAGAATAAATAGAATATTTTACTAAAATTTATTAAAAATAGCAACATTTACCTTTAGATCAAAACCTTATTAATTAGATAACTCTTAGGATGAGATGATAAATTATTAAAAATATAAGAAAAAGATATTTTTTTGAATGGGATAGGAAAAATTATTTATAATAACGACAATATTAATTATCATTTTAAATAAATCCATATGAAATTTTTATTATGTCCTTTAAATAATATCAAACTCTTATCAATTAAATTAAACCAATCAATAGTATTAAAATTTATTAATTGTTTAAAAATGTTTTAAAAAAATTTAAAGGACAACTAAAAAAGAACAAAGAGAATATAAGGTAGTTTTTTATATGGAATACTACAGTCCTATTCTTGTTTTTTATTTTTCTGCACTGAGTATATTCGAGGTATTGTTAGACACCGCAAGTATACCCTCATCTCAACTAAGATTTGAAGCGTAGTACATCATCCTGTAAGATAATAGTTCTTTCCGCTAAACTAAAATCTATGTTGATTGTTGAGATGTCTTATTCTAATTAGTGTTCTATAATAGCAAGTTTATTTATTTATTTTTTTTTTTTAAGTTTTGTGGTGAAACTTACAGATAGTGCGAAGAAGCGAGGTATTGCAAATTTAAAGGATTCACTAACTTATCAAATATCTTTGCAGCTGCTTTACACCATCTTAGGGCACTTATTAGTATTATTATAAAAGAGCACATTTTTTTTTTACTGTTTCTAATATTACTTTTTGTTATAATAAAGTAATAATAAGTTAATAACATTTTTTTTTATCCAAAACAAACTGATAAAAAATAAAGAAATTATGTCTCTAAATATCATTTCCCAATACATATCTAAATAAATGGAAAAATATAATTATGTTGGGTATTGGACTCCCTTACTATGTGGACAAAGACTCAAATATTGTAGTTTATGTGTCTCACTTATTTAAGTGCAGAGTGGTCTAATTAGGATTACAAGAGACATACTATTTTGATAGGAAAGACAACCACCAAAAGAAAAACGAGAGGAGTAACTATTCTCGATTTTGTTAAATCAGTCTCAGAAAAAACATCGATTGCACATTAGTTTACCGTTGGATTGGGCTGATTTTTGGACATAAGATTCGAGACATTCAGGTCTTCATTTTCAACGCCCGGATGGCGAAACGACGTCCAAAGAGGGAGAAATCATGCTCGCCCAACAACAAATTTTTGGGTGTTTTTCTTCTTCTTCTTCTTCTTCTTCTTCTTATGTTTTCATTTGTAGGTTTTATTGCTTCGTTGTTTTGGCTGGTTGTAGGCACACTATGTGCATTATTTTGAGACTCTCTTGTATCCTTTTTTATTTATTATAGTGGAGCTATTTCTTTGGTCTAGACGACCTGTGGTTTTTACCCTTGCATTGAGGGGTTTTCCACGTTAAAATATCAGAGTTCATTATGTCTTTTATTTTGATTAATTTGCCACCATATATTTGTTATTGCTCCTCACGGGTTCTTGCAAGTTAGGGGAAATTTATATCTGCTGCGTATTACTTGTTATTACGTTTTTGTGTTTATTCCCCATCGGAGTGACAACTCTTGGTTGAAAGGCTATTTGACTTGCTTGAAGGATGAAGGAAAATATGAATATAAAGATGGTATGCTTGAATGGTACTAATTACCATTTTTTGAAGGGCAAGATAAAGATTTGTTATTTGTGAAGATAATGCATCTTCCTATTTTTTTCTAAAAAGTCGGTTGATAAATCTACAGAAGAATGGGCTTTTGAACATCAACAAATATGTAGTTTTGTTAGGCAATATGTAGAAGATAATCTTTATAATCATATTGCTAATGAGACAAATTCAAAAATTATGTGGGATAAGATAGAGACTTTGTTTGCCTCTAAATCAAGGAGTAATAAATTATTCTTATTGAATAGTTTCATAAGTTTGAAGTATAAGGAGGGAACGTCTATTTCGGACTAGTTGAGTGAATTTTAGGGGCTCCTTGATCAAATGTCTGAAATGGGTATCAAGTTTGATGATGAACTATTAGGACTATTTTTACTATTATCTTTACAAGAGTCTTGGGACACATTTCAGGTTTCTATAACGAGTTCGACTCCTAATGGTATTGTTTCTTTGGAAACGACTAAGGGTGGTGTTTTGAATGACGAGATGAGAAGGAAAGCACATGGTTCTTCATATCAGTCTGAAGTTCTTGTCAATGAAAATAGGGGGAAAAGTCAGAAAAAAGAACCGAAGGGTGGTAGAGAAAATAGCAGAAGCAAGTCCAAGTCTAGATACAAAAATGTAGAGTGTCATTATTGTCATAGAATAGGACACATACAGAAGAATTGTTTTCTGCGGAAAAAAGAGAACAACGGGAAGAAGGGTAACTAGAAACAAAGGGGTCGTGAAGATGATAGTGATGATGACCGTGTTAATACTGCTACTAGTGATGATCTTGTTATTCTGTATGACTATGAGTTAATTAATCTTGTATTTGATGAGAGCATGTGGATAATTGATAAAGGTGCTACACTACATGTTAAACCGAGGGAAAAGTACTTCACATCTTATACTTCAAGTGACTTTGGAGTTTTGACGATGGGTAATGATGGTGTATCTAAGGTAATTCGTGTTGGTGATGTATGCTTGGAAACCAACATGGGAATGCAATTGTTGCTTAAAGGAGTCAAACATGCTCCAAATGTTTGCTTCAATTTGATCTTTGTGCATATGCTTGATGAAAGTGGTTTGGATAAACATTTTGCTTCTAGAAAATGGAAACTCAGTAAAGGTAACTTGGTTGTGGCTAGAGGGGAGAAAATTAGTAAACTATATTGGACAAAAGCTTTGGTTGCAAAAGACAATGTGAATGTCGTGGACATGGAATCATCTTTGTGGCAACTAAGGCTTAGCCATATTAGTGAAAAGGGGTTTAAATTGTTTAGCTAGAAAGTATGTGCTTCCAAGATTGAAGAATGTAGATTTGGAGAAATGTTCTCACTGCATGATTGGTAAACAAACTAGAGTATCCTTCAAAAGGCATCCTCCCTCTAGAAAGTCAAAGTTGTTTCAGTTGGTGCATTTTAACGTCTATGGCCCTTTAAAGGTAAAATCTTTTAGTGGTGCACTTTATTTTGTTACTTTTATTCATGACTGTTCTAGGAAACTATGGATTTATGTTCTAAAGACAAAAGATCAAGTGTTGGAGAAATTCAAAGAATTTCATGCTTTGGTTGAGAGGCAAACAAACAAGAAGCTGAAACGTGTTTGTACTGACAATAGTGGTGAGTATTGTGGACCCTCTGATGTCTATTGCAAACAACATGGTATAGCACATGAAAAGACTCCTCCTAAAACTCCTTAGCTGAATGGTTTAGTAGAGAGGATAAATCGGACACTTGTTGAGAGAGTGAGGTGTATACTCTATGAAGCTAAGTTGTGTAAATATTATTGGGGTGAAGCATTGTACACGATGGTGCATGTTATAATATTACTTCAACTGTCGCTATGTATAGTGAGGTACTAAACAAGGTATGGTTTGACAAGAATGTCAAGTATGATCACTTGAGAGTCTTTGGTTGTAAGACTTTTGTGCATGTTTCGAAGGATGAAAGATCAAAGTTGGATGCAAAGTCAAAGCAGTGTATCTTCATTGGTTATGGTGAGGATGAATTTGGCTACAAATTGTATGATCCTATAAACAAAAAATGTTATCAGAAGTCGCGATGTAGTGTTCATGGAAGACCAAACTATTGAAGACATTGATAAAGTGGAGAAGAATACACCTAAGAGAAATTATGTCTTAGCTGATGGTGATCCAATTCGGCCTCCTTTTCCTGATTTGGATACTAATGACGCTAATATTGAGAATGATGAGCCACATGATTATGTTGATGATCATCAACTTAGAGATGAAGTAAATATTCCAACTAGTGAAGATCATGAGTTGCCACACAATGAGAATCTTAGTGATGCTTCTAAATCATCTCTAACCAAACTTAGTAGGTCTAAGAGGCAGAGACAACCATTCAGGAGGTCTAATAGGAAGAGACAACCATCTACAAGGCATGGTTTTGACATGTATATGAATTTGACTGATGAAGTGGAACCTGAGTGTTTTCAAGAGGCCATGGAGAATGAAGGAAGTAAAAAGTGGTCTGATGCAATGTATGATGAGATGAAATCCTTGCATAATAATCACAATTATGATTTGGTGAAATTTCCAAAAGGCAAAAGGGCTTTGGAAAATAGGTGCATCTATAGAGTGAAAATTGAGAGTAACTAAAGGTTTCCGAGGTATAAAGTTAGGTTAGTGGTGAAAGGCTTCCATCAAAGAAAAGCTGTTGATTTTAATGAGATCTTATCACATGTGGTAAAAATGTCACCAATTAGAACCGTGTTGAGTTTGGCAGCTACTCTTGACTTAGAGGTATAGCAAATGGATGTAAAAACGACTTTCCTTCATGGTGATTTGGAGGAAGAGATTTACATGAATAAACCTGATGGCTTTCTTGTTGAAGCAAAGGAAAACTATGTGTGTAGACTAAGAAATAGTCTATATGGTTTGAAGCAAGCTCAAAGACAGTGGTACAAAAAGTTTGAGTCTGTTATGTGTGACTAAGGATACATGAAGACTACTTCTGACCATTTTGTATTTGTTAGAAAATTTTCTAACAAAACGCCTTTCATTTTCCCTCCATTTCTTTGGCCCTTGTCATCTTCCTTAACAAGCCATCGAGCCTCATTTGCGCCGCCTTCTTCATAGAAGCCATCGAGGTTGGGTTGACCTCGATGACCGAATTCAATGGTAGAGAATGCTGCTTTAATAATAATTTGGCCATGAGAGACCTTATTTTGGGAAAAACATTTCCAAGATTGACATGTTAAAGAAGCTGTTGGGCGAGTCTTTTTCCATGAAAAACATGAAAACAACTAAACAAATTCTTAGCATAAGAATCATGCGTGGCAAAAATGAGAAGAAACTTTAGATGTCACAAGAACACTATATCGAGAAAGTGTTGCAAAGGTTTCAGTGGGAAAACTCCAAGGCTGAGCTTGGGTTTATTCAGGACAAATATGTATTATTTGTTGATATTCAAAGTGCTATTCATCTTGGTAAGAATTTGACGTTTCATAGCAAGTCCAAACACATTGATGTGAGGTATCATTGGATACATGATGTTTTGGAAGTTAAGTTGTTGGAATTGACTAAAGTTCATACTGATTATAATGGTTCTGATATGATGACTAAAACATTACCAAGAGGAAAGTTTGAAACTTGTTGTAATATTGTCAGTTTGACGATTATCTCCACATAGTTGTGAGAAGGAGATATGTTAGGTATTGAGCTCCCTTCCTCTGTGGAGAAAGGCTCAAATATTGTAGTCCATGCGTCCCACTTATTTAAGTGGAGAGTGGTCTAATTGGGGTTACAAGAGAGAGATTATTTTGATAAGAAAGAGAACCACCAAAAAAGAAAAGAGAGGAGTAACCCTATTCCCGATTTTTTTAAACTAGTCTTAGAAAAACATCGATTGTGCATTCATTAACCATTGGATTGGGTCGAAATTTGGACAGTAGGTTTGCAACATTCAGGTATTCGTTTTCAACGGTCGGCCGATTGGCGAAATGACATCCATAGAAGGAGAAATCATGGTTGCATAGCAGCAGGATTGTGGGTGTTTTTCTTCTTCTTGTTTTTCATTTGTAGGCTTTATTGCTTTGTTGTTTTGGCTGGTTGTAGGCACATTCTGTGCGTCATTTTGAGACTCTCTTGTGTCTTTATTTGATTATAGTGGAGCTATTTCTTTGGTTTGAATGACCCGTGGTTCTTACCCTTGCATTAAGGTGTTTTCCACGTTAAAATATCGGAGTTCATTAAGTCCTTTATTTTGATAAATTTGTTGTCATATATTTGTTATTGCTCATCACGGGTTCTTGCAAGTTAGAGAAAATTTATATCAGCTGCGTATTACTTGTTATTGTGTTTATTCCCCATCAGATTAAACAGGTCAATATAAATTAACATTATAATGAGTTGATTAAAAAAAACGTTATATTGAAATTATGACTACAAAAATTAAGTACTATTGCATCAACCATTAAAATCCCTAGTTATAAACGTTTAAATTAAGGAACTCATGAAAAAACATTTACATATTTAGTTTATGCTCCTAAATCATAAGGTTTGGTACTACTTACAATATATTTACAACTTTGAATATCAAGTTCTTTCACAAAGCTTTTAGTTAAAAAAAAATCTCTTTCACAAAGTACTTTTCCAATAATTGACCATTGAAAGCCAATGAAAGGGGAAGCACAAAAGAAACACTATGACCATAAATGAACTCATCAGGATTCATTAGCATCATCATCTTATGTGTTTTGTAGTATGATGTGAAAATTTGTTCCTTGCTCGTATTAGCTGTTGTGTCTTTTCTTCTTGCTCACTTATATATTGTTCCTTTAATTGGTAAACATTGTCTGTCAATGAACGTCTCAGTCTGAATATATTTTGTTAGACCTTTTACAAATTGTGATGATAAACTACCGGCGTCCAACACACAACTTTTGTACTTGCCACTACTAATGTTCATAAAGCTTGTGGTCTCATATTGTTTCCGATTCACTGAACTAGCTTGCTGAGCCATAATAAGAGTAGCTTATCGATCATCTCATTCGTTCATGACTTGTTGAAGTTTTTCTTGTACAAAAAATAGTAATAAAATTAACATAGTTAATTAATATATAATAATTTTGAGAGCTAATTCATTATTATTATTATTATTATTATTATTATTATTATTATTATTATTATTATTATTAATGTGTATATAGTTAAAGAAATATACATCAATTTAAATACCAATCAAATATATATATTACCTAAATCATTTGTGATAATCCATTAATACACTCATTTGTTTTAGAATTAACATAAAGATAACGATGTATCTCAGCATGAGTGACCTCTCTTGCAAGTTGTTTTTCCTAAAATGTTAAATGTCAAGTTTAATTGGTGAAATATAATAATCAATTGAATATAAATTTATAAGTATATATTAATAGTAATTAACATATAATAGTTAGTTTCTTCATCAGACATGGAACCTCCCTTGTTAGCACCAATTACCCTCTCAAATGCTCTATTAATATTTGTCTTTTCTATTTGCAAGCATCTGTGTTCCATTTCCTCCACAAATCCCACCAAAAATTTTCACCAATTCAATTTGGTATTTTTTCGTCGCCATTATTACGTGCGTACGCCAACATAGATGAAAAATGCTTGGAGAAACGGTGATCAAAAGAAGCCAAAATTGCAGCATCACGCTCTCTTTTCCAAGTACATTTTGTTTGTTGTTTGTTTAAATTTAAAAAATATTAAAAATATAATTCAATTAAGCATACAAATGTATAATTAGTAGTTAAATAAATTAATTTAATCACTTACTTTGAAACAATGCAAAAATTGATCAACTTCAGTAAATTGTGGTATCTTATCCTCTTTTATCTCACTTCAAGACAACCATAGTTTTTTTATATTACTCTTGTATGATTTCAGCAATTGCCTTTGTAGATGATTTAAATGGAAGATGTCTTAAAATTTTACATGTAAATTAAATATAAAAATCAATTATTAAAATAATGTAAAATATAATAATTAACATTAAAGAAATCATTAATAAGCATAATTTAAAATAGTTTATATACCCATCTTCTTCTAAAATAATGACTATGCGGTTGTAGCAATCAACACATTTGGGTTCCATTATTTCGTCTATGATATAAAACTCTATAGGGACCTCAGGATGTACGAGAATAGCTCCACCACTAGTACCATTCGTCGGCATAGGCATGAGAGATGGGTCGTTAACAACACGTGGTTTAACAACTTTTTTTTTTCACATAATATTTTAGATATTACTCGTAATCCAGTTGTTCATGTTCCTCTTGATCCTCTTACTCTCGACACTAAGGGTGTGTGTGTGTGTGTGTCTATATATATATATATATGTGCATGAACAATTCACATAAATTAATAAAGAAATATATATATATTTCATGTAATTAATTAATTGTCTTCGTCATCATCGTTGTCATTTGATGAGTGAATTAAGTCATCGTGTTCATCATTATCTAATTCTTCTATTTCTTGTTCATCAACTTCTTCTCCAATGTTTGACTCATGACAAAGTTGACTAATAGTTTCATCTTCAATCACATGATCCAAATTTGACATTCCATCCATTTGATATTCAACTTCTTCATTTTGATAATTGTTGATGGATAAGGAACATAATACACTTGTCTTACATTAGGCCATGAAAAATTGATGAAATAGTGGATATTTTTTCCTTAAACGAATGTCTACAGTGTTGGATATCAAATTGATCTTAATTCCTCTACTAGATGGATAAAAACCTCTTACAACGAAACAACACCACTGTTTTTACATAATCAAGGAACGTATAGTCAATTTCTTAAATATGTTCAATTATACCGTAGAAGTCTTCTGTTATACCAATATCAAACTTACTTTTCATACAAACTACACTATTAATTGTTTCTTTTCCTTCGATCCAAGATTGAGTGCGAAATTGGTATCCATTGACATAATAGGTGTGCCATTCTTTGAAACTACCACTTGGCCCCATAGATAAATGCCTCAAATGGATGTTGATAGGAGTTAGTTCTTCAAGATGTACTTGTTGTTGAAACGATGATGGAAAATTTGAATGTATATCAAAAGAAGATTGTGTTGTAGTTAAAAATGCCTTGATTGATGACCATATATATGTTGTTTATTAAAATTAAAATACTACGTGTGGTCAATATCAATTTAAATATATTAATTAAAGATCAAGAGGGATTTAAAACGTTCTCAACGTATTGTTGAACTTCAGTGCAGTTAATCAAAACGTGAACATGTGTCGCATTAAATACTTTGTCACTTGGCCAAAAAATCGGAAAATCCCTACTAACATGATGACCAGACAATCAATATCACTATCAGTATCATTTCTTTCGTTCACGAGTGACAATGTTTCACAGTTGAAATAATGAGAACAAAAGTATGTTGTTTCACAATATAGGTAAGATGATCAAATTAAGCCCTCAACTCTAGCTTTATTTTTCAGCGACCGTTTTGAATAACCTATGAACTTATAATATAAATGAGATATACAATAAGCTCCATGTATATATATGTATGGAAAATCATGTGTGTGTGTGTGTGTGTCTATATATATATATATTACCTTTCAAATGGATGCATCCATCTTTACTGAACTGGTACACCAAGCCTAGCTTCACTTGCAAGATGCTCTATGGAATCAAAAAACCTAGAAGGGAATACTTTCTCCAACTTACATAGAATCATCGGAATGTGATTTTCCATCTTGATGAGATCTTCATTGATGAGCGTTGCAGAACAAAGATTCTTGAAATATTGACTCACTTCAATAAGTGGGTTCAATACATATGTCTCTAAAGCACTAAAGGCAATAGGAAGTACATACTCTAAAAATATATGACAATCCTGACTTTTTATCCCATGCATCCTCCCATGTTTTACATCACCACATCTTGCCAAATTAGAACAATAACCGTCAGACGCCTTCAACTCATTGATGCTTTAATGATAAACAAATTTGGCTTCTTAAGCAAATAAAGTGTAATTCACATAAAGTGTTAGAGTCTTGTCGTTGTGCTCCACAAACAACCAATCTAGTCGTTTGCAATATATACCTATGTCTTTTCTAGCTTTGTCATTATCTTTTGTTTTCCTTTTCACATACATCACAATATTAAATATGTTGTAAAATAAATTTTTCTCGATATGCATAACATCTAGATCATGTCTCAAAATATTATATTTCTAATATGTTAGATCCCAAAAAATACATCTTTTTGTCCAATTGTGCCATTGTCTATAACCTTTTGGTTTACAAACCACACCATTAATAACTTGTACTTTTGGCATATCTTTTACTTTATTTCCAACTTGTTTCGATATCAATTTAAGCAGTGGTCCTGGATTTTCTGCATAGCTCTATTAAAAGCAGCTTTGTTTATTCTAAATGCATGACCAACAGGTAATAACCTACGGTGCAAGTCAAACCACGATGACTTCCCGTCAAATTTTAAAGTAAATGCTTTTGTGTATTCCATGCAAATAGGACAAACCAATTTACCATGGGTCCCCTATCCTGACAACATTCCATAAGCGGGAAAATCATTAATGATCCACATCAAAACAGCTCTCATCATAAAATTTTGTGTCCGAACAATATCATATGTCAAGACACCACTCCACAACCTCTTCAATTCGGTAAATAGTATTGGTCTGTGATAGACGGTACTTTCACGATTTACGCTTTTTAGTAAATCGTGCTGACCCGTGATAGGTGGCACCTCGGTAATTAGTATTGGTCTGTGATAGGCAGTACAATTATGATTTACGCCCCTTCGAGGAGGGTTTTAGTTGGAATTTCGGAATTCATGCATTTTGGCATATACGCATTGCATTAGGGTGCTTGACACGCGAGTCATGTTTGATATACTATGATGATTGTATATACATATTTGGTTGTTGTGATTTGTCGTAATTTCTTAGAGGTGTGAAGTTTGGTTGATTAAGTTTTGATGTACTTATGTGTTTATAATTGATGTTATGAATATTCGATGTGTAATTGAGGTGTAAATTTGTGGAGATTAATTTGGTGTTAATTATGTGTTCATAATTGACAATATTAATGTTTGAAGTGTTGATTGATTCAGAGCCATTTTAGAACTGAAAATCTACATTTTCTCAATTGTATTCGGCTACGACAGTGCAGTTTGTTAAAACTACATTTTTCAACATTGTTTATGCATTTTTGGACATATGAAAACCCTTTCGAGAAGTATGCTAAGACGAAAGGTTCTTTTGAGCATTTGAAAATATAAGAATTTTGCTAAGTGTTATTTGTTAATTTCGGTTGATGACCCGTTACAATTATTGTGGAAATCTGGGCTTTGCCCTCAGATGAGAACTAGGATCGTCCTACCGGTTAGTATTTTGGAGACGAGCATGTTGTTAGACATACCTGACCGAAGCTGTGTCAGGAGGATCTTGCGGGGTGCGTGGAGATCACCCGAGTTTTATAGTTTTGTAGCATGATCAGATTAGGTGGTTGTATAAGGACTAGATGTCTTTCTTTTGTGATTGTATTTATTCCATGTTGGAAGATTGTATCTATGTTTAAACTGTTTGATGTCTTTTCTTTTGATGGGTCCATGTTCCACTTTTTGATGTGATGTGGGGACAGTTAAAAATCTTGGGGCAGTGCTTTTGTACAGGTCTGCCGAGAATACCCCAGGGATATGAGCTATGTCTGATAGGCCTCATAGCTCCAGTGTATTTTGATGTTTGAATACTTTGGATTTTTATTTCAAAAGTTATTCCGCTGCTTGTAAATATTTGTTGACTTTATCGTTATGTTATGACTTAAATATTTATTCAAAAGTATTTCTTTCTTTAATTCTTTGTTTAAAAAAAATACATTCGCGCTGTTAAAAATCGGGGTGTTACAAAGAACAACCAAAAGAGAGAGATCGGCTACGAATTTGAGAAGCTGTAGAATTCAGCACACATCGAATCTGAGACTGGAGAGTTCATTATGTGCCATGGTTGATGGTGGTGATATGGGTATGACCTCAGATTTTGTAGAAATAATGCAGACTAATGCCTATTCTAACAAACCATTTATCAAACACAAGATTAACTAAGGTCCCAATCATCAATCCTACAAGAATACTAACAATAAAAGATATTGTGTAATATAGGGTGCAACAGAAACAATTGAGATTTAGCAGATTTATTCAAATATAATCATGCAATCAAGAACAATAAAAACACTGCAGAAATAAAGGAGATAAGGGAAAGAAAAATGTACGCACCAATTTTTATACTGGTTCAGCCGCCTGCAAGACGGCCTACGTCCAGTCCTAAGATCAAATCTGATCTTAGTCTTTTCCAATAGAATATCGCAGAGTCGATTTACAGATGTTCCAGCTCCTCGCCTATCAATCTTAAACCACTCTTCCTATTCTATTCTTTTCTCCCTGAATCCCAGAGTTTATCTCCTATAAACTCTTCCAAGATTTCAGTCAAGTGTCTTCTTGATGATATCCCTCAACACAGAAGATCACTAACAGTTTGAACTGGATTTTCTCAAGGTTATTTGAATACATAATTGTTTACAGAAAGTCTAAAAACAGAAATATACAATTTCTTGAGCAAGCTTCTTCTCAAAGTGTCTTTCTCGTTGCAATCTTTTTCAGTCTTTGTTGATCACGAAGGATGAATGTTCAAGTATGAAAAAACAATGTTCAATGTTATTTCACTATGAGAAAGAGATATCAGAAAATTGTTATGTATGTTGTGTATCTTATGTTATGAGAAGAAGAGAATGAAAACAGTTTATATAGTTTCAGAAAAAACAACAGATGAATCGATTTGCCCAATCGATTCATTAAAGTTATAAAGCATGCTCAATCGATTTACTCAATCGATTTCACGAATCTTGTTCCAACAACGAGATCAAAACAATCGATTTGCTCAGTCGATTTAGATATTTACATAATCGATTTGGCCATGTGTAAGTCTTCTTTGTTACTAAAACATTTGTACCAATCGATTTCACTGGTCACAGGGACTCAGTGATTTTCACCCAATCGATTTGCCTAATAGATTTGGCTAATTACAGAGAGTTAGCTTAATCAAGTTAATCGATGTGCCTCATCGATTATGGGCTTAAGTCTGAAGAACAGTTTATCATTTGGGTCATTCAATCGATGTACCAAATCGATTGATGCCAAACTTGTTACAAAAAGAATAGTTCAATGGATTGTGTCAATGGATTGTGTTTGTCCCAGACCAAGTTTATTTTGAAACATATTTTGTCCAATCAATTTGCCTAATCGATTAGTTAATAAGAGGCTTGGCTCTGTAACTTTCACAATCGATTGTTTCAATCGATCTAATCAAATAGAATAGTCTTGTGATTGGAACAATCGATTTTCCAAATCGATTAGCCTGGAAAACAACATGCTACTGACTTGCACACTTAATTTTCAGTAAATGTGCAAATCGATTTGCCTAATCTATTTCCTAATCACAAATTATGCAATATCAAACAACCCTATTACAAAATCGATTTATCTAATCGATTTTCTCAATCAGTTTTCCATCTTTTGTTGATTCCTTGAGTTCCAAGCTATTGTCTCAAGTTTGTAGGGTTGAGTTGTTGTTCTTGAAATTTTTCTCAGTGTACAATGTTAGATTTATCACATGATGTATGTTTGTCAATAATATCAAAAATGGACTTATGTCTAACAATCTCCCCCTTTTTGATTAAGTGACAAACATGCAATTTTAACTTGAGAAACATTTCAAGGAATGACAGTATAATTACACCAAATAGATAAGCTCCCCCTAAATTTGAGTAGTCATGTTGTTCATACTTTGGAAATGGGTTAGAGCTATACAATAAAATAGATCTGACAAATATCAAGTAATATCAATGCTATGTAACATTATCAGATTGTATCAGAGCATTTGAAGAAAAACAAAGCAAAGTGTATCAGAACATTTTGTAGTAGCGCAACTGGTATCAGATTAGTCAATAGTTCAATAGTATCAGAGCAGGTTACATTGATCAAGTATAACAATATCAGAACAAATACATTTTGCAGTAGCGCAACTGGTATCAGATCAGTCAATAGTTCAATAGTATCAGAGCAGGTTACATTGATCAAGTATAACAATATCAGAGCAAATATCAACACTATGTCAGAGCAGATATGAATTGTGTAGCAGCATTGGAAGCAAAACATAAGTGCATTTCAAGTCAAGTTATAAATTTTCTCCCCCTTTGTCAGTTAATACAAAAAGAGGTAAAGGAGAGAATCATGAAAGGAGAAGTTGTCTGCAACGAATTTCTCCCCCTATGTTAATAACAAAGAGAGCACTTGTGATAATGGCGTTAGATCAAATGTAAAAAGCAGTTTTAAAACAGATTATGGCACATAATAGAAATCATCAATATAGATCAAGCATTTAATCATAAGATAGTCTTTCATATATATTAAAAATGGTACATAGAATCAAGAACATTACACAGAAACGCACAGCAAAACAAAACAACAAAGAACTTAAAAACCTAAACGTCTAGATTGGGCTGCTCCTCACTATTAGCTAAGGTTGAAGGAGAGATCGGTGTATTATCCTCAGCAGGTGTCTCCTCAACATGAGGTTCAGGTTCATCTAAAGTCACGGGATTTGGTTCTTTAGTTGCTTGTCGGCCAATCTCAGCAACATCGCTAAAAGAAAATTTAATGCCTAGATGTTCTTGGATTGTTGCGACATCCTGTGCAACCAATTTCAAGTCAGCTTGAAACTTTTCCTGTGCAGCTTCAATCCTTGCAACTGACGCCTCCATTTTGGCGTTGTGAGCTGCCAGCGCTGCTATGAACTCAAGCAGTTTGGCAAAGACATCAGGGTCTGCTGCAACTGGTTTAGCAGGGGTTCCAGTGTTTTGTTGAGCTTGTTCAGCATTCGTTTGAGGTCTTCTCCAAATGCCATTCACCCGTCGCAGATGCATTTGGTTCACAATGGATTCACCAAAAGAAAGAGTTGTCTTTGACGATTCTTCATTTATGAATGAGATCTTGAAGTGCTCCAGGATTTTTGTGATCAGTTGTGGGTAGGAAGCACTAGCTTACCCTGTGCAGCTTCCAACATATGTCTGAGGACAATCCATGCCCAGCTCATCTTGAGCTCTTTGCACAGTCCCCACAGTAGAACAATGTCCAACCTTTGGACAACAGCATGGTTTCCGTAGTGAGGGACAAGCATCCGGGTGAGCGCACACATCAACATTCTTTGCTGAACCTTTATCTGGCCGATCGGTAATGAAACCGATTCAACAAACCCATCGACCATCAGGTCCTGCACAGCTGTTTGCCTTTCCAGCGAAGCTTCCCAGCCTTCATCAGCTGTATCGGCGTCTGAGCTTCCGTCGACTGAGTTTCCATGATAAGGTAGTCCCGACAGATTCGAGAACTCCTCAAACGTCATGGAAATCTTCTTTCCTTTAACCGTTGCTTTGAAACCTGTGTCAGTCATCTTGAATGTTGAGTAGAATGCGCGAATCAGATTGGGATATGAGTCGAGTGAGCAAGACAGAAAATCCTCCAATCCGTGAAACCGCAGATGATTTTGGAACGTAAAACCATCCTGGTCAAAGTAAGAAAAATCCAAGAAGCGGGCTTCATGAATTTTCCTTTTTGCAAATGCAAGAGGTAGTTTGAACTCATCAGCTGGTTTACCCTTAGAAACTGGTACCTGCGTTTGTGAATTAGAAGAAATGTTCTTCTTCTTCTGTGGAGTTGAGGAAGTACTCTATTTCTTCTTCTTTTGAGAAATTTCCTTCATTGCATCAGCAAGAAGTTTCTCTGAAGGTGGCTCCTTCTGTTTCTTAGTCTTGCCTTGATCTACGACAATGCCTTTGCCCTTGTCTTGTGCAGCAATTTTATGAGTAGGCACAGAGACACGTTTAGACAAGGTGGGAGGTGGAGAAGGGGTTCTCCCACTAGAAGAAGATGATGGAGAAGGGGTGTTAGGTGAGGTTCTTTTAACTCTAGCCATTGAGAGTAGTTTAGATGCGAAGAATGAGGTATGGAAAATCTGAGATTGAAAAACAGAGTAACAATGAGGATTGAAATCTGAGTAATAATGAGGATTTGAAAGAGTATTCAGGGGAAAAGAAACTCTAAATCGATGTTGGGATTGAAAGAAGTGGTAAGAATCGATTGCCACTGTTCCTTTTATAGATTCAGGTGCGTAAATCGATTGGTCCAATCGATTAGGTAACTTTTGCTGGGGTAGTCCAATCAACAGAGTCGTTGTGAGACCGTAACGGCTAGTAAAAATAACATAACGGTCTTATTGTCAATCGATTTCCCAAATCGATTCCATTAGTTACTAAATCGATTGAGACAATCGATTTCGTATCAGTCCAGCAACTTTCATATCAGTTCAGATATATGCCTGTCTCAGCATCGATTCACCAAATCGACTTATTTAATTGAATACTACAAACAAACTCAAACAATCGATTACCCTAATCGATTTCGTGGTAGAGTCTTGAAAAATTCTTCAACTTTGAAGTTTGGGGCCAAAGCAATCGATTTTCCAAATCGATTCTTTAAAAATCATACCAAGTGGTCAATCGATTTCCCTAATCGATTGTAATGGGAAGGTTAAAACATCTGAAGCTTCCTGGGAACAACAAATCGATTCACCAAATCAATTTCGTGTTCTTTCTATGTAAAAGGAGATACTGTATGGCATAAATCGATTTGAGCAATCGATTTCATAAAGCCATTTACCTGTGTATCCACAGGATAATCGATTGACTAAATCGATTTGACACAAAAATCAGATCTCACTAGGATCTATGATACCTAGTTTCATCCTAATGTGCAGGAAGCTTTCCTTTAGCAAAGCTTTGGTAAATATGTCAGCCAACTGATCAGCTGTATTGACATATTCAAGCTTGATATTCCCACTTTGAAATTGGTCCCGAATGAAATGATGCCTTATCTCAATGTGCTTGGTTCTAGAATGCATCACTGGGTTATTAGTGATACTAATTGCACTTGTGTTATCACACATAATAGGCACGGTTCCTAAATCAACACCGAAATCCGATAAGTGTTGTTTCATGCAAAGGATCTGAGCACAGCAACTTCCAGCTACAATGTACTCCACCTCAGTTGTAGAAAGTGCAATGCTGGTTTGTTTCTTGCTAAACCAAGACACAAGAGAGTTCCCTAGCAAGTGCCAAGTACCTGAGGTACTTTTTCTATCTAGTTTGCATCCAGCAAAGTCTGAATCCGAATAACCAACTAAAGTGCAGGTTGATCCTTTAGGATACCATAAACCTAGACTCCTAGTACCTACTAGATATCTAAATATCCTCTTGACTGCACTAAAGTGAGACTCTTTTGGATCGGATTGATATCTCGCACACATGCAAACGCTGAACATGATGTCAGGCTTGCTTGCTGTGAGATAGAGCAATGATCCTATCATACCTCTATACCTTGTAACATCTACAGATTTCCCTTTCTCATCCCTATCTAAATGGTTTCCTTGACTCATGGGAGTATCAATGGACTTGAAGTTATCAAAGCTGAATTTCTTTATCAAATCATTGCAATATTTTGTTTGATTAATGAAGATGCCTTGCTTGCTTTGGTTAATTTGAAATCCCAAGAAATAGGATAGTTCACCCATCATTGACATTTCAAATTTACCTTTCATCAAATTTTCAAAATCTTTTCAAAGCTTATTGTTTGTAGATCCAAAGATTATGTCATCGACATAAACTTGGACCAGCAAGATGTCATTTCCATTAGTTTTTATGAAAAGTGTCTTGTCAACATTTCCTCTTAAAAAATTTTGTTGAAGGAGGAAATTGTTGAGCTTCTCATACCAAGCTCTTGGAGCTTGTTTCAACCCATAGAGGGCTTTTGTTAGCTTGTATACATGATTGGGAAAATCAGCATTCTCAAAACCAGGTGTTTGGCTAACAAAAACATCCTCTTGGATATCACCATTAAGAAAGACACTTTTAACATCCATTTGATAAAGCTTAAAGTCCATTATACATGCATAAGCAAGTAGTATTCTAATGGCTTCTAACCTAGCTACAGGGGCATAGGTTTCATCAAAATCTATTCCCTCCTCCTGATTGTAACCCTTGGCCACTAACCTAGCTTTGTTTCTAGTGATGACTCCATTCTCATCTAGTTTGTTCCTAAACACCCATCTTGTTCCTATGATGTGCTTATTTTCTGGTTTAGGTACTAGATGCCAGACACTGTTCCTCTCAAATTGGTTTAACTCCTCTTGCATAGCAAGTATCCACTCACTATCTAGTAAGGCTTCCTTAATGTTCTTAGGTTCAATCTGAGATACAAAGGCTGTAAGGATACAAAAATGTCTAAGGTTCCTCCTAGTTGCCACTCCTTTAGAGATGTCACCTATGATGTTATCTATGGGATGGTTTCTACTAAACTTCCACTCTCTAGGTAACTCATCTACTCTAATGGGTTCAACACAGTCACTGTTGGTTGGAGGTGCAACTTCCTTTGGTTCTATAGGTTCAGATTCTACAATTTCATCCAAAGAAGCATCAACCAAAGAAGGAGTGTTGTTCAAGTTTTCTTTAAAAAGTTCATCAAACTTTACATGAACTGACTCTTCAATGGTTTTTGTTCTTTTGTTGTAGATTCTATAGGCTTTGCTAGTTTGGGAATAACCTAGAAAGATACCCTCATCTGCCTTGGGATCAAACTTACCTAGGTGTTCCTTGCCATTGTTTAAAACAAAGCACTTACAACCAAAGACTCTAAAGTAAGAAATATTAGGCTTTCTACCCTTGTACAACTCATAAGGAGTTTTCTTAAGAATTGGCCTAATCAAAACTCTGTTGACTACATGTGTGGCAGTGTTAATTGCATCAGCCCAGAAATACTTAGGAATATTTGAGTCCTTAAGCATAGTCCTAGCTAGCTCCTCTAAAGACCTATTTTTCCTCTCTACTACACCATTTTGCTGTGGTGTCCTAGGGGCTGAATACATGTGATGAATACCATTCTGTTCACAATAAGTATCAAAAGAATCGTTTTGGAATTCACCTCCATGATCGCTTTTGATTGACATTATTTTCTGACTAGTTTCATTTTGTACCAAGTTTGCAAACTTTTTAAAAAAAGAAAACGCGTCACTTTTATGAGTCAGAAAGAATCTCCATGTGAATCTAGAATAGTCATTGATTAACACGAATCAATACATATTACCACCAAAAATTCTCATCTGAGATGGACCAAAGAGGTCAATGTGAATCAGCTGTAGAACCCTATTGGTTTTGACCATGTCTATTGGGGGAAAAGAAGATTTGACAAGTTTGCTTCTCTCACAAGAATCGCACAATCTATCCTTAGAAAACTTTCTATTGGGAAGACCTATGACTAACTGTTTACTAACAAGTCTATTCAAGTGATCTATATGAATGTGTGCAACACGTTTATGCCATAACCATGTTTCATCATCATCTGATAATAAGCAACAAACAGAATCAGCAGGCATAGCATTTAAATCCAACATGTAGATATTGTTAACTCTATCACCAACCAGTTTGATGCTTTTATCATCTTTATGCTCAATTATGCAAGAAAGTGGTGAAAAGCTTACTTGAAAGCCATTGTCACATAGCTGACTTATACTTAGAAGGTTATGTTTCAGCCCTTCCACGTATAAGACATTTTTAATGATTGCAGTCGATTCGCTGCCTATGTCACCACTTCCACAAATCTTACCCTTATTGTTATCGCCATATTTAACAAATCCACCATCTTTTAGGCTTAGGGACAGGAACATTGACTTGTCCCCTGTCATATGCTTTGAGCATCCACTATCACGGTACCATTGGTGCCTTGTGGATCTCAAGCATACCTGCAACAAAATTAGAATTTAGGTTTAGGTCCCCAATATAAATTGGGTCCTGGGGGGTCAGTTTCAAACTTGGGTGTCTTGACCTTCCAAATCTGTTTACATCCTCTGTTGGCAAGTTTTTTAAATTTGCAATTGTAAACATAATAACCTTTTCTACAACAGAAATGACATGTGACAACAGAGGATGCATATTGTTTTGGTTTGACAAAGACATTATGCATATGACTAGATCTGCCATGGTTCTGGTTATGCTTAACATACCTATATCAAATTCCATGTTTATTGTGATTATGCTTAGCATGCATATTTGGTTTATAGCCTAGTCCAGATTTCTCATTGAAATTCCTTTGATTAGAAAGAAGTAAGTCTAACTGGTTTTTACTACTGTTAAACTTGTCTAGATCATTATGCAATGCATGATTTTCATTTTTCAGATTTTCATTTGTATCCTTAAGGGAATCATGCTCAAGTTTAATCTCATCACACAATATGCATTTCTCATCTAGTAACTTCTTAGTACTAATCAACTTCTTAATGGTACTACCATACTCATCACGTAATTCACTAAATGCATTTTGTAGCTCATCATATGAAGGATTAGATGAACTTACTTCGCTTTCTGAATCTGAGTCTGTTTTAGCCATAAGACACAAATTTGCTTGTTCTTCTTCAGAAGATGAAGAGGATTCGTTGTCATTATCGTTCCATGCAACATAAGCTTTTCTGGATTTGGGGGCTGGTTCCTTGTCTTTGTTCTTAGCAGTTCTGTTTTTGTTTTGCAACTTGTAACACTAAGACTTTATATGGCCTGTTTTTCCACATTCATAGCAAGTTATTGTCTTGGTGTCATTTGCCTTAGAACTTGCTGGTTTTCTGAACTTATTGTCTTTCTTTTTCAGAAATTTCTTGAACTTCTTGACAAGTAATCCAAGCTCTTCATCATCCTCACTGCTTGATTCACCTGAGCAGCTCTCTTGTTCAACTTTTGATTGGTGTGCTTGAACTTTCAGAGACAACCCTTTCCTTTTCCTGTCAATCTGCTCAGATTCATTGAGTCTTTGCAATTCCATCTCATGCTCCCTCAATTTTCCAAACAGTGTAGCTATAGCCATACTTCCAAGATCTTTTTATTCTGCAATGGCAGTAATTTTTGGCTGCCATTCCCTAGTTAAACATCGCATGACTTTACTGATTTGTTGATCATTGTCTATTTCCTTTTCTAATGCATTCAGGTTGTTGACAATGTGTGTGAATCTGGTTTGCATGTCGTTAATTGATTCCTCTTTCTTCATATTGAACAGCTCGTACTCATGCATCAAGGTGTTTACACGAGCTGTTTTCACATCCGTGGTTCCTTCATGTGTCTGTTGAAGGGTGTCCCACATCTCTTTTGCTGTTTTACAATTAGACAATCTGAAAAATTCATCAGCAGATAATGCAGATGTAATAATATTTTTCGCCTTAGCATTATAACCTACCTTCTTCTTGTCATCATCAGACCAGTCCGATTTGGGTTTCAAGATAGAAGTTTCACCAGTGCCAGAAATTGTTGGCACAAATGGTCCCTCTAAAACAGTATCTAATATGTCTATGCTAGCAGCCTCTAGGAAAATCAACATCCTATGTTTCCAGTACATATATGCGGCCCCGTTAAAGGCAGGGGGCCTAGCCAATGAAGCACCCTCTCCTACGAATTCTGAGGTCATGGTCTTTTTATGAGAGTTACTCTAAAAAAACTAGGCTCTGATGCCAATTGATATGGATATGACCTCAGATTTTGTAGAAATAATGCAGACTAATGCCTATTCTAACAAAATGCTAAACAGTTTGCTAAATTCAACAATTTATCAAACACAAGATTAATAGGTCCCAATTATCAATCCTACAAGAATACTAACAATAAAAGATATTGTGTAATATAGGGTGCAACAGAAACAATTGAGATTCAGCAGATTTATTCAAATACAATCATGCAATCAAGAACAATAAAAACACTGCAGAAATAAAAGAGATAAGGGAAAGAAAAATGTACGTAGCAATTTTTATACTGGTTCAGCCGCCTACAAGACGGCCTACGTCCAGTCCTAAGATCAAATCTGATCTTAGCCTTTTCCAATAGAATATCGCAGAGTCGATTTACAGATGTTCCAGCTCCTCGCCTATCAATCTTAAACCACTCTTCCTATTCTATTCTTATATCCCTGAATCCTAGAGTTTATCTCCTATAAACTCTTCCAAGATTTCAGTCAAGTGTCTTCTTGATGATATCCCTCAACATAGAAGATCACTACCAGTTTCAACTGGATTTTCTCAATGTTATTTGAATACAGAAAGTCTAAAAACAGAAATATACAATTTCTTGAGCAAGCTTCTTCTCAAAGTGTCTTTCTCGTTGCAATCTTTTTCAGTCTTTGTTGATCACGAAGGATGAATGTTCAAGTCTGAAAAAGCAATGTTCAATGTTATTTCACTGTGAGAAAGAGATATCAGAAAATTGTTATGTATGTTGTGTATCTTATGTTATGAGAAGAAGATAATGAAAACAGTTTATATAGTTTCAGAAAAAACAACAGATGAATCGATTTGCCCAATCAATTCATTAAATTTATAAAGCAGGCTCAATCGATTTACTCAATCGATTTCACGAATCTTGTTTTTCTTGAATCTTGAAACTACATAAACCAATCGATTTACTCAATCGATTATTTTAATGCACTCTTCAGAATTAAGTACCAATTCATATATGAATCGATTTGCATAATCGATTTGGAATGTTTTGTTCCAACAACGAAATCAAAACAATCGATTTGCTCAGTCGATTCAGATATTTACATAATCGATTTGGCCATGTGCTAAGTCTTCTCTATTACTAAAACATTTGTACCAATCGATTTAGCCAATCGATTTCACTGGTCATAGGGACTCAGTGATTTTCACCCAATCGATTTGCCTAATCGATTTGGCTAATTACAGAGAGTTAGCTTAATCAAGTTAATCGATGTGCCTAATCGATTATGGGCTTAAGTCTAAAGAACAGTTTATCATTTGGGTCATTCAATCGATGTACCAAATCGATTGATGCCAAACTTGTTTCAAAAAGAATAGTTCAATGGATTGTGTCAATCGATTGTGTTTGTCCCAAACCAAGTTTATTTTGAAACATATTTTGTCCAATCGATTTGCCTAATCGATTAGTTAATAAGAGGCTTGGCTCTGTAACTTTCACAATTGATTGTTTCAATCAATCTAATCAAATAGAATAGTCTTGTGATTGGAACAATTGATTTGCCAAATCGATTAGCCTGCAAAACAACATGCTACTGACTTGCACACTTAATTTTCAGTAAATGTGCAAATCGATTTGCCTAATCGATTTCCTAATCACAGATTATGCAATATCAAACAACCCTATTACAAAATCGATTTATCTAATCGATTTTCTCAGTCAGTTTTCCAACTTTTGTTGATTCCTTGAGTTCCAAGCTATTGTCTCAAGTTTGTAGGTTTGAGTTGTTGTTCCTGAAATTTTTCTCAGTGTACAATGTGAGATTTATCACCTGATGTATGTTTGTCAATAATATCAAAAATGGACTTATGTCTAACAGGTGGTTTTTTCGTGTAAGGCTCAAATGGATTTTTAGAGATAAAGATTTAATGGGATAGTTTGAATGAAGGTATTCTGAAACAAGGTATTTTGAAAAACATTTTAGTATAAATGTTATTAAGGAGGTTTCACTTTTTTTTTTTTTTCAATTTTGTTTCCCACACCTCTCAATTTACTTCCCACACCCCTCTATTTTTTTTAACCCAAACTACCCTTCCTTCTTTATTCAATTAACTCATCATTTCTAACTTCATCATCTTCATTAACCTAACACCTTCATCTTCAATCATCTACATTCTTCAATCAAATAACCAATCTTCCATCATTTTCAACCGTAAACCCAGTATAATATTCAATCAAGTAAGCAATCTTCAAGCATCTTCAACACCATATTCAACACCATCTTCGACATCTTCAACATCATCTGCAATCACTTCAAGCATCCTCAATCAATCAAGTAAGTAATTGTTGTTTTTCATTTTCGGGTTAACTCTCTGCATTTTTAATTGTTGTTTTTGAATGTTCATGTGTTTTGGGTTTGATGGTGTTTTCTGGGTTTGATCGTAGGGTTTAGTTTTTTATGTGATGAACATGAACTCAGATCACGTACAATGATGGAGTTTAGCTACGTGAACTAAAATCAAGTACATAAACTCAGATCATGAACTCAATTCACGTACACTGATGGAGTTCTCGTACGAACTCAGTTCGCGTACATTGATGGAATTCATTTAAGTTGATGGTTTTCTTGTGGAGTTCACGTACATAAACTCAATTCACGTAGGTTGATGGTGTTCTTATGTTGTTGGACTTTCATAAATGTTATATTGTTATGTTGTTTTGATCATGATTATGATTTGTTTATGCAGAAATGGTTCAATCTGAAGCAGATGACGGGTATCCTGGTGGTCCGGTTGACAGGTTTGTCTTAAGGACATATGGGGATCATGTTGCGACATGACTATGGGATGGCGTGGTAAATTTTTGAATCAAATTAAATATTTAATATTTGCTAAATGTGTTTGAACTTATATTTGTTTGGTTAATTTATTTCAGGATAGCAGAGAGTTAAGGGTTTTTAGCAATGGAAAAAAATTAAAAGAAGTTGTCATTGAAAATCAAGAGGTTGAGGAACTTGTTAAAAGTTCTGGTTTATATACATTGCTAAAATGCAGCTACGAGATGATCGACAAAGGTCTAATTTCTGCCTTTGTCGAGAGATGGCATTGGGACACCAACATCTTTCATCTTCCAATTGGGGAGATGACCATTACTTTGGACGATGTCTCTTCGCTGCTGCATATACCCATCACCGGTGCATTCTTCAGCGTTAATATATTTAACTAAGAATGACGCTGCAGAATTATTGGGTGAGCTTCTTGGGGTTAGTCTGGCTGCTGCATATGTTGAGTTTAACTTGACGCAGACAACCATTATTCGGTATAGTTGGTTGCTTGACGTATACCATCAGTGATGTGCTGATTAGCATTGGCAGATGGTTGCAAGGGCATTTATTTTATTTTTGGTGGATTGCACCTTGTTCAGTGACAAAAGTGCCTTCGCAGTGAGTGTTGCCTACCTTGAATGCTTCAGAGACCTTAACTCATGCAAGGGATATGCATGGGGTGCTGCTGCGCTTGCTTACCTATACGACAACCTTTGAGAAGCGAGCATGCATCAGACTAGAACGGTATCAACATATCTGACTCTATTGCAAGTATTTGCGCTTGCTTTCCTGGTTTGATTTATTTCCTGATTTTATGGTTTGTTGCTTTACTGATTTATGAATATGTTATTATATATGTGCAGACATGGGTGTATGAGCATTTTCCAATATTATGTGCAAATTGTTGTCGACTATTTTAGATTTATGATGAGGACTATCTGATAGCACTTAGATGGAAGCCAAAATGGGACAAAGGTTGGTTATTCCATTTAGGAAAGCATTGGACGAGATTGATGTTGATGACATATGTTGGACACCCTACAGAGAGCATAGACTGAAGCAACCATTTAAGGTTGTTTCATTATTCAGAGGGGGGATACGCTGGGGTCCCAAGATGTATGCTCACTTACTAAATAGAGTATTGCGTCAATATGGACATGTCCAAACCATCCCTGGTTCACCTTTGGATATAGTAGGTCAGACGACCACACCAGATGAAATGTACATCATGTTTACGCAATACGTTGTACATGTAGTTGATGTTGGGGCAGTTGTACATAGACTTGCAGACTGCGCAAATGAGTACATGGACTGGTTTCATCGGATTTCTCATCCATATATTATTCGTAGAGAACCAATCTATGTGGCTCCTTCGGTGGCAGAACCTGCCGATGATGATCATGCTTCAGATGAAACAATAGTAAATTCATTTAACTTTAATTTATAACTTTATTAAATTAATTAGTCATATAATTAATTAATGTATTTTTTAATGCAACGTCGAGTAATACAAATTTCAGAGGAGCTTCTTGGTCGATAGCTGGTATTACCTAATGGCATCGCACTCATGAATGAATTAATTTTGGTATTGCGATCTTAGAGGGGTGGTGGTATATATTGGACTCATGTAGTGCCATATCGTATGAGACATAGACAAACTTAGGATTTGTATTTGTTTTTTTAATATTTATTTTGGATATTTATTTTGGATATGTATTTTGGAAATATATTTTGAATATGCATTTTGGATATGTATTTTGGATATATATTTTAGATATATATTTAAGATATCATTTTTGAACCATTTAGTTGAATTAAATAAGTTCATTAATTAAACAACTTCATTAAATGTCAACAATTCAGTTTACAGTAACTTCATTTATAGTTTATGAAAATATCTGCAACCAATATTGCATGCGACCCATGTAAATAAATTCCCATTGACGTGCTTCTTCATTGCAATATTTTTTTCACAAATTACTTGTTGGTGGTATAGGGGAATCTGACTTTAAGTAAACCTGTTAAATAACTTCAAATTATAAATCAATTATCAATTATAAATCAATTATCAATTATAAACCTATTAATCAATAACAATTATCAATTATAAATCAATAACAATTATAAAATAAATTGTCAATAACAATTTAATATGACAGTTTATACCTATACGAAATGACAGTTATTAACAAATGCAATAATAGTCACACGATGATCTGACATAGATGTTGTTGGTGGACTTCAAAGTGGAAAATATGTTTGCGATTGGTGAAGTGATAATGCGACGACAACCAAGTTAAACTTTGAAGCAATCACATATTTCATTTATGGAAGTGTCATCCAATTATCCTTCGATGCAACTTTCTCAACATACACATTGTGTATAAGTTGTCAAACATAATTTTCTCCACCAAATAGTATCTCATAATGAGACATGAACTCTTAAAGCTCTATCACACACTGTTGGCGGATGAATGCCCAACAGTTCTCACCCATTCCATGTAAAGCTACAACTACACGATATCCACAATTACCATCATCAATAATGTCATCTATGAATTTATGAATTTCAACTGGCAACCAATCTTTGAAGAGGAGAACTCGTAGTTGTTGAACTTTGCTAACTAATGGTCGAGGTGTAAGCTTTTGGACTGATGGTCGAGGTACGAGCTTTTCTACTTTACAGGTATCTATAGTGCTACATGCATTTGTGCCACTACATCGAACACTTGCATCCACATACTCCCACCAAGATGGATCACGCTTGGTTGATTTATCTCTTTTTGATACCTTACTTTTGCCTTTTTTTATGCACCTTTTGTTTTAACCTGGGCAACCGGTGGAAACATCGACGTAGTCGATGGATACGCGATCTCTCGTGATTTACCTGTAAGTGAAATTTTCAAACTTTTTCACTATGACAAGTATTTCATGTTTCACAGATAACTCTTAAGGTTTACTCGATGGATCAACATAGAAAGTTAGTTTACTCCACCAAACATGAATAGCATTTAATGGAATGGAACGTGGGATCATACTATACATGGCTATTTCACATGCACAAGGTAGACCATGTGTTGTCCTAATTGTGCAACGACACTTATTCTGATCAATACCTACATACTTCACGCGTCATACTCTGCCGCAATATGATCAATTGCATTTTTTGACACAAAACCACGCAAATTCACGTATAATCTGTTACTATATCAATGCACCTTTTGAATGATGCTCTTTTCAAATGATGCTATTATATCATTATGTTGTAATACAATCATGCTATTGATGGTTTCCCAAACACTGCATATGTCACCAATACTATCTTGTAATATCCTTTTCAAACTCCAATGCATCGACTCAACCCTTTGTGTTATGGTGTTCCCAAAGTGCATAACTCTATTTGTCCACGCCTCAACAAACCTTTCCTTGTGAGGAATTAACCATTGCTCGTGTATATAATCATAAAAAATAGAAGAACTACTACAAATTCCTTCAAAGATAGCCAACTTCATGTAGTATTGAGCCTCATCATAACTTTTAAATAAGAGCCTCCCATGCCTCCATTATTTGAACTTGTTTCTCTTTTGGAAACACAGTCATCTTGCACTTGACTTTGACATTCTTCCATATATGAATCAAGCATAATAAATTCAGTACTTTTGGAAAAACATTTTCAATCGTGTTCATCAAAGCAAGGTCTCTATCAGTAACGATGACTTCAACTTCACCACTTGTAATTTGTTCTTTCACCATTTGTAGTGCCCACATGAAGTTATCAGCACGCTCAGACTGTAGATATGAAAATCCCACACAAAATGTCATTTCAGTAGATGTAACACCAATAATCTCAAGTAATGGCATTCGATACCTACAGGTCTTTTAAGTGTTATACATAGTCAATAATATATGAAAATTATTTACAAGAGTGATAGCATCTATATGGGCCCAAAATATGTCCCTAAACTCATCCGAACCCTCTACCTTCCTATATCGATAGACGTATTTGTCACGTTCCATCAATGTCAAAAGATGTGGCATTTTTGTTCTATTACCTCTAAGTGATGAACGATATGCTTGACGTGCATTGTAAACTTGTATTATTTTCGTCAAAATTTCAACGTTATGATCCCTCAATGTCATTAAAATGTTTTTTGGTTTTACCAAGTTCTTTCACATCTTGAGACAATCGGCCTAAGAAAGAGTGACCTGTTAGTTTTTTGGCCAATTCGTGGTTATGGAGACCACATATTACATGCAAATACCATCCTTCACCAACACTTGATCGTGTTCCTCTCAATCTAAATGGACAATCACATTTTCTACTTCAAGTACTTCTCGTAAGATTAGGATTCTTCCAAGGTCTATATTTACCACTTCTTTCACAACTAATAATTAATTTTGTCATTGTTCTTGGCCATGTTGTCGCAGTTTCAGATCTAAAAATCACAACAACAATTCTATTTTACCTTCCAACATTTCTAGCCCATTTCAATAATTCATCTTGTGTATCAAACATCATGCTGATGGTAAACACATCAGTCAAATCAATCATAATAGGCTCAACTCCGTCATTCGTAGCGTGATAATTAGGTTCCACATCATCACATATTTCTTCAAAATTGGGATCCAAATCATCATACATTTCTTGAAAATCAGGTTCCAAACCTTCATTCATTTCGTCACTATTGTCTCCCCCTTTATCCATTTAACTGCATCCAATAAATTACATACATATAACATAAAAAATCCTAACTCCTAAATACAAAAAAAAATCTAAATTTTATCACCTTTACGTGAACTGAGAAAATGTATGTTTACGTGAACTCGGTTCACCTATCACATACGTGAATTGAATTTAAGTGAACATACGTGAACTCAGTTCACGTATGATTGGCAATTTACAAATTTTCATCCTATACGTGAACTCAGTTCACCTATGTATACGTGAATTCAATTCACATGTATGCTATGTGAATTTTCACGTACACCTACTTTATCTCAGTTCACGTAGCTCATATAAATTTCAAAACTCCATTGATGTACACAAACTTAATTGGCGTACGTTTACGTAAACCTAATTCACGTAGAATATGATTTTTCTTAATTTTATCAACTAAGTGAATTCAATTCACGTAAATGTACGTTAACTCATTTCACGTACAAAACCTAGATTTTGAAGAAAAAAAATATCAGCTACAAAACACAACAAAACATATACCTAGTTGATTTGAGTCACTATAATGATGAAGATGATGAACATGATGAAGATGTTGAAAATGATTCAAGATTATTGAACATGAAATGTATCAAAATGAATGAAGAATATGGAAGAAGATTGAAGATGGTAGGTTGGTAGGTTAATGAAGATGAAGATAATGAAGATAGAAAATGAGTGGTTAAATGAATAAAGAGGGAAGGGTTGTTTGGGAAATTTGGGTTTACAAAAAAATAGAGGGGTATGGGAAGCAAAATTTATTTTTATTTAAACATATAAAGGTTATATATATAAAAAAATAAAAATAAAATTATTTTAAAAAATTAATAAAAATCAATTATCCACAGATAATCCGTATGCACATTATAACTTTTCACTTATTTTACCTACAGAAAAACTGTGGTAAATAAAACACGAAAATTAATTTACGTGAATTCACATTTTTTTAACATTATCCACGGACTAACTATGGAAAATAATTAAAAAAAAGTTTTACTCACGACTTTTCCATAAATAAAAAAATATTTTACACACATAACCAAATCCGTGGATAATTTTTCACAAGTATATGAATGTTTTCTCGTTATGGCTGTTGGAAACTCTTCCCCATGATTATTCCAAATCTAGTAGTTAGGCATAAATCCATTTCATATAAATGCACTGTCATTTCATCTTCACTCTTCAATCGTCTATATTGACATAATCAACATGGACATCTAATTCCCTTTCATCTTCGACATTTTTCTGCACTCTCGCAAAATTGAAAAACTGTTCAATCTTGTTAGCAAAACACTGTTTAAGATCATTCCTTTTAGGAAAATTCCTATCATACATCCCATTAGGGTCTATAAACATATATATATACATCCAAATAGGGTCTATATTCATGATAACTATTTAAAACGTTTCTGATAATCAGGTTCTGATACCAGAAACGTCCTGGATTCGAGGGTAATTATCAATGGTTTGGATATTGATGTTGAAGGAAGTCTGATAACAATGCAAATTTATATAACACAGACAATAATTCAATAAAATAAAATAAAATCCATAAGTTATAAAAATTAAATGTTGGTAAATCGTCAAGGAACCAATCTAAGTCTGTTGTTAATAAAAAGACAATTTGGAAAACTAATTGGAAATAACAAACGTTTATGATAAAAATACATAAACAAAAATGCAAGATATACTTATGTAGAAATCTAATAACAATGCAATATATTAAAACATGAATATGATTAAGACATGATTAATACTTATGATGGTTTTGGAATACTGAAAATAAAATATTACAAAGTTTTGAAATATTGGAGACACTTAATAATTTCTAAGAGATTATTTCTCGATGTATCCAACTCTAATCTTGACCTGAAAAGGAGTATTCCTTATATAGGGAAAGGATCTCATTTCTGCTGCTTTGTGAAGTGGAAGAAATGATGAGTTTACTTCTACTTTCGGTGCTACTTTTGACTATTGGTGTTGATGGTAGACAAATTCCAAACAACTTTTGCTTTTTCTTTTCAGAAAAGAAAATATTCATATGAGGTTTTTTTTTTGGTTAGGCCCATTACATGATATGCTGGACTATTTTCAGTTAAATCCGGAATCAAATTTGGGCTAGGCCCATTACATGATATTTTACAATATTTATTTATTTATTTATTACATGAATATCAAAATTACATTTTTTATATGGGCCAAACGTTTTGGGCCATTGTGTTCGTCTTATTTGGTGGGCAACAGGATGCCGAAATAGTCGTCTTCATTGTCATTTCCCAAACTAATGGAGTCTTCAGAAGTGCTGCTTGAGGAAGGTTTTGAGGATTGAGCCTTGCTTTTGAGAAGTTAGGCCATGGTGTCAAAATATTCCTCTTCGGATTTTGCTGCTGCTAATTGCATTTGAACAAATGATTTTTGGGCCAAGAATTGAGTTGCCAGTGGGTCTGGTTTCCTCATTCCTTGACTTTGGAGCCATGCCAACACAACTTGTTTTTTGATACTTGGTGGAATAGAGAATTTTGTCCACCATCTGATTTTGAATCTCTTGAACGAGGATTGTTTGGGATTCTTTTTGGTCAATATCAAAATACTAGGCTAATACCCATGGTAGAAAGAATTTGGTATAGAATAGCATTAGAGGTGGAAAAATGTGTTATATGTTTGTTGTTTTGTAATGAGTTTTGTATAATTGGAAGCTATCTTGGACTTTCGGTTTCAAGATATTTGGAATGGAGCCATAAAATTTCCACCAATGGGCAAAACCATTGGGGGATTTTGGAAGGTTCCATGGTAAGATTAAAGAAAATAGCCAAGTATGACTAAATTTCAGGTTTTGGATGAGGAAAACATTATACCAGGCTTGTTGGTAGTCCCATTAATTGAAAGTCCTACAATGGTTTATCGTTGTTTTGAAATCAAGTGGGAACTGTTTTGGTGTGTAAAGGTTTGAACCCCATTCTGAAGGTGGGATTATTTTCTGGATTTTTTCCGTTGAATAAGCTACTGGGCCTTCTTTTGGGTTGTCTTGAATTGTTATAGATCCTGTAAATTCAAGAATAGATTTATAGTAAGGCTGGCGTTTTGATAAATCTCATGGTTTGAAAACTAGCCTTATGGAAAATTCTTTGAAATGACCAATTGATAATTTATATTATAAAAGTGATCCTCGATTGTCCAAATGTTTTGATATTCTATTTTTACAAAATACTCAGATTTTGGTTTAATCAAAGTAATTTGAGAATCATTTGGATTTAAAACAATTTTTGAAACTTCTCCTTGTGGGAGTTTTGAAATTATTTTACAAGATGATACCTCTTGTGAAGGTTTTGAAATAATTTATTGAGAAGGGGTTTTTGAAGATTCTCCTCTTTCTTGCCCTAGAAAACATGGCAGTTCTACTGAGAGAGACTCAATCTCTTTTTGGAGTCTGTGTAGTTTTGCAAATTTTTGGAGTTAAAGGTTTTCTTCAATTGAGTTTTTTTTTTATCTCCTAAAAGTTATCAGGTCTAGTCATTTGTTGGCTGGTAAGCCATTTTTGAATTTGTTTTTGGGCTTCATCTTCTTCGACAGCTTGCCCCCAAGACCTGATGGGTTTTGCGGATGAGATGAGTTTTGAGTTTTCTTGTGGTTGGTCCTTTTGGACCTCAATTCTTTGGGATTATCTGGGCATCACTCAAGTCCTGTTTTGGACAAATTCTCTGGTTAGAAAATCTAGAATTATGTTTTAAACTCCTTTAAGACATTTAATTTCAAAATAAAAAATACTAAGGATTGCTTACCATTTGCCAAAAATTTGTTTTGATGTAATGTTTTGAACATCCTTTTGTAAAACTTCTTTTGCATATTTATAATCAATTTGAAGTAATAATTTTTGATTGAGTAAATCACTTTGAAATTTCATAATGCACATGACAATTGAAAGAATTTCTTTTTTGATTGTAGAGTAAGTCTTTTGACAATCATTCCAGTGAACAGATGTAACCTGTACAATGCATTCTTTGTTATTTACGACAACTTTAGTTTCGAAATGGTTTTACAATCAATCACACTTACACACAATTCCAAACATAACGCTTAACAGTTACAATGCAATACCCACATGGACAAGATGAACCAACAAATCACATGGAATCATCTTGACGCGATAATCCCCACACAGACAATATGAACCAACAAATCACATGGAATCACCTTGACGCGACAATCCCCACACTGACAAGATGAACCAACAAATCACATGGAATCACCTTGACGTGACAATCCCCACACCGATAGGATGAACCAACAAATCACATGGAAGCATCTTGACGCGACAATCCCCACAAGCATAAGATGAACCAACAAATCACATGGAATCATCTCGTGGCCCATGGACAAGATGAACCAACAAATCACATGGAATCATCTCGTTTCCCATGGATGAGATGAACCAACAAATCACATGGCATCATCTCAGTTACCACTATCACTATGAAATGCCTGAGCATACCCTGACTCTATCCACGACAATCGTTAAGTAAATGCAGATATTAAAAGATTCCCCATTTTTAATACTCATTTAACTTAAACGATTTTCACAACAAACATTAAGTAACAAGACTTTAAGAGATTCCCCATTCTTAATACTCATTTAACTTAAACGATTTTCAAAACAAACATTAAGTAAACAAGACATTAAGAGATTCCCCATTCTTAATACTCATTTAACTTAAATGATTTTCAAAACAAACATTAAGTAAACAGAAATATTACGAGATTCCCCATTCTTAATACTCTTTTAACTTAAATGATTTTCACAAACACACATTAAGTAAACAAGACATTAAGAGACTCCTCATTCTTAATACTCCTTTAACTTAATGGTTTTCAAATTCCACACAGAACAAACTCAAACATATTATCAAATTCAATCCACAATTCACACCAACACACATCAATTAATTTCTCCACAAAATCCAACCATACACATATCAAATTTCATCAGTATTAATTAAGAACACGTCAAATACGACGAACACAAATCAACACAACCCACCACTCAAACACAAGTTTCATTTACTCAAAATCATACATAAATGAGTTTAAATTCACTTTCCACGAGACATTCATCAATATAACCAAAACCTAACTCTAAGATTTTACCCATGAAGCCTTAGATTCATTTTCCCTAAAACAACACTTCAACCCTAACAAATTCCTTTCCACACAACCACAAATAAGTCCCTAAATGCAAACTAAAAGTTTGGAAGGAGCCCTTACCTTCACGTTAGCTTTAACGTGCGATTACAGCACCGCGAGTAAATCTGGTAAAATCTCCGCTCGCAACGTCGCTTTTAAAGTTGGTTCCCTAGCACCGTAGCGTGGTAGTGAGCAACTTTCCCTTCTATCTCTTCGCGAAACGAAGCTTAGATCTAGATGAAATGGGGAGGTTTGTGTGTTTGACGGTTTTAAAAATCCCTAACTCCGTTTTCGAATCCGGGAGGAAGAAAGAAGCTGGGAGCTTGATCTTTCTCACCCAGTAGCCTTGGGTTTTCAATTCTCGAACTTAAAGGAAGGAAAGAAATACGGAAATGGAAGAATGAGGGAGGGAGGGTCTCGCGCGGCTGAAGGAGGAAGAAGGGAGTTCTGTTTTTTTCTTTCCTTTCCTTTTCTCTTCTTTCTATTTCTATTTCCTTTCTATATCCTTTCATTTTCCCTCCACACAAACATATATATATATATATATATATATATATATATATATTAATTATAATTAAAAAATATCTAAAATATCTAGATATTTATTAAAATTACCATTTCACCCCATAACCTCTCCCAACCACTTTTTGTTAAAAAATATCTACTATCGTGGCAACTCAATTGACAAATACAATTTTCAGCAACCTAAGATATTTTGAACAAAACTGCCTAGAATTATATTCTTCGTAATAACCTAAATAAATTATTCTTCGATAAATAATTTTAATCCAATTTCCCAAAAATATATTTTCGGCAGTTAACTCACTAAATACCGAAAATTGGGCTAAAAGCCTAAGCAATTTAACACCAAATACCCTAAAATTGTATAATTTAGGATTTAAAAACTATGGGTCTTACATTGCACTTCTCAAATTCTTTAAATGTGACCACATTCATCATAAAGGTTATGGCCTTATGATGCATCTTAAATTACTTCTTGTGATTTGCATTCATGTTCTTCCTAAATACTTCAGTGCCATCATCATTGCAGGAGTATTGTATCCATTTTCAACCACATCCCAAAGTTCAAAATCATGAGAAATGAAAAAGCTTGAGTTTGTTGATGTTTCATCCTATAACTTCATCACCAAGGTTAGACATAATGGAATATTTGATCTTTACTCAAACAATGTAAGGATCTCATGCATTGAGAGCTCGATTGAAGTTTGAAAAATCCAAGAAAGGTGTGTTTTACTATTTTAAAAATTATTGGATAAACACAGTTATTTAAAAGCTAATAATGGGTAAGTAGAGGAAATAAATAAATCACACAAAAATTTATATTTGTTCACCACCAAAACAATAGCTATGTCCAGTCCCTTCACCCAAAAGGATTTTCTCCAATAATTAAAATCGAATTATAACACTTAACTTCAATAAGTTAAGGCTACTTAACTTCCAGTTTGCACCTACAATTTGATGAGGAATACAACCATTGTTGGCTACTTAACTTCCTTAAAAATCTCTCTCAATAGGTTGTTTATAATATATTACTTTCAGATTTTTCTTTCTCATCACTTAGAGATAAATTTTGAATGATTGCAGAATTTTGTAATGTTGTTGTGTTGCATATAGTTTTTATGTAAGTGTTATGCGTTGTTGTATCTTGGTTATCATATTCAAGTAAGGAAGCGTGTCTTTTTTGGTAGAGCGTTTAGGGTATGGATTGTGTACTTCGTAGCAGAAAGATAACCTATATCTTCATGGTTTTCAGCATTAAACCGTTAAAGATAAATTTATGTGTTGAGCTCAAGTCATATCACAATTCCAAAATTCACTCATCATAACTTGTATGAAAATGGAGGAAACAAAGGGTACTAGATTAGAAGATAGGATAATCAAATGTCTTATAAACCATTAGAGCATGAGCATTATTGGAGGTTACACACAACTTTGTCTTCTCATCAGGTCATTAACTCTCATTAGAACGTTGACTTATTCAGAGTCACGTGTCACCAGACTTAGAAATGTAGAGCATAGAAGTGTAGTCTTGGTTTTCCTTTGTATAGTCTGATCATTAGAGGATATAGCATAATATCCAACACAATAAACTTGATCTGCACACTTAATTAACTCATTAGTGCATTAAATTTTCCCATAAAATACATTTTGTTATCATCAAAATAATATAAGGAATAGTTCTTTAAACCATTTTGGTTCTAACTATCTTCCCCTTTTTGATGATGACAAAACATCTATATTTGTGAACAATTTAATAATAAAAAATAAAGCATAAATCACAAAGTTCCCCATAACTCTAAGCATATTTAAAAGCAAGAGTGCAAAGTAGTATTTAGACTTTTTTAAAAAAACATTCTCCCTTTTTTAATTAACTCAAGGTGTCTTCATAAAAGGCCCAATTATAAGAGTAATCAGAAAGTAACAATAGTTAAAATGATGCCCTCAAGCGATGAGGAAATGGGGTTCTTCTAGATAAGATACCATAAGTATCTAAAACACAAGGGAGCTGAACACAGTGAAAAAATATAGTGAAATTTAGAAGAACGCCTAAAAAAGAAGGATCACTCTAGAAATAATAAAATACAACTACTTGTTTGAATGTTGTAAAACAAGGTTTATGAAGAATGATTGGTTTGACCTTGTGAAAAATAAACATAGACCACAAAGAAAGAAGAAATTAGGTGGTAAGAGTGTACATTGCTTTGGAGGATGATGAGAAACACTCATTATCAAGCAATTCTTGTGAGAATGAAATCGCAAACCTATTCTCATGGCTCATAGTCATGATGAAGATGAGGTAAGTAGCGCCGACTTCAAAAATATCCCTTTATTTGAAAAACTTCAAAAATGCTTTTTTTGGAAATGCTTAAAGAAGGAATAAATGCTTTCAAAATAATGGCATCTCAAAGAAGGGTTATCCTTACTATGGAATCCACAATTTCCAAGTTACAAACCGAATTGAACACTCTTCAAGCTACTCATGAATAATCTCTAAAAGAAAATGTTAAATATCAATCCTCCTTAACATGGATGGAATTATCTTCTTGTGAAATGTCCTAGTTTGTACGAGTAGATCTCATCTAAAAAAAGCAAACCAAAACAAGCATCAAAGGAAAGTTTGAAATTTTCTATTAAAAATAACGATTTTAGAAAACTTTATAAGAAATAGGCATATTACAACAAAAGTGATAGCAAACCTCACAACCCTTGGATAATTTTGATTGGTTGTTTTGAGTTGGCCTATACTTACATGATACTTCTAATTTGTTGGTTTGTTTTCTCTTTTTGATAATTCCAAAGGGGATAATATAATTGATCTCAAGTTTAGCAATACACACTACGGGGGAACAATGCCTTGAAGATCTCAAGTATGTGAGTGCATGTTTATATTTCTTGATTTAGGTGTTTTGATTTGATGTCAAAATTAAGATAGTTTAGAATTGAGATAGATATGTGTCCCTCAATAATCTACTCATGCCAAGATGTTTTAATACAAAACCATTTCCTAAAAGAAATTATTTTCATATGCATTTCTTTGAATATAATGTATGTTTCATTGATGAACTTTGTAACGGTTTTTTTATAATTCAAATTACTGTTCCTACAATATGTATTTTAAATTACAATTAAGAGTAATTTGAATTACGCGTTTTAAAATATAATTTTTTGAAAGGCTTTTTTTCATTAATTGATTTGTCTATATATGTCATAACATTTAGATTTTTCAGCTTGAACATTCATTTTTTCTGTCATTGTAAACAATTGCATGTATGAAGAAGGATTTGAACTGTGAGATCGATTGGTAATTCAAAAGAAAAGATTTGAAGAAGTCTTTTCACCTCAAAGGATTTTATATTCAAGATCTTTTACTTGTGTTTGTAGTTCAACACGAGATTACGACAATTCAAGGGGTTGAATTGTCCAAGAATCCAAGTGATTGAAGTATCTCAAATTGAAGATATGAATGCCAATTTTATGTGGGATCATAAAATTGGGGTTATTGTTTAGCAAGATCAATTGAAGGCATTGAATGACAATTGCTGCCAATATTATAGTGTGGTTGGGTAAGAGTTGGATTTTCGTCCTTGTCATTCAAAAGTCCTAAAAAAATAACAACAGAAATATTTTAGTATACTATTTTCGTTGTATGTAAATTTCATTGGAAATAATTCTACAATATGTAAAAATTATATAAATATTGAAGGATCAAATAAAAGGACTTATTATTTATTTAGCAAAAAATTGGAAAACCGATTTGCATTGGTTTTAATTGAATAGACGATTAGTTGTTCTCAACTTTTTTATTTCCTTTTGATTCAAATGATTACGTTTAGGAATAAATTTTGATTCTCAGCTATGAGTTCCTTAACTATTCCAAATAGCGTTAAGTACAATATGAATTTTTAAGCTATTGAATAGATGCATAAATTAAAGTAAATTGGTGAAGATAAAGACATGTAGAAAGCTTGTCTGATTGATTGCATGTATAAAAAAAATTACAAGTTGTAGTATTATAAGGAAAAGCTAATCCTACTGGCCATAAACCGTGGCCTTGATATGTAACCATGCTCGACTAATTACATGAATAATGTGTGATAAGTTCCAATTGAGGAAGTTTGTGGTGCCCCACGATTGTATCATTCTCTTGTTTCTTTGGCTTGTAATGTTGGAATTATCCATGTGCGCTCTTTACCTGTTATCGTCCCTTTATGTTGGTTGTTAGTTGAACTAAAATTGTGGAAGGTGAGTGTAATTGTTGAATAATCTTGTTGAAGTGGACTTTGACTCAATCTTGTATCTTGACGACCCTTTTGAACTTTGGTAAACCTGAGAAAGACTCGAGTTGCTCATATTTAGGTGCTTGCTCCTCACCAAACCTTCCTTCGACTAAAGATAATTCGGTTACCCCTAAATTCGACTATTTTTTGTTCTCAACTAACCAATTACTTATCTTTAGGCGTAAACAAATGTCCCCTACGTCATGTTATCAAATAGATGATTGCTTGCTTGTATCATGATGTGATGCAACAAGTAATTAATCACTACACATGCATAATGTCATCATTGCATCATAAAAAAGAAAGTGAGTCGTTACAAACTCAAAACTGAGCATAATTATACCTAACGATTAATTACCTTAATGGTAACCTTGATTAAATCAACTAATCCAACTTAATTGGTTTTTAATCAATGTGATGAGCCCATCCTTTTTTGATGTGGCAACCATTCTTGGTTTTTCCCTTATTGGAGCTAGAGCTGTCAAAAAATCCCCCAACTCTTAAGGTCTCCTTTAAATTTTATTTTTTATTAAGCTCTTAATATTATGTCCCCTATCAAAATAATTTTTTTAAAATTCTGACCCATTATTTCATGGGGCTAAGGGAAGGGGCTTTGAGGGTTTGTAGCCCCCCAATATTTTGTTAATTATGAGATTTTTTTTTTTTTTGAAAAATTTTAAATTAATTTTTCTCAAAGTTGTGAGTAGTTTTTTTTTTAAAAAAATTCTCTAAAATAATTAATATTTTTTTTCTCAAATTAAAAAAATTTCGAAAAAAAATCGTAAATCAATTTTTATCGGAAAAAGTTGAAACTTTTTTATTGGTAAATTTTAAGAAAAACATTGAAAAAACATATTATTTCTCAATAAAAAATAAAAATTTGTCAAAATTTCGATTTTTGTTTTTGAAAAATGGGCCTATAAGCCTGCCCACAAAATTTTAGGGGCATTTTAATGTTGGGGGCTTATTTTTATGGAGTTGTTTTAATTATCAAATATTTTGGTCTCTCTAACATATGAATTGAGGTCGATAATTAGTAGATTTGTCAAATTGACGGCTCTAGTTGGAGCTAAAGCCCTTATGACTCATGATGCCCCAACTCCTTAATTGGGATTTCACTTCTCGAAATCTACATCGGACTATGCCTCATTCATGGCACACAACGCTGCTTACTCTTGCGATGCATTTGATGAATAGCATAATGCATTTTGGCTATATTGGTTGAACAAATTCTTTGTTTGTACTGGTTCTTTAACCATAGTATGGAAGTTGCAGCTTTATGTAGCCTTGCTTCAATACAACCAAAGCATATATTGGGGCTGTTTATTCTTTTCCTCTTTCGACCATTCCTTATACATTATTTTAGAACTAAAGGAGAGGAAGGACATAAAGACCCAAAATTTCTATTATCAATATGTTATTATTGTTATTATTATTGTTATTATTAAAATCATATAAATGCACTAATTCCTTATAAAATCTTATGCAATGATAATTTAACGATAACATAGTGTGTTGAAAATTTGAATGGTAAATGTTTAACAAACTATGATATTTTTTATGCCATTTAGGATCACTTTCATAGTCAGAAGAAAAATTATAATAATAAAAATTATAATAATAAGAATAATTAGTTAATGCCCTGTATAATTTTGGATAAGGTATAATTAATTACTTCAATAGCAACTACTAAAATATTAATGATGGTTTAATAAGGGGTGCAACCCACTTAAGAGGGGGTGTGCCTATCAATCTTTCAATAAATAAATTAAAATGAAATAGAATATAGAAATAGAAATTAACAATAGAAACAGGAATAGGAATAAAAGAATAGAAATAATGTGTGTGGGGGAGAAATATTGTAATACAAAAAGAAGAGAAGAAAGAAAGAAAAATATAGAAAAAAGGGAGAGAGTAGAGAAGAGGTGAGAAGAAAAAAAAAGGAAGAAAAAAAATGGTGAGAGAGAGTGACAAAATCCATGAGAGAGAGATGATGGAGAAAGAACTCATGAGTGGGTAAAGAAGATAAATATGGAAGAGAATGAACTAGGGCTCCAAAAAGAAAAAGGGGAAAACCTCAAGACAAAACTATGACACTTTCTTCTCCTTGTAATTTTTATAAGCTTATATAGAAAACCCTTTTAAAACCTCTCTTATGTGTTCTTAGAAATATTGAATGCATGTTGCTAATAACTGTTCATGATTTTCATGTTTGGGTATTGTGATAATCTAATTGAATTTAATATCATTGATTATTATGAAATCATGTTAGGAGTTTGTATTAATTACTATGAAAGTTGTTTTATTATAATTGTTGAGTGTTGTTGTTGAGTTGGTGATGAGATGATGATTGTTTATTGGTTATTAATTAGTTTTTATGTTGAATTTTGAATGTATTTTACTTGTTGAACAAATGAGCTTGAGAATATAAAGCTTGAAATGAAAATAGAATAATGTTGTCTCTGAACCTATATGGGTATACCTTTAGTATTTTGTTCATAACATTTTCCATAAATAGTGTTTGGAGATGAATTTTATCCTATCAAAAACTAAACTTAATTACCTTTGAAATTGAAACTGATTTCACTAATTTTCATTGAGAATTGATAGAAAAAATGAGTTCCAAGTTGGACAAAAATCTATTGTTCCGTTTTTGTACATACATACTTTATTTTATAAAATTGTATTAATTGAATGCATATTATGGAGAATAAAAATTTATTTATAAACTAGACATCTTAAGCCTTTCAAAATGTTGTTGTTTATTCAAGTCAGACATCGTTTGATATTTTAATTAAATTTCTAAAGTTAAAATGTTTTCTGCGGAAAAAGATTAGGACGTAACTAAGTTAAAATGAGAGGGGAGAAAGGAGGAGAGGTCCACATCAACTTTTTGGCTGATGTGGGAAATATTTGTATAGGTGGCATTCAAGGGTGAGGTGGCATTCGGGAGTCTGTTTTAAATATATATAATAGATAATAAGTTAGAATCACTAACATAACTGAAAATTACATTTATAAATATAGTTTTCAACTTGTTTAGTAAATTCAAAAAATATTACATCTTGAAAATAAACCGCGATTGTCTAATTACATCATAAAATAAAACATCAAATTCTAATTCCACAAGATTGGAACTGATCTTCTGATGCTAAATTCATGTCTCATGTTCCTTCAACTGCTAAATAAAAAAATAAATGGGCTGAGATAAAATTTCACAATGAGCTCTGAAAAATAAAGGGGGAAACATGAAAACAATTATATATCTCAATTTAAAACTTTCACTTTTAATTTTTATAAAAGTTTTACTTATAAAAGTATTATTATTATTATATATTTTATTTTGAAAAACATATGCATGACCTCAAATTTTTTCCTTTAGAATAAGGAAAAGTCACCCAATATCTTGTTTGGGGTCACCAAGATAATAAGTCTTGATTGGTAAAAATGGTCTGACCAAACCCCAATCAGCGTCTTGATTGTTCTCCTTTATCTGTTATTTTATGCCTAGAATAACCTAAATGTCTCACCGTTAATAAGGCCATGCATGTTATAATTAATGATATTGTACTAAACTTGAGATGTTTTATATGAAATGTCTTTTTTATGTCATATATGAAATGCATCATTTATCCATAAAAATTGTAAACACATTAGTGATGTACTAAACCCATAATAATATAATCCTAAGTCTTTAATTCAAAACAGAAATCATAGACAGAAAAATAGAAACAACATTGAAGTCATGAAAATAGTAACAACATCGAAGTATGAAAATTGTAACAATATAAAAGTTATGAAATTTGTAACATAAGAGTCGTGAAATTAATAACAACATAAGAGTCATGAAGAATCATTTGGATGTAGTTTTAAAACACCTATATGCAAAAATTTCATTTCCTCACACTGTAATTTCCCTAATCCCTAATAACCCAAAGGAATTTATTTAAAGAATTTCAGTGTCCAAAATCGTGATACTAAAGAAGTTAATGTAACATAACTCACAATTTCACATACACATATAAGGAAACAACATTAACAAGCAAAATTTGTTCTCGACAAGCATACTAACCTTAAATCTAGTTATGCACATCTAATTAAATTTTTCTAACATATAATTCATTCACAAACATCACCTAGAGATAAACAACATGCATATTCTAAGTTAACAGATATAAGCTAAAATTTTCAATGAAATTCCTATGGGCTAGATTTCCTTTTTCCTCGCTATTTTAGTTTTGTTTTCTTCCATTCCTCTTTTTCGCAAACAACTTCAAAATTTTGTAATAAAATTAAATCCCCAATCTCACATGATAAAAAGAACTTTGATAAAAAGAACTCATAGTTTGGATTAAGGGAGAAGATATGTTGTGATTAAATTGGTTTTGAATTGCAGCTTTGGCTCAAGTTCTCCAATTTTGGGTCGTTGTCCCCTGATTGAGTCTGATTTCTCAAGGAGCGTAGGGATAGATTTGGACATGCAAGGTTTAAAAACAGTTTTAAAGAACTTTAAGGTTGGGTTTAAAGGATTTGGAAAATTAAGGAAAACGAGAGGTTTGGAGACTGTGATGATGTTGGGGTTTGCTCACGGTAACGGGAAGAAGAAGAAAATATGTTTTGAGAAAAAAATGGGGAATTCATTTTGTTTTTTTGTACAGGAAATAATATTTAAGGAAGTATAGTGGAAATTATCTCCTTTCCCTTCATTTATCCAAATATCACATTTTGTCTATCTTTCTATCACTCTCTCTCTCTCTCTCTCTCTCTCTCTCTCTCTCTCTCTCTCTCTCTCTCTCTCTCTCTCACACACACACACACACGTAATGGACTAAATCAATTCTTCTTAAATACGGAGATGAAGTGTTCGTTAGTAACTTGTTTGTCATACTTATTAGAGCCAGACAAACAGACACTTGTTGAATTCATTAGTGGCAGATGAACAACCACCTGTTTAATTCATCAAAGGTAGACAATTAGACGCTTTTTGAATCCATCAATGCCTGATCAACAATCACTTGTTGAATTTATTAGAGGTAGACGACCAGGTGCAAATTGTAGTTATTGGATGCAGACGATCGAGAACATATTTACATTCACGAGAGGTAATTGAAACAAGGCATTACTTGTATTTTCAGAGGCAAACGATGCTTGCAATAACAAAGGTGCATCTCACCAGACTTAAATTATAGAGAAAAAGTGAATTATTGGTTTTTTTGTCTTCGACCAATCATCAGAGGATTTATCTTATATTGGAACGCATGTTTTTGCAGTATTTCTTTTGCTATATTGCAACCTGCTCCATTAGTAAATCTCTAAATATACTTGTAATATATGATACTTTAGAATGGATAGTCATTAATTTAACTCTTTGTCGTCCAACTTAATTTGCACACTTAGCAAATACAGTTAAGGGATAATTGTTCTTTAGTTGTTTTTTTTTATTATCATCAAAACATCAACCAAATGATTATAGCTAAAACCATTTTTGGACTAACAACCACATCTTAATCATCTTGGGCATAATAATGAGAGGAATGTATTAGCTTAATTCCAAAATTTTGCATAAAGGCTATCACTTTATAAGCTGTGACGGTTTCTACAATGCCAAATCTATAACTGGTTTGATGTTTGATAAACCTGATCACGTCATCTTGGCCTACGTTTCTCATGGGCTTAGCCTCCACCCACTTGATAAAGTAATTAGTTGCTACTATAATTAACGTATGTCTCTTCTAGAAAGAAAAAGCACTAGTGAAAACTGCACTTTCATAGGTGGCAATTTGATCTTATGGTCCAACAAGAGACAAAGCATCATTGCTTTGTCAACAACATAAGCCGAATACATCTCTGCAGCAAGATGTAGTACTCAACTCGTATGGATGAAGCATCATCTAGAAGACTACACGCTTCATGAGAATAAAATTCCTATATTCTACGATAGCACTTCAACCATATGCTTAACTAAAAATCCAATTCTGCAATCTAGGGCTAAACACATAGAAATAAAACATCACTTCATAAGAGACTTTGTTTAAAGGGAACTTTAGATATTAAGTTTGTTGGCACTGAGCATTAGTGAGCAGACATTCTAACAAACCCCTTGCTGTAAACAAGTTGGAGTTTATAAAAGAAAATATGAATGTTGTTTCTACAATTGAATAATGATTTTGATTTGCTTATGTCTTTCATTTGACAAAAGATAATTTATAAGTTATATATATATATATATATATATATATATATGCTTTGCTCCAATTATTGATATATTGTGAAATATTTATGTATGCCTATTTGTGTAATAAGTCTGACATAATCACTCAGTTCTTCTGATGACAAAAAGAGAGAGAATAGTTTTTACGAACAATTTTAAATAACCCCAATTTGCTCTTATTTGAAACCTTCAAATAGGGGGAGTTCCTTTAAAAGTCAGAACATTACTCTAAACTTTTACCTTATGCTTTATTGTTATATATTATGCTTTATTATCTTTGTTAAACTGTTCATAAAAATCGATGTTTTGTCATCATCAAAAAGGGGGAGATTGTCAGAACCAGGATGGTTTTGAGAACAAATCATTATCATGTTTTGATGATAGCAAAAGGTATTTTGTAGGAATAATTTAATGCACTAATAATTTAATTGTCTGTGCAATAAATAAGCTATAAAAGCCCAAGATTAGATGAAGTGTCTCATATTAGAGGAAGTGCGTCCACCAGAGAAAGCAAATAAAGTACATTTCATCGATTGTCTCTCATTCATTCATTTTAAATAATTCGAACTTCCGTATGCCAATGTTTATTCTTGTCTCCTTAACATGACTTGTTCCTTTATGATGATATTCCAATGTGTCCCATGCTTTCTTTGTTCTATCACATTCATATACTCTTTCACTTTCTTCCATACTTAAAGCACATGATAAAATAATTGAGCTTTTGAGTTTAGAAGTACCTTAGGTTTTTCTTTTGTTGTCTAATTTGCTTCTCTATTTGTAATGATGCACCACATACCTATTTCTTGTGATTTTAGAAGCAACTGCATTTTGCTTTTCCAAAAATAGTAATCTGAGCCATCAAAGTAAAGGTGGTCTATTTGATGACCCTCATTCAACAATGTACTTGGCTTTTAACATTTTCTTCCTGAATCTTTAGCTCTAGCACCTTTTTACTATTAATCCTTAGAGATTGGCTCTGATACCAATGGAAGTAACAATGTCAATTACAAGGAAGAGAAGCTTGAATTGTAATTGGCCTTTCTAAAAATTCCTGTTAAAACTAAGAATATTTAATTCAAGATTGATCTTCGTAACAAATGAAGAACATTATTGGTTAGTGAAAACACACATTTTAACTTATCTATATAAAAACTGATTAGAAGATAAAAGATAAACAGAGATAAGGGAAGAGATATCACACAAAGATATGTCCTGGTTCACCCAACACAGGTTACGTTCATTCCCCACAATTGTGAGATTTTCCACTAAGGGCTCAAAGCAAGATCGTTCTTGGTTTTCACACTTCTATTACAGATCAATCTTGATCTGTTATAAAGTACTACTTTTCTACCTAGAAATGATTTCCACATGTTACCTTACACTCCTTTAGAAAGGATTTTTACACATAACCTTTTAAACATAATAAGATTGTTACAAACCACTCAAGCTATGTCAACAATATAGTCTTGAGTTACAAAGTGATGATTTTGAGATTTCTAGAATATGAGTATGCTCAAATCATCTTTGAGAATAGATTCTAGTATTTAGAACTTAATAGAAATTGATTCTAATATGAAACTAAGACCATAACTCAAACATAGAAATGATTGAGAGGCTTAAGAGGATTCAAATATAGTTGTATGAGTGATGTATTGATTCGCATTTGAAGCTCTAATTTGTTCTTCATCTTGAGGCTTAATTTATAGACTTCAAGAAGGCTATTGACAACTAATTTTTCCATTGAAAAAGATCTAGCTGTCATGCGTCAGTAATTGGATAAGATCAGCCATAAAGCAAGAATGTTCTTGTTTAAAGTAAGAATGTTCTTTAAACCAAGAACGATCTTCGTTTTCTATCTAGAGATGAGCTGGCTTTTAATCGGATCTTCACAGTTGTATGAATTGATCCCATGCCTTAAATCACATGCGCTGGCTGTTCGAAAATAAAGCAGAAATGTAATTTCAAGCATATTAGCTTTGTACTTCAGGTTTCTTATTTAGAGAATGATATTGCTTTATGAATTGTGAAACATAGTGTTTTTCCTTTGAATCTTGGAGTGATTTTTGGATTGGATTGATCCTTGTATATTTATGGTGAAATTTTGGAACGAATAGCAATTCCTAGATCTAATATTTTCTATAAGAATACGATCATTCTTGTTAATTTACAGATGTGGAGAATGTTCTTCGTTTTCCAAATATATGTCAAGAACGTTCTTTGTTTCTCTAAATTAGCTTTCTTTATTTAAATATGATATGCTTTGTAATGGTTGGTACCTATCTTTCATTAACACACTCAAATACACATGTTAAATACCAAAACACTTAGAATCATAATTAAAAGTCTTAATTAATCTTTATTTAATTATCATCAAAACATTGAATTTAGATTTTGTCTCAATAATATCCTCCTTTTTGATGATGACAAATATGTTAATTCATATATTAATTTTGATTCTAATTATAATCATAGAGAGATTTTAGTTATAAAACTCCCTCAATATGCACTAATCATTTGAACTAATCATATAATTTTCCTTAATATAATAATAATGTTTTAATCATACAATATGGTTCAAAAACAAAAAACATAGAAGTAATCATTAAAAAAGTCTTCTGATCTACTTAAAATCTATTAATTAATTTTCCCTCTTTGTCATGGCAAAAAGGAATAGAAGAATAAAAGCAACTAATTTAGAACGACAACGACGGGGAAGATCTCACATATGATGAAGATAAGGATGATTGTGGCATTTTTGGAAAAGTTCGAGCATGATTAGACATATGAGGCTCAAGACCGAGCTTTGGAGCAAGTTGGTTAGCTATCCAGTCTCTCAAAATGGCTTGCTCTTTGTCCTAATGTGTTTATCTAGCAATATAGTCTAAAGAGTAGCAAAGATTTTGGGGATTCCTTTGTAGGTCTTGGTCGTTTCGCTCTCCATTTTTGTTCTTTTGAATGGGCGTTGATTATCTTCAATGGGAGTAAATAGAGGTGTAGTATGAGATGGTGCTGCAGTGGTACAAAATGATGACAAGGTGGCAAATGAAGTGTTAATAAGAGGAAGAGAGTTTCGAAGAGCGGAATGGGTAGGAGAGAGTTGTGTTGTATTTGAAGGTAGGAGGAACTTGTTTTTTATGGTGGCACGAAGGTCGGGGACATCAGAGAGTTGTGTTGTATTTGAAGTGGAGAACATATATCACTTTGTAACATAGGAGTAGTTAGAGGTATGAACTGTAAGGGATGCATGTTCTAGGAGTGGATTCAAATTTTGTGGAATAGTAGGAGGCATATAACGTTCTTCAACATTTTGTTGAGGGCGAGAACATTCTTGATGTGAGGCTGTTCAACATTGGTTTTGATTGCAGAAGTGCGGGCAAACCTTTTTCTTTTAGTGATAGGTGGAGTGAATGTAGCTTTAGGTGAAAGTGGGATGGAGGGGATTTGTTTCATGTGTGAAATATTCTTGGAGGAAAATTTTGATATCTTAATGTGAAAGGATTCTTTCATCAAAGGGATATTAAAATATCTGAAGATTTTGGAGAAAACCATACCATATGGGACAATGTTTCTCTTGTAATCCTTATTGATGGCTGCAATCATGTGGTGCATTATTAAGTAGGGCAGATTCAACTTCTTCCAGTGAAAAAGATGATAATGACTAAAGTGTCATTATTAGAAATAAATTCGTGACTGCCACCATGGGTAGTATGGAATGATGACTGATGCTGTTAAAAAAAATTGGAAGAGGTTTTAGGTCTGTTGAGAAGACGTTTGTTGACAAAGCAATGAACATGTCTTGAAGCACTTCCTCTTTGGAAGTGTTTAAGGTTGAATACCAATGTTTTGCATAAAAAGTTGGTCCTTCAAATGGCAAGTATATCAGCAAGAATGAAAGGATTAAAATGCATTTCAATGTTCTTCTACTTTTCCACAATGAGGAATTTATCTACTGTAATACCCCGAGTTTTAACAGCGAGAGTGTATTTTTTTTTTTCAAAACAAGTTCATAAAAACAAAGAAATAAATAAGGAAATACATTTGGATAAATATTTAAGTCATAACACAACGACAAATAACTCAACATAATTTACAAACAGTGGAATAGTTTTTGAAATACGAATCCAAAGTATTTACACATCAAAAAGTGGTACATGGAACCCATCAATAATAAAATGTCAAGCTGACAATATTGGTATAGGTACAGTCTTCCAAATTAAAATAAACACATCCCAAAAGAAAGACATCTAGTCCCTATACGTCAACCTAATCTGATGTGATCTTCACGCGCCCCACAAGATCCTCCAAACACCGCTCCAGTCAAGTGTGTCCAACTACATTCCCATCCACAGGGTACTAACCGGTAGGATGGTCCTGGTTCTCATCTGAGGGCAAAGCCCAGATTTCCACAATAGTTGTAAAGGGTCACCAACCGAAATTAACAATTAACACATAACATTTAAGTTTTTAAATGCACAAAATAACCTTTCAACTTAGCATGCACCTTAAAAGGGTTTCTTATGCCAAACATGCATAAACAAGGTTGAAAAATGAAGTTTTTAACAAAACAACACTGTTGTATTCGAATACAGTATCTCTGTATTCGACTACAAGGCTGTTTCAGCATTTAACAGCAAAAACAACATGTTTGTATTCGAATACATCCTTCTGTATTCGACTACACATCTAGTCAGTAGCAAAACAACATGTCTGTATTCGAATACAGCCTTCTGTATTCGACTACACAGTAAGTCAGTGGCAAAACAGCATGTCTGTATTCGAATACAACCTTCTGTATTCGAATACACATCAGACAGCAACAAAAAAACATCAAAATTCAGCATTTTTCAGCTTTATAAAGGGTTTCGAAATGAATCAACATTTACCCACAAATCCAAACAATCGCACTTAGCAATTATAGCACAATCACCATGACGACTTGAGTTTCGAAAAGGTTTTGAAATCAATCACACTTACACACAAATCTAAAACATCCACACTTGGCAATTATAACACAATCATCATGACAACTTGAGTTCAAACACTCAATCATAATCTTGAATCAAACACGACTCGCGTGCCAAGCACCCTAATCCACTGCGTATATGCCAAAATGCATGGACTCAGAATAAAAATCAAACTCTCCAAGAGTGGAAAATCGTAATTGTACAGTCTCTCACAGACCATCACTTATTACCAAGGTGCCATCTATTATAGGCCCGCACGATTTATTAATATTTAGCCTATCACAAGTCTTACACCTCAATTCCAAACAAAACCCTCCATGAGAGGCGTAAATTCTAAATGTACAGTCTCTCACGAATGAACACGAGTGCAGTCTCTCATGGACAAACACGAGTGCAGTCTCTCCCAGACAAACACGATTTTCAAGGGTGTAGTCTCTCACAGACAATCACCAGTGCAGTCTCTCACGGACAAACACAATTTACTAGGGTGTAGTCTCTCACGGGCAAACACATGTGCAGTCGCTCATGGACAAACACAATTTACTAGGGTGTAGTCTCTCACGGACAAACACCAGTGCATTCTCTCACGGACAAACACAATTTACTAGGGTGTAGTCTCTCACAGACAAACACCAGTGCAGTCTCTCACGGACAAACACAATTTACTAGGGTGTAGTCTCTCATGGACAAACACCAGTGCAGTCTCTCACGGACAAACACAATTTACTAGGGTGTAGTCTCTCACGGACAAACACCAGTGCAGTCTCTCACGGACAAACACAATTTACTAGGGTGTAGTCTCTCACGGACAAACACCAGCGCATTCTCTCACGGACAAACACAATTTACTAGGGTGTAGTCTCTCACAGACAAACACCAGTGCAGTCTCTCACAGAAAAACACAATTTACTAGGGTGTAGTCTCTCACGGACAAACACCAGTGCAGTCTCTCACGGACAAACATAATTTACTAGGGTGTAGTCTCTCGTGGACAAACACCAGTGCAGTCTCTCACGGACAAACACCATTGCAGGCTCTCACGGACAAACACAATTTACTAGGGTGTAGTGACGGACAAACACTAGTGCAGTCTCTCACGGATTAACACAATTTATTAGGGAGTAGTCTCTCACGAACAAACAGAAGTGCAGTCTCTCACGGACAAACACAATTTACTAGGGTGTAGTCTCTCACGGACAAACACTAGTGCAGTCTCTCACGAACAAACACAATTTACTAGGTGTAGTCTGTCACGGACAAACACCAGTGCAGTCTCTCACGGACAAACACAATTTACTAGTGTGTAGTCTCTCACGGACAAACACCAGTGCAGTCTCTCACGGATAAACACATTTTACTTGGGTGTAGTCTCTCACGGACAAACACCAGTTCAGTTTCTCACGGACAAACACAATTTACTAGGGTGTAGTCTCTCACGGACAAACACCAGTGCAGTCTCTCACGGACAAACACATTTTACTATGGTGTAGTCTCTCACGGACAAACACATGTTCAGTTTCTCACGGACAAACACAATTTACTAGGGTGTAGTCTCTCACGGACAAACACCAGTGCAGTCTCTCACGGACAAACACAATTTACTAGGGGGTAGTCTCTCACGGACAAACACTAGTGCAGTCTCTCACGAACAAACACAATTTACTAGGTGTAGTCTGTCACGGACAAACACCAGTGCAGTCTCTCACGGACAAACACAATTTACTAGGGTGTAGTCTCTCACAGACAAACACCAGTGCAGTCTCTCACGGACAAACACAATTTACTAGGGTGTAGTCTCTCACAGACAAACACCAGTGCAGTCTCTCACGGACAAACATAATTTACTAGGGTGTAGTCTCTCGTGGACAAACACCAGTGCAGTCTCTCACGGACAAACACCAGTGCAGGCTCTCACGGACAAACACAATTTACTAGGGTGTAGTGACGGACAAACACTAGTGCAGTCTCTCACGGATTAACACAATTTATTAGGGTGTAGTCTCTCACGAACAAACACCAGTGCAGTCTCTCACGGACAAACACAATTTACTAGGGTGTAGTCTCTCACGGAAAAACACTAGTGCAGTCTCTCACGAACAAACACAATTTACTAGGTGTAGTCTGTCACGGACAAACACCAGTGCAGTCTCTCACGGACAAACACAATTTACTAGGGTGTAGTCTCTCAC
>JBBPBR010000007.1:32874049-33009598 GCA_037974775.1 Cicer pinnatifidum | reverse complement strand
AAACACTAGTGCAGTCTCTCACGGACAAACACAATTTACTAGGGTGTAGTCTCTCACGGACAAACACCAGTGCAGTCTTTCACGGACAAACACATTTTACTAGGGTGTAGTCTCTCACGGACAAACACCTGTTCAGTTTCTCACGGACAAACACAATTTACTAGGGTGTAGTCTCTCACGGACAAACACCAGTGCAGTCTCTCACGGACAAACACCTTTTACTATGGTGTAGTCTCTCACGGACAAACACCTGTTTAGTTTCTCACGGACAAACACAATTTACTAGGGTGTAGTCTCTCACGGACAAACACCAGTGCAGTCTCTCACGAACAAACACAATTTAAGTAAATGCAGATGTTAAGAGATTCCCCATTCTTAATACTCATTTAACATTAACGATTTTCACTACAATCATTGAGTAAACAGAGATATTTAAAGATTACCCATTTTTAATACTCGTTAAACCCTAACAATTTTCACTACAAACATGAAGTAAATAGAGATATTAAAAGATTCCCCATTTTTAATACTCGTTTAACTCTAATGATTTTCACGACCAACATTAAGTAAACAGAGATATTAAAAGATTCCCCATTTTTAATACTCATTTAACTCTAATGATTTTCAAATTCCACACAGAACATACTCAGACATATTCTCAAATTCAATCCACAATTCACACCAAATCACATCAATTGATTTTTCCACAAAATCCACACAAACACATCTCAAAATTTATAAATATTAATTCTGAACACGTCAAACACGATGTAACACCCCGTTTTTCTAAGCGAGGGTGTATTTTTTTTTTCAGAAGAAATTAAAATAAAACAGAGAAATAATGAGGGAATACATTTGGATAAATAATTAAGTCATTATAATTTACAAGCAGCGGAAAAAGTTCTCAAAATATGAATTCAAAATATTTACATATCAAAAGTGGTACAGTCTTCCAGTTTAAAAATAAAGGCAACCCAAAAGAAAGACATATGTTCCCTCTGTCAACCTAGTCTGATCATTCGACAAAACAACTAAACACCCTAAGTGATCTCGACGCGCCGTGTGAGATCCTCCTAACGTAGCTCCAATCAAGCATTCCCATCTACATTCCCATCCGTAGGGTACGAACAGGTAGGATTGTCCTGACTCTCATCTGAGGGCAAAGCCCAGATTTCCACAATAGTTGTAAAGGGTCACCAACCGAAATTAACAGTTAACACATAACATTTAAGTTTTTAAATGCACAAAATACCTTTTCAACTTAGCATGCACCTTAAAAGGGTTTCCATATGCTAAAAATTCATAAACAAGGTTGGAAAATGAAGTTTTTAACAAAACAACACTGTTGTATTCGAATACAGCATCTTTGCATTCGAATACAAGGCTATTTCAGCATTCAGCAGCAAAACAGCATGTCTGTATTCGACTACAACAGTCTGTATTCGACTACACAGCAAGTCAGTGGCAAAACAGCATGTCTTTATTCGACTACAACAGTCTGTATTCGACTACACAACAAGTCAGTGGCAAAATAGCATGTCTGTATTCGAATACAGCCTGCTGTATTCGAATACAGATCAGACAGCATCAGAAAAACAGCAAAATTCAGCATTTTTCAGCTTTTCAAAAGGTTTCGAAATCAATCAACACTTACCCACAAATCCAAACAATCAAACTTAGCAATTATAACGCAATCACCACGACATCTTGAGTTTCGAAACCGTTTTGCAATCAATCACACTTACACAAACTCCAAAACAAATCACTTAGCGGTTATAACACAATTACCACGACATTTTAAGTTTCGAAATGGTTTTGTAGTCAAACACGCTATCACACACTTCCCAAACATCCACACTTGGCAATTATAACACAATCACCACAACGATATTAGTTTCGAAATGGTTTTGCAATCTAACATACCATCACACAATTCCAAAACATAGTTCTTAGTAAAATCAACACAATCACAATTTGAATCAAACACACTTACACATAGTTTCAAAACATAACACTTAGCAAAATCAACACAATCATAATTTGAATCCACCACGACTCGTGTGCCAAGCACCCTAATGCAATGCGTATATGCCAAAATGCATGGACTCGGAATTCCAAACCAAAACCCTCCTCGAAGGGCCGTAAATCATAATTGTACCGCCTATCACAGGCCAAAGTACCAATTACCGAGGTGCCACCTATCACGGGTCTGCACGATTTACTAAAAAGCGTAAACCATAAACGTACTGCCTATCACGGGCCCGTATCGTTTACCAAGGTGCCACCTATCACGAGTCTGCACGGTTTACTAAAAGAACGTAAATTGTAAATGTACCGCCTATCACAGGCCAGAGTACTCTTTACCAAGGTGCCACCTATCACGGGTCTGCACAGTTTACAAAAAACCGTAAATCGTAAAAGTACCGCCTATCACGGGCCAAAGTACTATTTACCGAGGTGCCACCTATCACGGGTCTGCACAATTTACAAAAACGTAAATCATAAATGTACCGCCTATCACAGGCCAAAGTACTATTTATCAAGGTGCCACCTATCACGGGTCTGCACGATTTACAAAAAGCATGAAAATGCATGAGCGTATACTGACTCCATTCACAACGATCGTTAAGCAAATGCAATTATTAAAAGATTCCCCATTTTTAACACTCATTTGACTTAAACGATTTCCACAACAAAACATTCAGTAAACAAGACATTAAGAGATTCCCCATTCTTAATACTCATTTAACTTAACGATTTTCCAAAACAAACATTAAGTGAACACACTTTACCAGGGTGTAGTCTCTCACGGACAAACACAATTTACCAAAAACGTAAGTCGTAAACGTACCACCTATCACGGGTCTGTATTGTTTACCGAGGTGCCACCTATCACGGGTCTGCACAACTTACCAAAAACGAAAACCATAAACATACTGCCTATCACGGGCCCGTACTGTTTACCGAGGTGCCACCTATCACGGGTCTGCACAGTTTACTAAAACAAAAGTTAAGTAAACAAGATATTAAGAGATTCCCCATTCTTAATTCTCATTTAACTTTAACGATTTTCCCAAACACACATTAAGTAAACAAGACATTAAGAGATTCCCCATTCTTAATACTCGTTTAACTTAATGGTTTTCAAATTCCACTCAAAACAAACTCAAATGTACTTTCACATTCAATCCATAACTCACACAAAATCATTTTTCCACACAAACCACACAGAACACATCTCAAACATGTTATCCAATTCAATCCAAATCAATCAACGATTCACACCAAATCACATCAATCAACAACCATCAAGTAAGAACACGCCAAGTACGACGACACAAATTAACACAATCCATCACTCACACACAACAAGTTTCATATACTCGAAATCATACATAAATGAGTTTAAATTCATTCTCCACGAAACACTCATCAATATAACCAAAACCTAACTCTAAAGTTTTACCCATAACGCCTTAGATTCCCTTTTTCCCAAATCAATACTCCAACCCTAACAAAATTCGTTTCCACACAACCACAGATAAGGCCCTAAATGCAAACTAAAAGTTTGGAAGGAGCCCTTACCTTATCGTTAGCTTTAACGTCGATTTACGGCACCGCGATCAATTCCGGTAAAATCTCCGCTTGCAACGCCGCTTCCAAAGTTGGTCCCCTAGCACCGTAGCGTGGTAGTGAGCAACTTTCCCTTCTATCTCTTTGCGAAACGAAGCTTAGATCTAGGTGAAACTGGGAGGTTTGAGTTTGCATCCCTAATACCATTTTTCTTCGTTTTCGAAACAACGGGGAAGTATGAAGCTGAGAAAACCTTGCTCTCTTATCCACTAATCCTTGGGTTTCTATTATGGAAGTCAAAGAAAGAAAAAGGAAGCAAAATCAACGAAGAAGAAAAAGGGAGGAGGAGATGGTTTCTTCGCGAGGCAGAGGAAGAAGAAGAGAAATGTTTCATTCTCTCTCCTTTGTCTTTCTTTCCTTCTTATTTCCTTTCTTTCTAGTTCCTTTTCTTTCTTTTCTACCTCTTTTCCTTTTTCCTCCAAACAAACATATATATATATATATATATATATATATATATATATATATATATATATATATATATATATATATATATATATATATATATATATATTAATTATAACTTAACAAATAACTAGATATTTATTAAAATTACAATTTCACCCATAACCTCTCCAAACCACTTTTTGTCAAAAATATCTACCATCGTCGCAACTCAAGTGACAGATGCAATTTTCGGCAACCCGAGATATTTTTAACAAAATTGCCCGGTATGAAATCCTTCGTAACGTGAATAAATTATTTTCCGATAAATAATTTTAATCCAATTTCCACAAATATATTTTTGGCATTTAACTCACTTCATACCAAAAACGGGGCTAACAGCCTAAGAAATTCCACACAAAATATCCTTAAATTGTATAATTTAGGATTTAAAAACTACGGGTCTTACATTATTACCCCCCTAAAATTAGTTTCGTCCTCGAAACTTAAAGTACGAGTAACAATCCACCCTAGGTTTGTACGCAAATTCAACATACAAGTCACAACTTGTTTCACCTGGCCTTCTCGAAGAAAGTCTTGCCTACCCCTTTTCATAAGGTGCTTAATAACTCTGCACCCATTCATAGTCGGTAAGGCTCGTCCGTCCCATTCAACATGGTTTTGTCTATTATCATCAAGAGATTAAGGATGATCAGTCCCTCAATTTGTAAATAAATAACCAACAACCATGTTAGTGGCTTAGACTATCTTATCCGAACTGTAATAGCGCTCCTTGCAACTTACAACTGAGGTTATCTTAATGTACCAGCAGTCAACAATCTTCTCGAGGTCCATTGAGTTTCCCTTATTTGTCTATAACTTTGATCCTGTCGACGAAGTAAAATATCCCATACCTATGTCATGTAGCCTCATTTGCATCCACTTGATATGAAACATCCATTTTGTACCAAACTGAAACACTTAGAATGACCCCACCACACTGAACACATAACAATCACTACATCTGAGAACTCCTAAATTTCTCTCTAGTCCACAAATCCTCGATTTTTCTTAAGACGTACAACTACGTCAAACTGTAGTGTTCTTATCAGTAGGTTATTCCAGTTATAAATTTAATAATTCCATCACCACATATGCTTGGTGATCGAAGCTTCCTCAAATATTTTTGATATCATGCCAAAGACTATACCACTTGGGACACACAAACTTCCTTTTAGTTTAGTACTTCATTTCAAGAGTCATGTTTTCCATTGAAATCCAACTTGAATTTAACTCACAGATCAAGGTCTACATTCGTCTCATGCCTAACACCTCAAATTCAAGCTTCACTAGAAAATTTCTTACATACCTCGCAATTATGCACAAACTCGAAAATAATTCTCCTACCTCTACTGCCAACATTCATTCTGATACTTCTTAATTTCACTGTGTCCTTCATTTGCGACTTGATGATTATCCTTTTATTATGACAGGTCAACCGCATTGTATTCACTCCATCACTTTTCCATTTATACAAACCTTAAATTTCTACCTCGAACCTTGATACATCTTCATTATAGTGATTCCAATAAATCAAGGCTGACTAATTCCAACCAAACTTTTCCAATTCATGTTCAATTGTTTCCTATCAAATCAACATTTAACTCCTTTGATTGACGAACACAATAACAATCCCCATGACATGCACTCAAGTAATGTCTTTATATCTTGGCATACCTTTATAATAATAATGTCTGAATTATAGGTGAGATAATTCCTTTCTTCAATCTTTAACTGTCATAAGCTAGATCTCTATGTGCGGCTCCAACAAGTTTTCTTGGTACATTTTCCAAAATTTGGTTCACTCGCTGGATTCTTATTCCTTCTCAACCTTCACCGAGATATAAACTGAAGAATCCTAACATTCGAACGTTCCAAAGAATTACTTCTCAAACGTTCCCCATAAGCATTTCCTAAGAAATAATTATCTATAACTTCATCCTCAAAAATTTTTCAATACAATATCTCAAAAACCCATATACCTTTCTTCGTCTATCTAGTTATTGAAATGATCATTTCAAATCTTCACGCTTGACTCCCCAAGACCAACAACTAAACCATAAATCAGTTGTTACATTTCTTCTTTTTCACTTTCTATCATTGAATAAGATTCTAAAATTTGATCCTCAAAATCTCCAAACACTTCCATCCTTAACATGAATTATTTAACACTTGTCGGCCTCAACTTCTTCGATTATGAAAGTTTTGAGCATTACTTGGTCCTCCATCCAACCTTGCGAGACTTTAAATCATCAGCTAAAAATCAACCATCTTAGGGTCCCAAATCAAATCACGAATATTCCTTCAGTCCTATCAAAATATTAACATCCTCTTAGTAATTTCCATCCTTTAATAGACTCTCAAGCTTATATTACCGCAATCTCAAGTATTCTCGTACTCGATTACTTCAAATTCCACTTAAGGGTAACATAGAGTTAAATAAATCAAGGCTTAACTCATGATGTTTTTCCGAACATTGCTAAAAAATCCAAAGGAGTATTTACTCCTAATGTGCAACGCTCCCTTAACTTCAACACCAGTCTCTTTCATTGACACCTAAGCACCGAATGTTATTCCAAATGGAAGCCTCATCTTCTCAACAATTTCATGATGTTCACATCTCTTTGACAGTTGTCAAACTTCATCTAGTTTCATCCTGAAATCTACCAGGAAAACATCTAATACTTTTCTTAACAAAAGTCTTCCACTTAAATCTTTACTTGAAATCCCTTATTAGGCTAATATTAATCCATCCATACTCATCATCTTCGAGTTTACACCATCACGTAGCTTATGTGTCCTTGGAACCATTTTATAAATTCCATGCTGTCATGATTTGCTTCAGGTCTACTGGACAATTCGTCATCTCGAAGATCTTTTCCATTTTTCGAATCCACTAATCATCTCTTTTCCTGAGTTCTCATCACCCTTGAACTTTGGAGGATGGTAACGACGAAAATCTTTCAATCCTCTTGACTTAATAGCACATATCTCTCTTTTCCTCTTCTCCAGATCCCGTAGAGTCTTTGCAGCAGTTCGTGCAACAACAAAACATCCATGTTAATTGTAGCTTCAACCATTTGATCATCCCTACTGACGTTCATCCTTGCAACGTCGTTCCCTCTTGGAGGTAGTGTTTCCGAAAACCAATATCAAGAAGATGTGTTAACACCACTTCGAATAATTCCAAAACTAAGTTTCGAATATATCAACACATAAAAACTACCCCTGATCTGACAACTCAGACCAATTACCCCGACGCATGATCAGATAACGACTTGCAACCTACAGGTTGACTTACAATCTATAACCAAAGGTTCCACAGCCCCCAAAAAAAACAAAACCAAAGCTCTGATACCACAATGTAACACCCCATTTTTCTAAGCGAGGGTGTATTTTTTTTTCAGAAGAAATTAAAATAAAACAGAGAAATAATGAGGGAATACATTTGGATAAATAATTAAGTCACTGTAATTTACAAGCAGCGGAAAAAGTTCTCAAAATATGAATTCAAAATATTTACATATCAAAAGTGGTACAGTCTTCCAGTTTAAAAATAAAGGCAACCCAAAAGAAAGACATATGTTCCCTCTGTCAACCTAGTCTGATCATTCGACAAAACAACTAAACACCCTAAGTGATCTCGACGCGCCGTGTGAGATCCTCCTAACGTAGCTCCAATCAAGCATTCCCATCTACATTCCCATCCGTAGGGTACGAACAGGTAGGATTGTCCTGACTCTCATCTGAGGGCAAAGCCCAGATTTCCACAACAGTTGTAAAGGGTCACCAACCGAAATTAACAGTTAACACATAACATTTAAGTTTTTAAATGCACAAAATACCTTTTCAACTTAGCATGCACCTTAAAAGGGTTTCCATATGCTAAAAATTCATAAACAAGGTTGGAAAATGAAGTTTTTAACAAAACAACACTGCTGTATTCGAATACAGCATCTTTGCATTCGAATACAAGGCTATTTCAGCATTCAGCAGCAAAACAGCATGTCTGTATTCGACTACAACAGTCTGTATTCGACTACACAGCAAGTCAGTGGCAAAACAGCATGTCTTTATTCGACTACAACAGTCTGTATTCGACTACACAACAAGTCAGTGGCAAAACAGCATGTCTGTATTCGAATACAGCCTGCTGTATTCGAATACACATCAGACAGCATCAGAAAAACAGCAAAATTCAGCATTTTTCAGCTTTTCAAAAGGTTTCGAAATCAATCAACACTTACCCACAAATCCAAACAATCAAACTTAGCAATTATAACGCAATCACCACGACATCTTGAGTTTCGAAACCGTTTTGCAATCAATCACACTTACACAAACTCCAAAACAAATCACTTAGCGGTTATAACGTAATTACCACGACATTTTAAGTTTCGAAATGGTTTTGTAGTCAAACACGCTATCACACACTTCCCAAACATCCACACTTGGCAATTATAACACAGTCACCACAACGATATTAGTTTCGAAATGGTTTTGCAATCTAACATACCATCACACAATTCCAAAACATAGTTCTTAGTAAAATCAACACAATCACAATTTGAATCAAACACACTTACACATAGTTTCAAAACATAACACTTAGCAAAATCAACACAATCATAATTTGAATCCACCACGACTCGTGTGCCAAGCACCCTAATGCAATGCGTATATGCCAAAATGCATGGACTCGGAATTCCAAACCAAAACCCTCCTCGAAGGGCCGTAAATCATAATTGTACCGCCTATCACAGGCCAAAGTACCAATTACCGAGGTGCCACCTATCACGGGTCTGCACGATTTACTAAAAAGCGTAAACCATAAACGTACTGCCTATCACGGGCCCGTATCGTTTACCAAGGTGCCACCTATCACGGGTCTGCACGGTTTACTAAAAGAACGTAAATTGTAAATGTACCGCCTATCACAGGCGAGAGTACTCTTTACCAAGGTGCCACCTATCACGGGTCTGCACAGTTTACAAAAAACCGTAAATCGTAAAAGTACCGCCTATCACGGGCCAAAGTACTATTTACCGAGGTGCCACCTATCACGGGTCTGCACAATTTACAAAAACGTAAATCATAAATGTACCGCCTATCACAGGCCAAAGTACTATTTATCAAGGTGCCACCTATCACGGGTCTGCACGATTTACAAAAAGCATGAAAATGCATGAGCGTATACTGACTCCATTCACAACGATCGTTAAGCAAATGCAATTATTAAAAGATTCCCCAGTTTTAACACTCATTTGACTTAAACGATTTCCACAACAAAACATTCAGTAAACAAGACATTAAGAGATTCCCCATTCTTAATACTCATTTAACTTAACGATTTTCTAAAACAAACATTAAGTGAACACACTTTACCAGGGTGTAGTCTCTCACGGACAAACACAATTTACCAAAAACGTAAGTCGTAAACGTACCACCTATCACGGGTCTGTACTGTTTACCGAGGTGCCACCTATCACGGGTCTGCACAACTTACCAAAAACGTAAACCATAAACGTACTGCCTATCACGGGCCCGTACTGTTTACCGAGGTGCCACCTATCACGGGTCTGCACAGTTTACTAAAACAAAAGTTAAGTAAACAAGACATTAAGAGATTCCCCATTCTTAATTCTCATTTAACTTTAACGATTTTCCCAAACACACATTAAGTAAACAAGACATTAAGAGATTCTCCATTCTTAATACTCGTTTAACTTAATGGTTTTCAAATTCCACACAAAACAAACTCAAATGTACTTTCACATTCAATCCATAACTCACACAAAATCATTTTTCCACACAAACCACACAGAACACATCTCAAACATGTTATCCAATTCAATCCAAATCCATCAACAATTCACACCAAATCACATCAATCAACAACCATCAAGTAAGAACACGCCAAGTACGACGACACAAATTAACACAATCCATCACTCACACACAACAAGTTTCATATACTCGAAATCATACATAAATGAGTTTAAATTCATTCTCCACGAAACACTCATCAATATAACCAAAACCTAACTCTAAAGTTTTACCCATAACGCCTTAGATTCCCTTTTTCCCAAATCAATACTCCAACCCTAACAAAATTCGTTTCCACACAACCACAGATAAGGCCATAAATGCAAACTAAAAGTTTGGAAGGAGCCCTTACCTTATCGTTAGCTTTAACGTCGATTTACGGCACCGCGATCAATTCCGGTAAAATCTCCGCTCGCAACGCCGCTTCCAAAGTTGGTCCCCTAGCACCGTAGCGTGGTAGTGAGCAACTTTCCCTTCTATCTCTTTGCGAAACGAAGCTTAGATCTAGGTGAAACGGGGAGGTTTGTGTTTGAATCCCTAATACCGTTTTTCTTCGTTTTCGAAACAACGGGGAAGTATGAAGCTGAGAAAACCTTGCTCTCTTACCCACTAATCCTTGGGTTTCTATTATGGAAGTCAAAGAAAGAAAAAGGAAGCAAAATCAACGAAGAAGAAAAAGGGAGGAGGAGATGGTTTCTTCGCGAGGCAGAGGAAGAAGAAGAGAAATGTTTCATTCTCTCTCCTTTGTCTTTCTTTCCTTTTTATTTCCTTTCTTTCTAGTTCCTTTTCTTTCTTTTCTACCTCTTTTCCTTTTTCCTCCAAACAAACATATATATATATATATATATTAATTATAACTTAACAAATATCTTGATATTTATTAAAATTACAATTTCACCCATAACCTCTCCAAACCACTTTTTGTCAAAAATATCTACCCTCGTCGCAACTCAAGTGACAGATGCAATTTTCGGCAACCCGAGATATTTTTAATAAAATTGCTAGGTATTAAATCCTTCGTAACGTGAATAAATTATTTTCCGATAAATAATTTTAATCCAATTTCCACAAATATATTTTTGGCATTTAACTCACTTCATACCAAAAACGGGGCTAACAGCCTAAGAAATTCCACACAAAATATCCTTAAATTGTATAATTTAGGATTTAAAAACTACGGGTCTTACACACGACAACCACAAAATTATCTCAACCCACCAATCAAACACATCAAATTTCATTTCCTCAAAACCACACATAAATGAGTTAAATTTATTTTCCATGAAACTCTCATCAATATCACCAAAACCCAACTCAAAAATTTTACCCATAAAAGCATTAAATTCATTTTTCCCAAATCAACACTTCAATCCTAACAAATTTCTTTTCCCTACAACCACAGATAAGTCCCTAAATGCAAACTAATAGCTTTAAAGAGCGATTACGGTACCGCGAGTAATTTCGATAAAATCTCCGCTCGCGATGTCACTTCCAAAGTTAGTTCACTAGCACCGTTGCATGGTTGTGAGAAACTTTCCCTTCTATCACTTCTTGAAACGAAGCTTAGATCTAGTAGAAAAGTGGGGGTTTGTGTTTGATCGTTTGAAAATCCATAACACCGTTTTTCTTCGTTTTCGAATCAAAGAGGAAGAATGAAGCTGAGAAATCCTTGTCTTCTCACCCACAAGCCTTGGGTCTCTCTTCTTGAAGCAAAAGAAAGTAAAAGAAGAAAAGAAGGGAGAAGGAAGAAAGAAGAAGGAGGCTTGAATGCGCGAGGTAGGGAGATGATTATCTTCCTATGTTTCCTTTCTTTTTTTCCTTTCTAATACATATATATATATATATATATATATATATATATACTACATCCAAATATATACATATATATATATATATATATATATATATTTATATATTTATATTATATTTAAATCCAAACCATAAACTCTTTCACACATCACTTCACTCACATATCAAATTATTTTGATAAAAATATTTACTCTCGTCGTAACTCAATTGACAGATAAAATTTTCTGCGACCAGATATATTTTTAACAAAATTGTCTGTTATTAAATTCTTCGTAACGTAAATAAATTATTCTCCAACAAATCATTTTAATCCAATTTCCAAAAATATATTTTTGGCATTTAACCCACTAAATACCAAAAACAAGGCTAAAATTATAAGAAATTCAACACAAAATACCCTAAAATTGTATAATTTAGGATTTAAAATTAAGGGTCTTACATCTACAAAGGCTTCAACTTTGCAGAAAAACACTTTGATGAAATTATGATAATAACAATCAAATATTTAAAGAAAGTTAGTCCAACCTAGGGCATCAACTTGATGCTTAATGGAGGTTCCTTTGTATTGTAGGTTTTCAAAAATGAAAACCCATCTAATGCCAATATCTCTCTAAGCTCATTTTTCATTGTAGAGTTTATGAAGTTTGGAAGGAACTAGGGGAGGGATAAGTATTTTTGAAGAGGATGGTTAGGTCAAGGATTTGGTGGTTGCTAGTTTGGAAGACTTTGTGGTTTATAGGTCTGAAGTTTTGAGTGAAGAATGTTCTTTAGTTAAAGGTTTGGACAGATAATGTTCTAGGTTTGAAGTTTTCTTATTTGGATTTTTAGGGTTTTTCAATTGCTTAAAAGCTAGAAACTGAGATAGTGTGGAAGAATAGTTGGATTTAGGATTTATTACTTTAGTTTTAGAGGGAGTGGATTTTGATGAACTCACCTTGGAAGGGGATTTTTGGAGTTTTGGGGATTTTGGGGATACAGAGGAGTGTGATGAAGTAATATATTTTGGTTTAGGAATCTATGGTGATGGTGAAGGTTCAGACTCATCATCGAAAATTATATAAATTGTTGTGTCTATGTTTTTGTTTTGGAGGTGCCAATACCTGCCAAGACTCACATTGATCTCCTTTTAGAAGATGAAGTGTTTGAACTAGGGTTGCGTGTTTTACGAAGATAGGGTGGAGCTTGATAGATCAAGGGAGTAGCGCATTGAAATAATGGAGGAAAAATGGTGGATAGTGGAGCAAGTATAATTAGTTGGGGGCTTGACTCTGGAGACGAAGATATGTAGTCAAAAAATGTTCTCTCTGATGATAAATGTGGAGGTGTTGGTCTAGGTGGAGGAAATGGTGAACACGTTTGTGATGGTGAATAGAATTTTTAGACAGATTAATGACACTAATATTATCACAATATATTGGAATATGAGAATAACTTACTGGAAAGTCTTCTCTTGATTTTTTATCCATAATACTTGGGAGCAATAATTTTCTGCTGAGACATTTTCAACTTTAGTGGTTGATAAAGCAATTGTGTTTTGCTTTCTACACGACCAACTTATTAATGCTTCTCCTAGGAACTGACATGCATCACTTGTGTTTTTTTCTCTCGATCTTATCTCCAGCATAATCAACATCACACTAAGCTACAAAATCAAAATGAGAACCTTTGTTATACCTAAGGACAAGATAAGTAGTACCAGCGAGATAACGAAAAATTATTTTCACAACATTTAGTGATTCTTTTGGTGAGGATTGAAACCTAGCACATAATCCTACTGCAAAAACCATATCAGTCTTGCTTGCAGTTAAATAAAGTAAAGAACCAATCATTCCTCTGCAATCTTTTTCAGAAATTGATTTTTCATTTTCATGTTTGTCTAATGAAGAAGATGGATGCATGGAAATACTCATAATTTTGGCTTCACTCATTTTATATTTTGTTAAAAGATCCTTTATGTATTTTTCTTGACATATGAAAATTCCACCTTTGTGTCGCTTAATTTGCAATCCAAGAAAATACCTCAATTCTCCCATCATACTCATATCAAATTCACTTTGCATGTTATTTGAAAAATCCTCACACATATTTTTGTTAGTTGATCTGAAGATAATATCATCAACATACACTTGAACAATAAGTAAATCAATTTTATTTGTTTTCTTGAAAAGTATTGTGTCAATTTTTCCTCGGGAAAATCCATTTTTGATCAAGAAGGAGCTTAATATTTTATACCATGATGCTCTAGGAGCTTATTTTAATCCATATAAAACTTTAGTAAGTTTAAAAACATCATTTGGTTTCTTTTTATCTTCAAAACCATGGGGTTGACGAACATAAACTTGTTCATTTAAAAAACATTTAAGAATGCACTTTTAACATCCATTTGAAAAAGTTTGATATGTTTATGAGATGCATATGCAAGAAGAGTCCGTATGACTTCTAACCTTCCAACTTGAGCAAAGGTTACATCATAGTCTATGCCTTCTTGTTGATTATAACCTTGAGCAACTAACCTTGCTTTGTTTCTTACAACCTTACCTTCTTCATCTAGCTTGTTTTTGAATACCCATCATGTTCCAATGATTGTTTAATGCAGTGGATCTGAAACAAGAGTCAAATATTCATTCTTCTCAAATTGAAGAAGTTTTCCCTTCATTGCATCAATCCAAGATTGATCAATTACACCTTATTTGATGGGTTTTGGTTCCATTTGGGATATCATTGCCATGTTTTTGTTTACATCATCTTTAAATGACATTCTTGTTTTAATCCCATTAGTTATATCTCCATTGATTTTATTTTGAGGATGATAACCTATTAGTTCCAAATTTTAGAAGGAGTTTGAAATGGAGATTATTTATCAATCTCATTTTCCTGGATAACAATCTGTTGTGACTGACTTGATTGTTCTTCTTCCTCCTCCTCATCTTTCTTTTTTAAATCAAGATAATCAAACTCATTATGTAATACATGCATGCTTACTTCAACAGTTTTAGTTTTCAAATTCAAAATACGATATCCTTTAGATTCTGTTGAATATCCTAAAAAGATAGCTTTGTCTTTATTTGACATCTAATTTTCGCAAGTTATCTTTGTTGTTTAAGGTATAGTAGTAACATCCAAAGATGTGAAAATATTAAATATTTAGATTCCTATTTTTCCAGATTTTATAGGGTGTTTTATTTATGATATTCCTAATGGAAACACGATTCAAAATATAGCATGAAGTATTTATAGCTTCAACCAAGAAATACTTTTCAACATTTGATTCTTCCAAGATTGTTTTTGCCATCTCTTGTAATGTTCTATATTTTCGTTCAACAACTCCATTTTGTCGAGGAGTTCTTGCGCAAGTTAGATTGTGGGAGATACCAAGTTCATCAAAAAATGATTTAAAAATGCATTCATGAATTCCCCTCCATGATCACTTCTTAGAGCAATTATATTGGATTCTTTTTCATTTTGAACCAGTTTATAGAATGTTTTGAATGCATCAAATGCATCATCCTTTTCTTTTAAAAATAGTACCCAAGTGTTTCTAGAAAAATCATCAACAATGACAAACTCATATTTCATACCTCCTAGGCTAGTGGTTTTGATATGACCAAAAAGATAAATGTGAAGTAGTTCAAGAGGATTTTTAGTTGATATAAAATCTTTTGAATGAAAACTACTCTTAACTTGTTTTTCCTTTGCATAAGCTTCACATATTTTATCTTTATCAAAGTTTATTTTGGGAAGTCCTTTAACAAGAACTAATTCAGGTGAATTTGAAATTGTTTTCATACTTACATGTCTAGTTCTCTTATGCGATATCCACTTGTCGTTGTTAATGGACATGAAGCATGATTCAACTGGTAATTCTTCAATGTATAAAACATAGAGATTTTTCTTTCTAGATGCAGAAAACAAAATCTCACCAGAGTTTGTCATTATGGCTTCACATATGTTTGGTTTAAAAATAGCTCCAAAGCCATTATCACAAAGTTGACTAATGCTAAGAAGATTATGTTTCAACCCTTCAACATATTGAACATAATTGATTTTAGCATAATTTATCTTACTTATCGTACCTTTACCTTTGATTTTTTCTTGATCATTGTTTCCAAATGTTACTGATCCTCAATCCTTTTTAATGAAGGACATAAAGCTTTGTTTATCTCCTATCATATGTCTTGAACAACCATTGTCCAAGTACCATGGCTTTTTTTTTGATACTTTGAAAACCATCCAGTATTTGATGCTACATAATTTTTAGTATCCATTTGATCTTGGGTCATTGAGTGTTGGTTTTTCTTGTTATATTTGATTTTTTAAAATAAAATTGTGATTCATCATGTCCAATCTTTAAGTAGAAAGAGAATTTTCTTACTGAAAAATATTCTTGCCATTTTAAACAGTCACTTAATGTTCTTGTCTATTTGCAGAACGTTATTAGGGTTTAAATGACCTTTTTGCTTTCAATTTTTATCCCTCTTTTTTGAAATAGTAGGCATATTCTAGATGTCCAATTTTTTTACAATATGAACATCTTGTTTTGCACTTGTCATCCTTTCTTTCAGGAATAAAAAAGTTGTCATACATTTTTTTATTTTTGAGTTATGTCAAAACCAAGTCTAGCATTGTCAAATATCCCTAATTGGGATCCCATGATTTTTTGAAATATTTCAGTGGACTTGATAAAGTTTCCTAAATCTTTTTTGAGAATTTCCTTTTCTGTTTTAAGAAGAATGTTCTCCAATTGAATCGTAGAATATTCTTGGTTTTCAATTTCACCAGTTTCTTTAAAATGAGATTCCTGCATGTTCTGAATGATGTTTTTTAGTTCATTAATCATAACCTGAACTTTCTCTTTTTCTCTATTTTCTTTTAAAACTTGATCTTTTAAAGAGTTAAATTTCCAAACGAGCATGTTTGAATCATTATGTAAACTATCAAAATATTTTTTAACTTGTTCACAAAAGGGATATGGTTTAGAATTTATTACCTCTTTATCTTCAGAGTTTGTCATCAAACATATGTTGGCTTCTTTAGGTTCTTCTATTTTTGATTCATCATAATCATCCCAGGTCACCATCATTTATTTTTTCTCTAAAGGGAATTTCTTTGGTGGACTTTTGTTCAAGGGACATTTAATTTTATAATGTCCCTGTTTGTTACATCCAAAACAAGTGATTTGGCTATTGTCTACTTATGTTTTGAAGTTTTACTTTTTATCTGAAAAATCCCTTTTTTATTTGATGCTTTTTCCTCATCATTTTCTGTATCTTTTTTGTCAGGAGGACAATCTCTTCATCAACATCTTCTTGACTATCTTTTGATTCAGTTTTAACATTTTGATTGTGGTGACATGCTTTGGGAATTTTGAGATGCATTCAAGGCTATTACTTTGCCTTTTATTTATTGCTTTATTGCTTTATACTCCTGTAGCAACACTTCATGTGCCCTTAAAGATCCAATAAGCTCTTCCAAGCCTAGTACCTCAATATTCTTGGCTTGGCTTATACATGTTATCATTGGTCTCCACATGATTGGAAGACAGCTCGTGATCTTTCTTACCTTGGCTCATACAGAATATGTGTTGCCAAGAGAATACATTTCATTCGCTATGGTTGTGAATCTTGAGTACATTTCATCAATTGTTTCTCCTTCATTCATTTCAAATAATTTGAACTTTCGTATGCCAATGTCTATTCTTGTCTCCTTAACATGGCTTGTTCCTTCATGATGAGTTTGCAATGTATCCCATACTTTCTTTGTCGTATCACATTCATCTACTCTATCACTTTATTCCCTGCTTAAAGTACATGATAGAAATAATTTAGCTTTTGAGTTTAGAAGTACCTAAGATTTTAAGATTTTTCTTCTGTTGTCTAATTTGCTTCTTTCTCTTAAGAAAATGTCGAATCGAGTTGATGTACTCTAGGTATGAAATCTCCACCTGTAATGATGCGTCACATACTTGTGTCTAAGCCATCAAATTGTGTCTTAGAAACAATTGCATTTTTGTTTTCTAAAAATAGTAATTTGAGCCATCAAAGTAAGGTGGTATGTTTGATGGCTGATTCGTTGTCGCACATGGGTCAAATAGAATTAATAAAATGTAAATAGAGGTAATAACTCAAATCGTTTCGCAAAGACTTCTGATATAATAATAATAACCGAATTTAAAGTTGAAATTAAAAAGGGGTTTTTTTCTTCAGATTTTTTATTTAACAGATGAGCAAAACGATTAATTCACTTATTCGAGTTTCAGACCTATCACAAATTCTATCAATAAGTTTAATTTCTAATTTGTGATTCTATTCTTATTTGACTATAGACTTGATCAAAAAAAGCGTAATCTATCCTATGTGAATTTGGTTTCTTTGATTGGATTAAGCATCACAATCATCAAAATATTACAATTAACGATCAAGCGTCGCAAAATTATAATTCAATTAAATTAGAAACCGAAACAAAATTATGTCAAATAAATTTAATCGATCCTATTAAAATTCAATTTAAGCAATCAAAATATCAATATAATCAAATAAACAAGAATATAATCATGAATCAAAAGTGACATTGTAACCTGAAGCTCAAGGTGTTGATGAAACTCTGAACTCGTGGGTTAATTTTATAAAATTATCCTTTCATAAAATTAAAATTAAAACTATTTATTTCTTATAGCAATCTAAATCCTAATTTTTCCGTTCGTAGAAAAGAAGCAAAACATCCAATATATAGTACTTGATATTGGGCTTTAGGGTTTAAAAACAAGTGACCCGCTATTTAAAATTATTACAAAAGTCTAGATTACAAAATATGCAATTTAGGCTTAGTAAAGTTTGGAATTGGTCTTTGCTTCTAACACAAAAGTTGTAGATCTGATTTTAAGCTTTCGAACGATTGCTTATATGTGCCAATCATATATCCAGAGATCATGTTATGACCTACAGAGCGAACAAGAGTCAAAATACAAATAATTAAATTAAAACGCAAGTAATAAAATTATAATTCAAATTCGACCCAAAGTTTAGAAACAAGCTAAAAATATTAATCTAAGCTATAAAGAGTTTTTAAAATACCAAACTAAAAAGCTAGAAACATGTGCCCAAATGCTATGATCAAATTCCCCCACACTTAAACTTTTGCACTCTGAGCAAAACAATGCATGTGATTTCAAATATCCTTATGAATGCAAAGTGGTGAGAGAAAAAAAAAATTTCTAGCTTAAGACAATCATGAATAGTGTTGTTATTACAACCAAGGCAAACAAGAGGACAAGTTAACTAAAGAATGCACCATAAGTGATAAATTTCTCTCAGGATAGATAATTCTCTCAAAGTGTTTGGGCTACTATTTACACTCAAAGCACATAATGAAAGCTAGCACTACCATAGGCTTGACAAGCCTCTATAATCTATATTTGAAACACATGCACATAATGATCGAAAGGCCTTTATTTAGGTTGTAGCATGTACAAGGTTAGGGTGAGATAATCCTAAGGAGACTAGGGCTAAAATCAAAGAGGATAAAGGAGTAATAATTAAGAGGGAAAAACAACATTAAGAAGTAACCCAACAAAACATCATTGACTTTTATTTTTACACTCTCTTTGCTGACAACACAACCATTTTTCCTCATATATATATATATATATATATTAGTTTTTTTATTTCTTTTTTTTTCATTTTTTTTATAACCCTCAAATTTAAACAAACAAGTTGAGCACCCCTACATTTATTTAAGGAAAGACTCCTTTATCCCCCCAATTCATTGTTTTTCACTTTTAGGCTTGTAATGAGCTATATAACAAAGAATGAGATAATTAGGCTCAATGGGGGCTTAAACAAATGGATAATTGTAAGGTATGCTTATCTGGGTAGTAGCTTAATCAATAAACAAATGCCTTGATCATTTCAATATATGCATGCATACAAGAGTTATGTAAAGTTCTGGCGTAACTAACAATCATAAGTGATATAACACAAAAAAAAAAAGAATTGAAAAATATATTTCATTCATAATAAGGCTAAAAAATCTCACAAAGGTTAATTACATATCACAAATGATACACAATTTAGCATTTTAATCCAATTTATTTTACCAAATATGTGACGATACTATCCAATCATGCTAGTCCAAACAAAATCTCAACATTTACAACTACAAAATCTAATAAAAAAGCATGTAGTGCAATTTCCATTTTTATTTTTTTTATTTATTTATTATTTTTTAATATTTAATTTTTAATATTATTATTTATTATTTATTTATTTTTATTTATTTTTGTTTTTTGAAATATAACAAATAAAATCCTAAATAATAAAATCCTAAATAATATCCCTACACTTTAATTACACATTTTCCTCAATGAAAGTAACAAGTATAAAATAAGAGTACGGAAAATGACCTCTCTGCTCAAACTTCAGTCTAGGTGGGCTTTTCCAAGGAGAGTTCTTCTATGGTAGTATCTTCAAGCACATAGCTCTCATGGAATAGCTTGAGGCGTTGTTCATTTACTTTGAACACTTTCTCGGTGTTTTCCCTTTTTATTTCCACAACCCTTTGTGCAAGGACTGCTCTCACTACATAGTTAGATGCATCACACATAATTTCAAAAGAGAGGGTCCAATTGGGTGACTGAATTATGGGAGTAAAGGTCAATGCTGCCTTTAAGAAATCAAACGGCTTCTTGCATTTGTCATCAAAGGTGAAACTGACATCTTTTTATAGCAAATTTGACAACAGAAGAGCTATCTTGCTGAAATCCTTGATAAAGTGCCTGTAAAAACCTGCAAGGCCAAGAAAAGAATGAATCTCACGGATGCAAGTTGGGTAAGGCAAATGAGAAATCACATCAATCTTGGCAGGATCCACTTTTGTCCCATTTTTAGAGATCACCTGTCCCAAAGCTATTCCTTGTTCAACCATAAAGTGACATTTTTCATAATTCAGCACAAGGTTAGTTTCAATACGTCTATGCAAAACTCTGTCTAAATTTTTTGAGCATGCATCAAATGAGGAACCATACACAGTAAAATCATCCATGCAAACTTCAATAAAATTTCTCTCAAGTCATAGAAAATACTAATCATGCAGCGTTTGAAAGTGCAAGGAGCATTGCATAGGCCAAAAGACATCCTCCTATAGGCCAATATGACAAAAGGGCAAGTGAACGTGGTCTTTTTTTGGTCCTATAGTGCAATATGGATAAGAAAATAACCAAAAAAAACCATCAAGAAAACAATAATGTTACTTACCAGCCAACCATTCAAGCATAAGATAAATGAATGGTAAAGGAAAATGATCATTTCTAGTTGCCTGGTTTAGTCTCCTGTAATCGATGCATACCCTCCAGTTATTCTGCACTCGTGTGGGGATAAGTTCATTATTTTCATTTTTAAACACTGTGAGTCCAGTTTTTTTAGGGACTACTTGCACTGGACTCACCCGTTGACTATCAGAGATGGGGTAAATATTGTCTGCTTACAAGAGCTTGGTCACTTCTTTTTTAAAAACATCCAAAATTAATGGGTTAAGTTGCCTTTGGGGCTGCCTGACTGATTTTACCCCATCCTCTAGTAGTATTCTATGCATACACATGGATGGACTAATACCAGGAATATCAACCAAGGTCCATCTGATTTCCTTCTTGTGTTTTCTCAAAATCTTCAACAACTTTTCTTCCGGTTCATCTTCAAGTTTGGTTGAAATAATCACAGGTAACTTGCCACTTCCTTCTAAATATGTGTATTTCAAATTTTCAGGAAGTGGTTTAAACTATATTGTCGATGGTTGTTCAATGAAAGGTACAACACCAGTGGCCAAAGCTAAGTCTGCAAAATCAATTATGTTAGTAAAAATATCAATATCAGCACAATGATCAACCTGCAAAGCAGATTCGATCTCAGCACACACAAAGCACAATTGAGTGTCTATACATAATTCACAAGTATAAGTATCATCAAAACTAAACAATGAAGGAAAATCAATAGCAAACATATCAGGGTAAGTGTCATCAACCAAATCAGCAAGCAATTCAATTTGAAAAATAGAATGCTCTTCCATGGGGTGTTTCATAGTATTAAAGATGTTAAATTTTACAATGCTATCACCATATTCCATGGATAGAGTTCCATCATGCACATAAATTTCTGTTATAGCAATTTCCAAGAATGGTCTACCTAAGATGATAGGCGCCCCGTTGGACTTATTATCTCCCTCCATGTCCAGAATGTTAAAATCTGTAGGAAATATTAATTCATTAACTCGAACAAGTACATCCTCTACAAGTCCAGCAGGACAAGCATTGCTCCTGTTTGCCAATTGAATGGTAACACCTGTACTCTGTAAAGGTCCAAGAGCAAGAGAGTTAAAAATAGATGTAGTCATAACATTAATGGAAGCTCCTAAATCTAACATAGCATTTTCAAATTGACTATTGCCTATGGTACATGGAATGGAAAAAGTTCCTAGATCTTTGCATTTATGAGGCATGAGCTGAAATGAGGGCTGAAACATTTCTCCCCATGTTTACTTTTTCATTACTTTTTAACCTTCTCTTGTTTGTGCACAAATATTTTCGAAATTTTGCGTATCTTGGAATCTGTTTAATTACTTCAAGGAGGGAAATGTTCACTTCCACCTTCCTAAATGTATCCAGGATCTCGTTGTCCTTATCTGTCTTGTCCATTTTCTTAGTCTTCGCTGCCATTTGAGCAAAAGGAAGTGGTATATTTTTTTCAACATCAACAGTTTCAGATATGAAAGTGTCTTCAGCAACTTTGTTATTTTTCACAGCAATTTGAGGTACTTTTGGTAGTTCAAATTCTTGCAAGACCTCAATATAATTGCAGTGACATTGGGAGCATTTGGATTTACTACTGATTGTGTAGGCAATTGGTCAACAATATAGTCTTTCTTTGCACTTGAAGCTCTGATATGTTCATCATCTTAAGACTTCAAGAAGGCTAATGACCGCTCATTTGGCCATTGAGAATGGTTCAATTGTCATGCGTCAGTAAGTGGATAGGATCAGCCATAAAAGCAAGAATGTTCTTGCTAAAAGAAGGAATGTTCTCGTAAACCAAGAATGGTGTCCGTTTATGCCTTAGGATGAGTTGACTTTTAATCTAATCTTTAAATTTTTCTGAAGTGATCCCATGCCTAGAATCATGTGTGCAGGCTGTTTGAAAGTACATCATAAGTGTCATTTCCAGCCTGTCAACTTTGTACTTCAGCTTGCTTATCTTGGATAATGATCTTGCTTTATGAATTATGAAGCAAAGTCTTTTGCCTTTGAATCTTGGAGTGATTCTTGCATTGGATTGCTGTATATTTCTGGTGAAATTCTAGAACAGATTGCAATTCCAAGATCTAATATTTTCTTTAAGAATCTGACAATTCTTGATAATTTACAAATGTGGAGAACATTCGTCGTTTCTCTGAAATTAGCTTTCTTTATTTTAATATGATCTTCTTTGTAATGTTTAGTACCAATCTTTGATTAACACACTCAAATACACATCTTAAAAACCAAATACTTAGAATCATAATTAGAAGTCTTAATTAACCTTTGTTTAATGATCATTAAAACATTAATTTGGGATTTTGCCTCAACATGTTAAACTTCAACTTCTTCACTTATATAACCATTTAGAAAAGACATTTTAACATCCATTTGAAATCATGTAATGTTATTATTTACAACAAAAGTAAGTAGGGCATAAAACAACTTTTGACCTGGCTACTAGAGCAAATGTCTCAGTATAATCAATGTCTTCTTGTTGATTGTAGCCTTTTGCGACAAGTCTTGCCTTGTTTTTTACCACTTCAACTTTGTCATTTAGCTGGTTTTTGAAAATCCACTTGGTTCCCATAATGTTCTTCTTTGGTCTAGGTACTAGATCCCAAACAACATTCCTCCTTAATTCATTTAACAATTCTTGCATTGCAAGAATCCATCCATCATCTTCCAATGCTTCATCAATAGAGATAGGCTCTGTAAGACATAGGCCTCCTTGATCATGATTTTGATGTAAAGTCCAAACATACAATGAACATGCATTATTTGATTGATCTAATGGCTTGAATTGAGAAACATTTCAGGAACACATTCACACACTAAACACTTGGACAAAAACTAGGAACTCAAGCAATCAAGCACAAATGGATGATATACTACAAAGGCTTGAAGAATGATGTATAGATGTGTCTAGTGTTAATAATGTTCATTAGGCAGACTTAATCATAATGGTTTCTCACATGATATATGCCAATGAAATCATAAAATGAGTTTTAATCAATCAAGTAATAAATCAATCGATTGAGCAATCGATTGTTTAACTCACAGAATAAAGGTTTTATTAAGTAAATCGATTGGGAAATCGATTACTTAAAGGTTTGTATTAAAACCTGTGTTCTGTGATTAAGCCAATCAATTGGGCAATCGATTGGCACATCAATTGACTAATCGATTTTGTAAATCACAGAACCAAGCTTTTAATGAGCTAATCAATTGGAAAATTGATTTCGAAAATAATGTTTCAACAGGAATATGTTCTGTGATAAACACAATCGATTGGACAATCAATTGAAACAAGTTTCTTAAGTTGCAAGTTTTGCACCAATCGATTAAGCAATCGATTGAATGAATGAACTGGTAAATCATTTTTCAGAAACATACTACATAATTGATTGGCACATCGATTTGCATTAAATAGCTAAGTCTCTGTAATAAGCCAAATCGATTGGCAAATCAATTTGAGGAAAACAACTGAGTCTCTATGACCAGTGAAATCGATTGGTAAATCGATTGGAGTAAATGTTTAAGTTACATGGAGAACTTAGCTCATTGCAAAATCGATTATATAAGTCGACTGGATAATCAATTGTTTTGATCTCGTTGTTGGATCAAAACACCTATAATCGATTATTCAATCGATTCTGATATGAACTAAGTATCAAGAAAGAATCGATTAGTAAATCGATTAGTTCATATAGTTTCAAGATTCAAGAAAAACAAGATACGCGATAATCGATTGGGAAATCGATTGAGCTTGTTTTAACACATTAATGAATCGATTGGGAAATTGATCTATACGTTGTTTTTTAGAAACTATATAAACGATTTCAATCACTATTTCTCACAACTGAAAAAAAACGAACATAACATTTTTTATAATCTCAGAGAGCTGAAAAATACACCTTGAGAGAAAATAGTAATATCTCACAAAACACTCATTGGCAAAATATCTTGTGTGAGATTCTACATTGTGATTGAGTCACATTTCCTTGTTTTCTTTTTGATCTTCTTAAAGAACAATTATCTGTAACTGAAAGTCTGGAAATCCAGTAGTGTAAACTGGTGGCTATCTTTGTTGGTGCGTGTGTTCATCAAGAAGAAGTCTCAACTTGATCTCGTGAGGGTTTGGCGATTAGCTCTTAGGGATAAGTTGGCGTTGTAATAGAATTGGGGTTTGAGTTGGATGGATACGCGGTGTTGCTGGAAAGTCTGTAAAAAGTACTCAATTCAATTCTAGTGAAAGGCTGAAATCTGTTGTAGATTTCAGGACTGGATGTAGGCAATCAAACTGATAGCCGAACCAGTATAAAATCCTGATGCACGATTTTCCTTATCTCTTCTCTTTATATTGATCTTGAATATTTGTTCTTGAATGTTTGTATGTGAATTTCTGTCTTGATTAATATTTTGAATAAGGATTGTATCTGTATGCTTATCCTGAAAATACATGTGTATTTGAATCTTTATCTTGTTAAGGTTTTGAATCTATAACTGTTGAATTGGAATAATATTGATCACGTTGGTTTCGATATTAATTTCAATACTTAGAAACTGTCATTGTTAACTTGGTTAATAATCTTGCAAAATTAGTGAAGTCATTTCATATAATTTTTTTAATAATAGAGGCCATATAAACCAACAATTGGCATCAAGAGCCTGACTTTTTTTTAGACTAATACTAAAAAAAAAAGGAAAATGACCTCTGTAGAATTCCTGGGAGAAGGAGCATCCTTGGCTAGGCCCCCTGCATTTAATGGGGCTGCCTACATGTATTGGAATCAGAGAATGTTAATTTTTCTTGAAGCTAGTGGTATTGATATTCTAGATGCTGTAGAAAATGGACCCTATGTGCCAAGAATAGCTGGCACTGGTGAATCACTAATCTTGAAACCCATATCAGATTGGTCTGATGATGACAAAAAGAAGGTAGGCTATAATGCAAAAGCTAAGAAGGTAGGCTTTAAGTTTTGATGAATTTTTCAGGGTGTCTAATTGCAAAACTGCAAATGAGATGTGGGACACACCCCAAGAAACCCATGAGGGTACAACATATGTAAAAAAGGGCCCGAATCAACACGCTAATGCATGAGTATGAGCTTTTCAACATGAAGAAAGAAGAGTCAATAAATGATCTACAAACAAGATTCACTCATGTAGTCAACAACCTAAATGCTCTTGGTAATGTGATAGACAATGAGCAACAGATCAGCAAAGTGATGAGGTGCTTGACCAGAGAGTGGCAACCCAAGATCACAACTATAGCTGAATCAAAAGACCTTAGTAGCATGACAATTTCCACACTATTTGGAAAACTAAGAGAACATGATATGGAACTGCACAGGCTGAGTAAGGCAGAACAAACAGATAGGAAAACAAAAGGACTGTCTTTGAAGGTTCAAACTCACAATACAAAATCTAAACCAGATACAAGCTCTGAGGATTCTGAAAGTGCTGATGAAGAACCAGAAATTGGATTACTTGTCAGAAAATTCAAAAAGCTTCTGAAAAAGAAAGAAAGCAAGTCAAGAAAACCATCAAACTCAAACACAAATGATAGCAAGATAACCTGCTTTGAGTGTGGGAAAACAGGACATATAAAATCTGAGTGCTTTCAATTGCAAAAAAAAAAAAAAACAAGACTGTAAAGACTAAAGGCAATCAACCACCTCCTAAAACTAGAAAAGCCTGCATTGCCTGGAATGATAATAATGAAGAGTCATCTGCATCTTCAGAAGAAGAAGAAGCTAATCTTTGTCTAATGGCCAACACAGATTCAGATTCTGATAGTGAGGTAAGTTCTACATCCAATCCTTCTTATGATGAATTACATGACGCATTTAATGAACTGCATGATGAATATGTTAATACAATCAAACAGTTAATTAGCACTAAGAAAATGCTTGAAAAACAATGCATGATGTATGAAGAAATTAAGAAAGATAATAAGGTGCTTGAAGACTTGAATGAACATTTGAAAAAAGAATCACATGATAAACTTACTAGTTGTATTGAACTTGAAAGAAAGGTTGAATCATTAAAATCTGATTTAGCAAAATTTACTAGTAGTAAAAACAATCTAAACGTTCTTCTTGGCAACCAAAGAAATGTAAATGAAAAATATGGAATTGTCTATAGACCAAATGGAAATTATCAAAAGAATCATAATAATAAATTTCGAATTGGCTATAGACAAAATCAGAATGCTAAAAAGAATCAGAAATTTGTTAGATCAAAGAATATGCATGATGTCTTCTTTAAACCAAATCTAAGTTCATCCTCTGCTGTTTCATGTCACTTTTGCTGTAAAAAGGGACATATTGCTTTTAATTGTAAACTAAAAAAACTTGCTAACAAGGGATGGAAACAGATTTGGAAAGTAAAGAAACCCGTATTTGAAACTAACCCTCCAGGACCCAATCTAAATTGGGTACCTAAAACCAAAGTTTAATTCTGTATTGCAGATATGCTTGACATCCACAAGGTACTCATGGTACATAGATAGTGGGTGTTCCAAGCACATGACAGGAGACAAATCCAGATTCCTGTCTCTGAATTTAAAAGATGGAGGTTATGTTAAATATGGTGACAATAACAAAGGTAAAATATGTGGTGTTGGAGACATAGGAAGTGAGTCAACAACAGTCATCAATAATGTCCTATATGTAGAAGGTTTGAAACATAATTTGCTTAGTATATGTCAGCTCTGTGGTAAAGGATTTCAGGTATGTTTTACATCTCAGTCTTGTATACTTGAGCACAAGGAGAATAAAGACATAAAACTGGTAGGTGAAAGAGTAAATAACATATACATGCTTGATTTTAATGCTTTTCCTGCTAGTACTATTTGCTGTTTATTATGCAATTCTGATGAAAACTCGTTGTGGCATAAGAGAGTAGCTCATATACATATAGATCACCTTAACAAACTAGTTAGTAAACAATTAGTTCTAGGACTCCCAAACAGAAAGTTCACTAAGGATAAGTTGTGTGACTCCTGTGAGAAAAGCAAGCTAGTTAAGTCATCCTTTCCCCCAATAGATTTAGTTCAAACCAATAAGTTTTTACAATTAATACATATGGACCTGTTTGGTCCATCTCAAGTGAAAAGCTTAGGAGGAAACTTGTATGGTTTTGTATTAGTAGATGATTACTCTAGGTATACTTAGTAGGATAGTCCTGGCTCTCATCTGAGGGCAAAGCCCAGATTTCCACAATAGTTGTAAAGGGTCACCATCCGAAATTAACAGTTAACACATAACATTTACCCACAAAACAGACAGCAGCAGAAAAACAGCAAAATTCAGCAAAATTCAGCATGGTTCAGCTTTTCAAATGGTTTCGAAATCAATCAACACTTACCCACAAATCCAAACAATCACACTTAGCAATTATAGCGCAATCACCACGACATCTTAAGTTTCTAAATAGTTTTGCAATCAATCACACTTACACACAACTCCAAAACATAATACTTAGCAATTACAACGCAATTACCACGACATCTCAAGTTCAAACACTCAATCATAAACTTGAATCAAACACACTTGCACACAATTTGAAAACATAATGCTTAACAGTTACAACGCAATACCCACACGGACAAGATGAACCAACAAATCACATGGAATCATCTCGACGTGACAATCCCTACACAGACAAGATGGACCAACAAATCACATGGAATCACCTTGACGCGACAATCCCCACACAGACAAGATGAACCAACAAATCACATGGAATCATCTTGACGCGACAATCCCCACACAGACAAGATGAAACAACAAATCACATGGAATCATCTTGACGCGACAATCCCCACACAGACAAGATGAACCAACAAATCACATGGCATCATCTTGACGCGACAATCCCTGCAAGGATAAGATGAACCAACAAATCACATGGAATCATCTCGTGGCCCATGGACAAGATGAACCAACAAATCACATGGAATCATCTCGTGGCCCATGGAAGAGATGAACCAACAAACCACATGGCATCATCTCAGTTACCACTATCACTATGAAATGCCTGAGCATACCCTGACTCTATCCACGACAATCGTTAAGTAAATGCAGATATTAAAAGATTCCCCATTTTTAATACTCATTTAACTTAAACAATTTTCACAACAAACATTTAGAAAAACAGAGCCATTAAGAGATTCCCCATTCTTAATACTCATTTAACTTAAATGATTTTCAAAACAAACGTTAAGTAAACAAAAAAATTAAGAGACTCCCCATTCTTAATACTCTTTTAACTTAAACGATTTTCAAAAAAAACATTAAGTAAACAAAGATATTAAAAGATTCCCCATTTTTAATACTCGTTTAACTCTAATGGTTTTCAAATTCCACACAACACAAACTCAAAAATTTTATCAAATCCAATCCACAATTCACACCCACTCACATCAATTCATTCTTTTCACAAAAATCCAAACAAACTCATCTCAAATTTCATAAGTATTAATTAAGGACACGTCAAATACGACAAACACAAATCAACACAACATACCACTCAAACACATCAGATTTCATTTACTCAAAATCATACACAAATGAGTTAAATTCATTTTCCACGAAACATTCATCAATATCACCAAAACCTAACTCTAAGATTTTACCCATAATGCCTTAGATTCATTTTCCCCCAAATCAACACTTTAACCCTAACAAAATCATTTTCCACACAACCCCAGGTAAGTCCCTAAATTCAAACTAGAAGTTTGGAAGGAGCCCTTACCTTCACGTTAGCTTTAACGTGCGATTACGGTACCGCGAATAAATCCGGATAAATCTCCGCTCGCAACGTCACGTCCAAAGTTTGTCCCCTAGCACCGTAGCGTGGTAGTGAACAACTTTCCCTTCTATCTCTTTGCGAAACGAAGGTTAGATCTAGATGAAACGGGGAGGTTTGTGTTTGACGGTTTTGAAATCCCTAACACCGTTTTTTTTCGTTTTCGAATCAAAGAGGAAGAGTGAAGCTGATAAATCCTTGCCTTCTTACCCACTAATCCTTGGGTTTCTATTTCTCGAAGCAAAATAAGGAAAAGAAAGCAAAAGATGAAAAAATGGAGGAAGATAGCTCGCGAGGCAGAGGAAGAAGGAGCAGTTTTGTTTTTTTCTTTCTTTTGTTTTTCTCTCCTTTCTATTTCCCTTCTTCCTTTTTCCTTCTTTTCTTTTTATATCCTTTTCTTTTCTCCCCAAACAAATATATATATATATATATATATATATATATATATATATATATATTTTAATTACTTTTAACAAATATCTCAAAATATCTAGATATTTGTTAAATTACCATTTCACCCATAACGCATTAAATTCTTCGTAACAGATTCACCGCAGTTAATTTAATTTATTCATCGACGAGTAATTCTAATCGGCCATCAACATATCTTTTTGGTCATTTAAACTCCCAAAATATTAATAACTTGGCTAAAAAGCCCCTGAGTTCAATACCAAAATCCACAAAATACATAAAGTATAATTTGAAATTATGGGTCTTACACAAATCATGTCCAAACTAACAAAAGCTCTTTATGGATTGAAACAAGCTCCAAGGGCTTGGTATGATAAACTCAGCAATTTCCTAATACAACAAAATTTTGTAAGAGGAAATGTTGATAAAACACTTTTTATAAAGAAACAAGGAAAAGACATTCTGCTTGTCCAAGTTTATGTTGATGACATAATCTTTGGATCCACAAACAGCAAACTTTGCAAAGATTTTGAAAATGTGATGAAAGGAAGATTTGAAATGTCCATGATGGGAGAATTAACTTACTTCCTGGGATTTCAAATCAACCAAAGCAAGAATGGTATTTTCCTAAGCCAAACTAAATACTGTAATGATCTCTTAAAGAAGTTTGGATTTGATAAATTTAAACCCATTGATACACCTATGAGTCAAGCTTTCCATTTAGATAAAGATGAGAAGGGAAAATCTGTAGATATGACCATGTTTAGAGGCATGATAGGATATTTATTATACCTTACAGCTAGTAGACCTGACATTATGTTTAGTGTCTGCATGTGTGCTAGATATCAAGCTAATCCTAAGGAATCCCATCTTAGTGCAGTCAAAAGAATCTTTAGATATCTAATAGGAACCTAAAATCTAGGTTTATGGTATCCTAAGGGATCAACTTGCACTCTTGTTGGCTATTCTGATTCTGATTTTGCTGGTTGCAAATTAGATTGAAAAAGTACATCTGATACTTGCCAACTATTAGGGAACTCACTTGTATCTTGGTATAGCAAGAAACAAACTAGTGTTGCACTATCAACAACTGAGGCTGAATATGTAGCCGCTGGAAGCTGTTGTGCACTGATTCTCTAGATGAAACAACATCTCTCTGATTTTGGTGTTGATCTAGGAATTGTGCCAATCATGTGTGACAATACTAGTGCTATAAACATTACTAAGAATCCTGTTATGCACTCAAGAACTAAACATATAGAGATTAGGAATCACTTTATGAGGGACCAATATCAAAATGGGAATATAAAGCTTGAATATATCAATACAGCTGATCAATTAGCTGATATTTTTACCAAAGCTTTACCCAAAGAAAGTTTCTTCCATATTAGGATGAAACTAGGAATAATAGATCAAAATGAACTATGATCCATGTGCACAATCGATTGAGACATCGACTATCCTGTGACATACTAGGAAATCAGCATTACAAAATCGATTGCATAATCGATTTAGGCTTCACAGTGTCTAAATTGTCTATTTAGGAAACGCGAAAATCGATTGCATAATCGATTTGTACACCCAGACATCAGGAAAGGCTGAAGTAGTCATCAAATCAATCGAATGCTAAATCGAATGAAGTAGTGGAAAATAGTTTAAAGAATCGATTGACTAATCAATTTATTTTCCCAAACATCCAAAGATGTGAGAAAGTTTCAATACTCCAGCCCGAGCATCGATTGGGTAATCGATTGTGTCGCATTTGAAGTCGATGCTGATATGAGAAGTTTTCTGAACTAATATGGAAATCAATTGGGACATCGATTCAGTCATTAAAGAAATCGATTTGGGAATCGATTTGAAATATGACTGTTGCCAAAATATTACTAGCCGTTGGAGGCAATTATTACTGAGATGTTTTCACTTCCCCAATAATGGTACCCTAATCGATTGACCAATCGACGTACGTGTGCGAATACTTAAAAAACATTGATTGGCAAATCGATTTTGAATAGTAGTACTTAAACCCTAAATCGATTTCCCAATTTACGTTTTCCAGATTTCTAAATCCTCTCATACCTTTCTGCTCTCTCTCTCAACAATCTTTCCATCTCTCAACAATCTCAAACGTTCTAAACTTCATTAATCGTGCAAATAGCAAGGGTAAAACATACAAGTTACAAATCCCCTTCTTCTTCATCCTCAAGTGGGAAAACCCCCTCACCTCCACCTCCTTCAAAATGAATTTCCATTCCAACGCATAAAATCACAACAAAGGACAAAGGGAAAGCTATTGTTGTTGATCAAGGAAAGACTAAGAAAAGGAAGGATCCTCCAGCTGAAATATTAATGAGTGACGTTATGAAAGAGCAAATCCAGAAAAAGAAGAAACCCATTTCTTCTCCTCAACCCAAAAAGCATAAATCCTCAAAAGGTAAAGCTCAGGACTTTTCTATATCATCTGATTTTCTAAAAAGAAAAATCCATGAGGCAAAGACTCTGGATTTTACTTACTTTGATTCAAATGGTTTTACTTTCCAAAACCATTTGAGATTCCAGGGTTTGGTAGATTTTCTCTCATGCTCCCTCGACACATATCCAAGACTGATTAGGGCATTTTACTCCAACTTCAAACTCACAAACACTAGGTTTGAGTCTGAAGTAAAAGGAAAGACAATTTCTATGTCCTTTGAAGAATTTTCTGAGCTTTCAGGACTGCCATTTTGTGGTGAAGCTATTGATGGCAGAGCTGACCCTGACTCAAGTGATGATGCTTGGGAAACCTCAGTTGACAGACACACAACAATTCAAGACCTGATGATCGAAGGATTTGTGGAACAGATATCACTCCCGATCGGTCAAATGAAGGTCCAAATGTTGCTTCCCTACCCCCAACTAGTAACAAAGATTCTGAGACATTTCAAAATCTCTTTTGTCAATGAAGAATCAACAAAAACCACCCTCATTTTTGGAGAATCAATTGTAAATCAGATGCAATTGAAAAGGATTAATGGCATTTGGACAAGGACATAGCCAAATGCTGAACAAACTGAGCCAGCTGAAAACCAATCTGTGGTTTTAGCTAAGTTTCTGGAATTCATGGAGTCTTAGGCTGCCCATAATGCTAGAGTGGAAGCCGCTCTTAGGAAACTCCAAACATCTCTCAACTCAGTTGTTCAGGATGTAGATGTTATCCAAAGCCATCTAGGTCTCAAGATATCTTTTGATGACATAGCTAACATTGGCAATCAGGAAGTTGAAGAAACAAATCCTAGTAACCTTGATAGTACTGAACCTCATGGTGAGGAGACACTTGCTGAGACTAATACAACAGTCTCTACCTCTACCGTTGGTAATAATGAGGAACAACCCTAGATTAGCTATTTAGGATTTTGGTTTCTTTGGTGTTTTTGCAATGTTTCTGTGTTTTCAATGTATATCTTGCAATTGTATTGTCTTTTTGAATATATGACAAAAAGGGGGAGAATTTATTCAATTTAACTGTGTTTAAGTGCGCTCTGATCTACTGTTTTTACTGTTTTTGTGCTACAATCAATTGTGCTCACTTATACTCTGATACTAAAATGTGAATGAATTTAAATTTGCGCAAATTAATGCTATAATACATTATTGTGCTCTGATACATTCTGATGTTGTACTTCAAATTGAAAATTGTCAATTTGTTCTGAATGCGCTGATACTTAAATCTGCAATTTGTATTTGTACTCTGGTACTAAAATGCAAATTTATACTCTGATACTGAAATTTGAATGCTCTGATGCATTGTGCTGATGTTGTGCTTTAAACTGCAAAATTGTGTTTATGTGATCTAATTCTATGATCTGATGAATGCTCTGATACATAATATGCATGAAAACTCTGATATACCTATGTTAAATAAAGTTGAATAAAGTGTACCCTTATGTGCACCATTACCAAACTTAAATGATTTGGATGCTCTGATACTATGCTCTCATTACTATGATATCAAACTTGAATCTATATTATGATATCAAACTAAGAATGAATTATGAAGTCTATAATTCAGAGGGAGCTTTTTAAACAATAGTTATTATAATCTTATAAACTAAAAGTTAAATTGTTTGTTTGTCATTTAATCAAAAAGGGGGAGATTGTAAGACATAGGCCTCCTTGATCATGATTTTGATGTAAAGTCCAAACATACAATGAACATGCATTATTTGATTGATCTAATGGCTTGAATTGAGAAACATTTCAGGAACACATTCACACACTAAACACTTGGACAAAAACTTTGAACTCAAGCAATCAAGCACAAATGGATGATATACTACAAGGCTTGAAGAATGATGTATAGATGTGTCTAGTGTTAATAGTGTTCATTAGGTAGACTTAATCATAATTGTTTCTCACATGATATATGCCAATGAAATCATAAAATGAGTTTTAATCAATCAAGTAATAAATCAATCGATTGAGCAATCGTTTGTTTAACTCACAGAATAAAGGTTTTATTAAGTAAATCGATTGGGAAATCGATTACTTAAAGGGTTTTATTAAAAACTGTGTTCTGTGATTAAGCCAATCGATTGGGCAATCGATTGGCACATCAATTGACTAATCGATTGTGTAAATCACAGAACCAAGCTTTTAATTAGCTAATCGATTGGCAAATCGATTTCGAAAATAATGTTTCAACAGGAATATGTTATGTGATAAACACAATTGATTGGACAATCAATTGAAACAAGTTTCTTAAGTTGCAAGTTTTGCACCAGTCGATTAAGCAATCGATTGAATGAATGAACTGGTAAATCATTTTTCAGAAACATTGGATGGATAGGCGGTGTTGCTGGAAAGTCTGTAAAAAGTACTCAATTCAATTCTAGTGAAAGGCTGAAATCTGTTGTAGATTTCAGGACTGGATGTAGGCTATCAAACTGATAGCCGAACTAGTATAAAATCCTGGTGCACTATTTTCCTTATCTCTTCTCTTTATATTGATCTTGAATATTTGTTCTTGAATGTTTGTATGTGAATTTCTATCTTGGTTAATATTTTGAATAAGGATTGTATCTGTATGCTTATCCTGAAAATACATGTGTATTTGAATCTTTATCTTGTTAAGGTTTTGAATCTATAACTATTGAATTGGAATAATATTGATCACGTTGGTTTCGATATTAATTTCAATACTTAGAAACTGTCATTGTTAACTTGGTTAATAATCTTGCAAAATTAGTGAAGTCATTCGATATAATTTTTTAATTAATAGAGGCCATATAAACCAACAGGCTCCATCTTTTAGTGATCATCTGGTCCTCAAATGATCACTTGCACTTCCAACGATTAGAGTTTTAGAATGAGATAGCCTGTACTTCCATCCATATCTTCCTTTTGACTTATCTTGACTGTTTCTAACTTGATCAGATTCATCCTTTGAAGATTTATCATATTCTTCTTATTTTCTTATATCCTCTGATTTTACAAGTTCTTCTGCTTTGCCTACATATGCTTTGACTTTTCAAGGTCAAACTGTTTGTCATCAAATTTAATATGTATGGATTCTTCCACAATATGCGTTTCCCTATTAGACACTCTGTAAGCCTTAGATCTTTTAGAGTATCCAATTGAAGGTGCAAACACGAGAAGAAGGTTTGATTTGTGTTTGCCAAAGTTGATAACTTTTTGATAATTTATAAATAAATAAAAAACTAGTTCAGTTTTGGTGACTTATTTGGCTTAGAAGCAATCTGATTTAGAGGCAGGAAATAATGAAAGCATAAATAATTTGACAATATATTATCTTGGTTCCCCACTAACATGGCTACATCAAGTCCCCTCATTAAGAAGGCTTTAATCCACTAATTTAAATACCTTGAATTACAAAGCACCTGACCGTCCAAGCCGGTCTTCCCAAACAGCCTGACAACCGAGACTGGTGAAGAACTAACCACCTTGACCCTACAAGCCAAGTCTTCTCCTGACAACACCAAACTGAAGAACGATCTAAACCATTATCAGGTTGGATATAAAAGATTGGAACTTTAAGTGTTTTCTTCTAACAAAACTGGTAACAATAATATCTCTCGAACTCTAAGAAAACAACACTCATAAAGTATTTCTCATTTGAGTAAGTGTTTATCTATTTGAACTCTAAGACTACTCTTTTATTCTTTTCAATGATTTTCTTTTTCAGCCTTTAATATCTATTTATAATAAAAATTTGGGCTTCAATTTGGTCCTTGTTTAATTGTGTATTGTATTTTGTTCATATTGCGTTTATAAATTCTCAAATTGATTATGTTCCTATTTTGTTTAGTTTGAGATTGGTAATTCTTCATATTGATTCTATTTGTATTTTGTTCATTTTGTGTTTGTATATTATTTAGATTTATTATGTTCATATTTTGTTGTAGATAAATCTTGATCAAATGTTCTTCAAATCTTCTTCAAATCTTCTACAAATCTTCTACAAATCTTGACTATATTTTCTTTGATACTCCTTGAAATTATTCTCATAAAATACTTTTTCTTTATCATAAAAACTCTAAATATCAAATCAACTTGGTTACAACACCAATAAGCTGCCTCCAACAAAACAACTTAGAGGTAAGCATCTAACTTTGATATACAATGTTGACTCTGCCTATACTAAGTTTCCTCTAACAACACCAGAAGATTATTGGATCATACTATGAACTTCATACTACTTATGACTCTGATTATTAGACTATGCCTGCAACAAAAGCAAACGTCTACCTCTGAGGAAAGTCAATGCCTCTCATAAAAAATTCAACATAACATGAAAAAGTCAATGCAACATCAAAAAGCCAATGCAACTGAACAAGTCAACACAACATACAAAAGTCAATTATTATGGAAAAATTCAATGACACTGGAAAATATAAATGGCTCTGACTATAATAAAAGTCATGACTATGGATGTTGACTCTGAAGACACTTTCTACACATGACTTAGAAACATAACTTGATGAAGGCTTAGTGCCTTTTGCTTGTAATACTAAAGATTCAAATCTCCATGTTATTACTTTTGTCCACACTTGAATGGATTAAAGTGCACAGCCAATTACATTCTTAATTATACCAAATAGAGTATTTCATGAAATATAAACAGTCCAATTCAAATTCACGAAAATGAATATGCACAATCAAAGATAGAACATCCTGAAATCAAAGCAACAATAAAGAATTGAATGATAGTAACCTGAAAAGGAAGTGGTATATTTTGCTTAACATCAACAGTTTCAGATATTGAAGTATGCTCGACAACCTTGTTATTTTTCACTACAATTTCAGGTACCTTTGGTATTTCAACACCTTTCCTAGACCTCAATGTAATTGAACTGACATTGGGAGCATATGGATTTACTACTGACTGTGCATGCAATTGGTTTGACCCTTGAGTCTGTAATTGATTGATTGAAGTGGCTAGCTGACCAATCTTTGTTCCAAATTTTGAATGGTGGAATCTGTTCGTTGTTGAAATTGGAGATTCTGGACATCCATCTATTTAATGAGGCCTTCTAATGAAGGTGCATTGTTTTTGTTGTTGTGGAATATTTTGCTATTATTGTCTAGGTTGTTGTTGTGCAGATGAATTCCCCATCTCAAGTAGGGATGGTTTCTCTAACCAGGATTGTACTTGTTTGATGATAGATCATAGTTGGCTTGAGGATTGTATATATTTGTTGCATATGCTTGAGGAGCATCAACAATTGGATCTTCTTGCAATGTAGGACATGAATTTGAAGGATGCTCTAGAGAAGTACAAATACGACATACAACTGCTTGGGTTTTACCTATTGCCAATTATTTTACTAAAGATGTAAGCTCATCATGTTTTCCTTCTAAATTCTTGTGGGAAGAAGCTTGAATTTCATTCACACCCTTTTTCAACACTATTGAATTGCTTCTAGTTGTAAACTGGTGTGAATAAATGAACATGTTCTCAATCAAAGCCCTTGATGCTTTTGAGGTCTTATCGACAAATGCTCCTCCACTAGCAACATCCAAAATGCTTCTATTCATAGATAGCAAGCCTTCATAAAAATATTGGATGAGCAATTGTTTAGAAATCTGGTGATGACGAAAGCTTGACATTAATTTCTTGAATCTCTCCCAATACTCATGTAATGATTCCTTGTCAATCTGCCTGATGCCACATATTTCTTTTCTAATTGACGCAGCTCTTGAGGCGGGGAATAATTTTTCTAGAAACAATATCTTGAGATCATTCCAACTTGTAACATAACCTGGTTGAAGGTAGTATAACCAGTCCTTCACAGCATCTTGGAGTGAAAATGGGAAGGCTTTAAGCTTAATGTGGTCTTCTGTGACTCCTTGAGGCTTCATGGTAGAACACACAATATGGAATTCCTTCAAGTGTTTGTGGGGATCCTCACCTGCAAGACCATTAAACTTTGGAAACAAGTGTATTAAACTAGATTTAAGTTCAAATGGTACAATAACTTCATGATATGTGATACATAATGCATTATAATTAACATTAGGTGCAACGAGTTTTCTTAAGGTTCTATTATTCGCATCAGCCATATTTTTCAACAAGTTGTCAATTTCAGTATCTGACTCTAACTCTTTAACACTAGCAGCTCTATTAAGTCTACGACGTAAATGAAATGTCCTATCTATTTCAGGTTCAAGAGATTGAAGATTCACATAACTAGCCCTAGTCATGCATCATCATAACAATGCAATACAAAATAACAATTCTGAAAATTCCAACAATGTCTGAATACTAAAGTTGAAGTGAAAAATCGAAAACTCTATCAAATAAAATCCAAAAAATATAATAATACCACAAAAAAATTTCTAAAAATCAAAGAAAGGCAACACAATTTTTTTTTTTTTTGCAATTTTTGGAGAATATGAAAAATTCAAAAAAGGACCAAAACGAAAGGAATTGGAGATTTTTGTAAGACATAGGCCTCCTTGATCATAATTTTAATATAAAGTCCAAACATACAATGAACATGCATTATTTGATTGATCTAATGGTTTGAATTGAGAAACATTTCAGGAACACATTCACACAGTAAACACTTGGACAAAAACTTGGAACTCAAGCAATCAAGCACAAATGGATGATATACTACAAGGCTTGAAGAATGATGTACAAATGTGTCTAGTGTTAATAGTGTTCACTAGGTAGACTTAATCATAATGATTTCTCACATGATATCTGCCAATGAAATCATAAAATAAGTTTTAATCAATCAAGTAATAAATCAACTGGTAAATCAATTGATAAATCAATTGAGCAATCGATTAGTTGACTCACAGAATAAAGATTTCATTAAGTAAATCGATTGGGAATTCGATTACTTAAAGATTTATATTAAAACATGTATTCTGTGATTAAGCAAATCAATTGGACAATTGATTTGCAAATCGATTGAGTAATCGATTCTGATATGAACTGAGTATCAGTTTCTGAAAAGTGCATTAAAAGAATAGATTAGCAAATCGATTAGTTCATATAGTTTCAAGATTCAAGAAAAACAAGATACGAGATAATCGATTGGGAAATCGATTAAGCTGGTTTTACACTTTAATATAATCCATTGGGAAATCGATTTATCTGTTGTTTTTCAGAAACTATATAAACGATTTCAATCACCATTTTTCAGAACACACACACACAGAAAAATAACAATCACTTTTCTCATAAACTCAAAACTGAAATACACTCTGAAAAGATTGTCATAGCTCACTAAAAATACATTGGCAAATAGTGTGTGAGGACTTCTATTGTGATTGAGTCAATCTTCGTGGTCTTCTTTTATCTCTTTTGTAAGAACAATTATCTGTAACTGAAAGTCTGGAAATCTAGTAGTGTAAACTGGTGGCTATCTTTGTTGGTGCTTGTGTTCATCAAGAAGAAGTCTCAACTTGATCTCGTGAGGGTTTGGCGAGTAGCTCTTAGGGATAAGTTGGTGTTGTAATAGAATTGGGGTTGAGTTGGATGGATAGGCGGTGATGCTGGAAAGTCTGTAAAAAGTACTCTAATCAATTCTAGTGAAAGGCTAAAATCTGTTGTAGATTTCAGGACTGGATGTAGGTTATTAAACTGATAGCCGAACCAGTATAAAATCCTGGTGCATTATTTCCTTTCTCTTTTCTCTTTATATTGATCTTGAATATTTGTTCTTGAATGTTTGTATGTGAATTTATGTCTTGATTAATCTTTTGAATAAGGATTGTATCTGTATGCTTATCTTGAATATACATGTGTATGTGAATCTTTGTCTTGTTAAGTTTTTGAATCTATAACTGTCATTGTTAACTTGGTTAATAATCTTGTAAAATTAGTTAAGTTATTTCATATAATTTTTTAATAATAGAGGTCATATAAACCAACAATTGGCATCACGAGCCTGTTCTTATAGACAAATTCTTAAAAGAAAATGACCTCTATAGAATTCCTGGGAGAAGGTGCATCCTTGGCTTGGCCCCCTGCATTTAATGGGGCTGCCTACATGTATTGGAAACAGAGAATGTTAATTTTTCTCGAAGCTAGTGGTATTGATATTCTAGATGCTGTAGAAAATGGACCCTATGTGCTAAAAATAGCTGGCACTGGTGAATCACTAATCTTGAAACCCAGATCTGACTGGTCTGATGATGAAAAAAAGAAGGTAGGCTATAATGCAAAAGCTAAGAACATTATAACCTCTGCTTTAAGTTTTGACGAATTTTTCAGGGTGTCTAACTGCAAAACTACAAAGGAGATGTGGGACACACTCCAAGAAACCCATGAGGGTACAACAAATGTAAAAAGGGCCCGAATCAACACGCTAATGCATGAGTATGAGCTTTTCAACATGAAGAAAGAAGAGTCAATAAATGACCTACAGACAAGATTCACTCATGTAGTCAACAACCTAAATGCTCTTGGTAAAGTGATAGACAATGAGCAACTGATCAACAAAGTGATGAGGTGCTTGACCAGAGAGTGGCAGCCAAAGATCACTGCCATAGCAGAATCAAAAGACCTTGGTAGCATGACAATTGCCACACTATTTGGAAAACTAAGAGAACATGAGATGGAACTGAGAATTCTGAAAGTGCTCTGAGAATTCTGAACCAGATACATGCTCTGAGAATTCTGAAAGTGCTGATGAAGAACCAGAAATTGGATTATTGGTCAGAAAATTCAAAAAGTTTCTGAAAAAGAAAGAAAATCAGTCAAGAAAACCACCAAATTCAAACACAAATGACAGCAAGATAACCTGCTTTGAGTGTGGGAAAACAAGACATATAAAATCTGAGTGCTTCCAATTGCAAAACAAAAATAAGACTGTAAAAGCTAAAGGCAAAAAACCACAATCTACAAAATCTAGAAAAGCCTACATTGCCTGGAATGATAATGATGATGAATCCTCTGCATCTTCAGAAGAAGAAGAAGCTAATCTTTGTCTAATGGCCAACACAGATTCAGATTCTGATAGTGAGGTAAGTTCTACATCCAATCCTTCTTATGATGAATTACATGACGCATTTAATGAAATGCATGATGAATATGTTAATGTAATCAAACAGTTAATTAGCACTAATAAAATGCTTGAAAAACAGTGCATGATTTATGAGGAGATTAAACATGAATATGAGTCTCTTAAAGACATAAATGAAACTTTGAAAAAGGAAGCTTATGTACTACAATGTGACTTAGAAAAGTTTATTAGTGGTAAAAACAACTTAAATATGCTTCTTGGAAACCAAAAGAATCATAATGAAAAATCTGGAATTGGTTATAGACCAAATGGGAATGTTAAAAAGCATCACTATAATAAAGGTGGAATTGGCTATAAACCAAACAGGAATGCTAAACAGAATCCGAATTTTGTTAGATCAAAGCATATGCATGATGTTTTCTTTAAACCAAATCTAAATTCATCCTCTGCTGTTTCATGTCACTTTTGTTGTAAAAAGGGACATATTTCTTTTAATTGTAAACTAAAAAAACTTGCTAACAAGGAATGGAAACAGTGAGCTAACAAGGGACATATTTCTTTTAATTGTAAACTAAAAAAATTTATGTTGATGACATAATCTTTGGATCCACAAACAGTGAGCTGTGCAAAGAATTTGAAAACATGATGAAAGGTAGATTTGAAATGTCCATGATGGGAGAACTAACTTTCTTCTTGGGATTTCAAATCAATCAAAGCAAGAATGGTATTTTCCTAAGTCAAACCAAGTACTGTAATGATCTTTTAAAGAAGTTTGGTTTTGATAAATTAAATCCATTGATACACCCATGAGTCAAGTTTGTCATTTAGATAAAGATGAAAAGGGAAAATCTGTAGATGTAACAATGTTTAGAGGCATGATAGGATCTTTATTATATTTTACAGCTAGCAGACTTGATATTATGTTTAGTGTCTGCATGTGTGCAAGATATCAAGCTAACCCCAAGGAATCCCATCTAAGTGCAGTCAAGAGAATCTTTAGATATCTAATAGGAACCAAAAATTTAGGTTTATGGTATCCTAAGGGATCAACTTGCACTCTTGTTGGCTATTCTGATTCTGATTTTGCTGGTTGCAAATTAGACAGAAAAAGTACATCTGGTACTTGCCAACTATTAGGGAACTCACTTGTATCTTGGCATAGCAAGAAACAAAATAGTATTGCACTTTCAACAGCTGAAGCTGAATATGTAGCTGCTGGAAGCTGTTGTGCACAGATAGTATGGATGAAACAACACCTTTCTGATTTTGGTGTTGATCTAGGAACTGTGCTAATCATGTGTGACAATACTAGTGCTATAAATATTACAAAGAATCTTGTAATGCATTCTATAACTATGCATATAGAGATTAGACATCATTTCATTAGGGATCAATATCAAAATGGTAACATCATGCTTGAATACATTAATTATTCAGATCAATTAGCTGATATTTTTACCAAAGCTTTACCCAAAGAAAGTTTCTTCTATATTAGAATGAAACTTGGAATTATATATCAAACTGAAATATGATCCTTGTGAAAAATCGATTAAGACATCGATTATCCTGGGACATACTAGGAAATTAGCATTACAAAATCGATTTCATAATCGATTTATGCTTCATAGTGTCTGAATTGTCTATTTAGGAAACGAGAAAATCGATTGCATAATCGATTTGTACACCCAGACATCAGTAAAGGTTGAAGTAGTCATCAAATCAATCGAATGGTAAATCGATTGAAGTATTGAAAAATGGTTTAAAGAATCGATTGAATAATTGATTTATTTTCCCAGACATCAAAGATGTGAGAAAGTTTCCAAACTCCAGCCCGAGCATCGATTGGGTAATCGACTGTGTCAAATTTTAAAAACCAGCAATCAAATTAAATTGATTTGGAAGTCGATGCTGATATGAGAAGTTTCCTGAACTGATATGGAAATCGATTTGGACATTGATTCAGTCAGTAAAGAAATCGATTTGGGAATCGATTTGAAATATGACCGTTGCAAAAAAAAATTACTAGCCGTTGGAGGGAATTATTACTGAGACTTTTTCACTTCCCCAGTAACAATAACCTAATCGATTGACCAATCGACGTACGTGTGCGAACACTTAAAAAGAAAATCGATTGGCAAATCGATTCTAAACAGACTACTTAAAACCCTAAATCGATTTTGCAACACATTTTCTTCAAATTTCTCAAATCTCTCTGCGTTTTCTCTGAACTCTCACACTTCTAAAGTTTCTCTGATTTCTTAAACCATCTCAAACTTCCTAAATCTAATGGCTAGAGTGAAACAGACTAGTTACAAATCACCATCCCCTTCATCTTCAACCTCAAGTGGAAGAACCCCCTCCCCTCCACCCACTTCAAAAAGAGTATCTATCCCAACCCATAAAATAATGGCAAAGGACAAAGGAAAAGCTATTGCCATTAATCAAGGCAAAACAAAGAAAAGGAAGGAGCCTCAAACTAAAAAACTCATGGTTGATGCAATGAAAGAGCCAACACAGAAGAAGAAGAAACCCGTTTCTTCTCCTCAACCCAAAAAGCCTCAATCTTCTAAAGGTAAACCTGAGGACTTTGCTCTACCTTCTACTTTTATAAAAAGAAAAATCCATGAGGCAAGGACTCTGGATTTTCCTTACTTTGATTCAAACGGCTTCACGTTCCAAAACCACCTCAGATTTCATGGTTTGGTGGATTTTCTTTCTTGCTCTCTCGACACCTATCCAAGACTGACTAGGGCATTCTACTCTAATTTCAAACTCACAAACACTGGGTTTGAGTCTGAAGTAAAAGGAAAGAAAATTTCTATGTCCTTTGAAGAATTTTCTGAGCTTTTAGGACTGCCATTTTATGGTGAAGCTATTGATGGCAGAGCTGACCCTGACCAAGTGATGATGCTTGGGAAACCTCAGTTGACAGACACACAACAATTCAAGACCTAGTGATTGAAGGATTCGTTGAAAATATATCACTCCCGATCGGTCAAATGAAGGTCCAACATAGAATGATGATATATGTACTAACAAGGATGTTGGTACCTAGATCAGGCAATCATGCTGTTGTGCAAAAGCTGGATATAACTCTGCTATGGGGACTATACAAGGTGCTCAAGATGAGCTGGGCTTGGATCATGCTGAGGAACATGTTAGAATCAGCACAAGGAAAGTTGCTGCTTCCCTACCCCCAACTAAAAACTAAGATTCTGAGACATTTTAAAATTTCTTTGGTCAATGAAGAATCAACCAAAACCACTCTAATTTTTGGTGAATCGATTGTAAATCAGATGCAATTGAAAAGGATTAATGGTGTTTGGACGAGAGCTCAACCAAATGTTGAACAACCTGAGCCAGCTGAAAACCAATCTGTGGTTTTAGCTAAGTTGCTGGAATTCATGGAGTCTCAGGCTGCCCACAATGCTAGGGTGGAAGCAGCTCTTAGGAAACTCCAAACATCTCTCAACTCAGTTGTTCAAGATGTAGATGCTATCCAAAGCCATCTGGGTCTCAAGATGTCTTTTGACGACATAGCTGACATTGGCAATTAAGCAGTTGAAGAAACAAATCCTAGTAACCTTGATAGTACTAAACCTCATGGTGAGGAGACACTTGTTGAGGCAAATACAACAGTCTCTACCTCTCTCGTTGGTGATAATGAGGAACAGCCCTAGATTAGCTATTTAGGATTTTAGTTTCTTTGGTGTTTTTGCAATGTTTCTGTGTTTTCAATGTATATCTTGCAATTGTATTGTCTTTTTGAATATATGACAAAATGGGGAGAATTTGATCCAATTTAACTGTGTTTAACTGTGCTCTGATCTATTGTTTTGTGCTCCAATCACTTGTGCTCACCTGTACTCTGATACAAAAATGTGAATGAATTTAAATTTGTGCAAATTTGTGCTCTGATACATTGTGTTGATGCTGTACTTCAAATTGTAAATTGTCAATTTGTTCTGAATGCTCTGATACTGAAATCTGCAATTTGTATTTGTGCTCTGATACTAAAATACAAATTTATGCTCTGATACTGAAATCTAAATGATCTGATACATTGAATGCTCTGATGCGTTGTGCTGATGATGTGCTTTAAACTGCAAAATTGTGTTTATGTGATCTAATTATGTGATCTGATGAATGCTCTGATACACAATTTGCATGAACACTTTGATATACCAATTTTAAATAAAGTTGAATAAAGTGTACTCTTATGTGCTCTATTGCCAAACTTAAATGATTTCAAATTGGATGCTCTGATACTATGCTCTGATTACTACGATATCAAACTTGAATATGTGCTCTGATATCAAACTTAGAATGAATTATGAAGTCTATAATTCAGGGGGAGCTTTTAAATAATAGTTATTATAATGTTATAAACTCAAAGTTAAATTGTATGTTTGTCGTTTAATCAAAAAGGGGGAGATTGTAAGACATAGGCCTCCTTGATCATAATTTTGATATAAAGTCCAAACATACAATGAACATGCATTATTTGATTGATCTAATGGTTTGAATTGAGAAACATTTCAGGAACACATTCAAACACTAAACACTTGGACAAAAACTTTGAAAACCTGTATTCTGTGACAATTTGACAATTGATTTGCAAATCGATTGAGTAATCGATTTTGTAAATCACAGAACCAAGATCTCACTGAGTTAATCGATTGGAAAATCGATTACGAAAATAATGTTTCATCAGACATGTATTCTGTGAACAACACAATCGATTGGGCAATCCATTGAAATAAGTTTCTTAAGTTGCAAGTTTTGCACCAATCGATTAAGAAATCGATTGAATGAATGAACTGGTTAATCATTTATCAGAAACATATTACATAATCGATTGGCACATTGATTTTTAGTAAATAGCTAAGTCTCTGTAACAAGCCAAATCAATTGACAAATCGATTGGAGGAAAACATCTGAGTCCCTATGACCAGTGAAATCGATTGGTAAATCGATTGGAGTAAATGTTTAAGTTACAGGTAGAATTTAGCTCATTGCAAAATCGATTATGTAAGTTGACTGGATAATCGATTGTTTTGATCTCGTTGTTGGAACAAAACACCTATAATCGATTATTCAATCGATTCTGATATGAACTGAGTATCAGTTTCTGAAAAGTGCATTAAAAGAATCGATTAGCAAATCGATTATTCAAGAAAAACAAGATACGCGATAATCAATTGGGAAATCGATTAAGCGTGTTTTACACTTTAATATAATCGATTGGGAAATCGATTTATCTGTTGTTTTTCAGAATATAAACGATTTCAATCACAATTTTTCAGAACACACACACACAGAAAAATAACAATCACTTTTCTCATAAACTCAAAACAGAAATACACTCTGAAAAGATTGTCATAGCTCTCTAAAAATACATTGGAAAATAGTGTGTGAGGACTTCTATTGTGATTGAGTCAATCTTCGTGGTCTTCTTTTATCTCTTTTGTAAGAACAATTATCTGTAACTGAAAGTCTAGAAATCCAGTAGTGTAAACTGGTGTCTATCTTTGTTGGTGCTTGTGTTCATCAAGAAGAAGTCTCAACTTGATCTCGTGAGGGTTTGGAGAGTAGCTCTTAGGGATAAGTTGGTGTTGTAATTGAATTAGGGGTGATTTGGATGGATAGGCGGTGATGCTGGAAAGTCTGTAAAAAGTACTCTAATCAATTCTAGTGAAAGGCTAAAATCTGTTGTAGATTTAGGACTGGATGTAGGTTATCAAACTGATAGTCGAACCAGTATAAAATCCTGGTGCATTATTTCCTTTCTCTCTTCTCTTTATATTGATCTTGAATATTTGTTCTTGAATGTTTGTATGTGAATTTCTGTCTTGATTAATCTTTTGAAAAAGGATTGTATCTGTATGCTTATCTTGAATATACATGTGTATGTGAATCTTTGTCTTGTTAAGTTTTTGAATCTATAACTATTGAATTGGAATAATATTGATCACGTTGGTTTTGATATTAATTTCAATACTTAGAAATTGTCATTGTTAACTTGGTTAATAATCTTGTAAAACTAGTGAAGTTATTTCATATAATTTTTTAATAATAGAGGCCATATAAACCAACAATTTTGACCGTCGCTATCGTATAAGGAACTTATACGATTTCGTATTCCTTGATTGTTTTATGATTTTTTGGCGAACTTTCGGAGCAATCCGATACAGTCGCCTAAAAACATAATTAATATTATTATTAGAGAGTTCGCGGCAACGGCGCCAATTTGATCCGTTGTCGCACACGGGTCAAATACAATTGATAAAATGTAAATAGAGGTAATGACTCGAATCATTTCGCAAAGACTTCAGATATAATAATAATAATTAAATTGAAATTAAAAAAGAGTTTTTTTAGATTTTTTATTTGACAGATGAGGAAAACGATTAATCCACTTATTCAAGTTTCAGACATATCACAGATTCTATCAATAAATCTAATTTCTAATTTGTGATTCTATTCTTATTTGACTATAGAATTGATCAAACAAGCGTAATCAATCCTATGTGAATTTGGTTTCTTTGATTGGATTAAGTATCACAATCATCAAAATATTACAATTAACGATCAAGCATCGCAAAATTATAATTCAATTAAATTAGAAACCAATAACAAATTCTGTCAAATAAATTTAATCAATCCTATTGAAATTAAATTTAAGCAATCAAAATATCAATATAATCAAATAAACAAGAATAGAATCAAGAATCAAAATTGACAGTGTAAATCTCAAGGTGTTGATGAAACTCTGAACTCGTGGATTAATCTTATAAAATTAGCTTTCAATGAAATTAAAAATAAAACTGTTTATTTCTTGTAGCAATTTGAATCCAAATTTTTCTGTCCTTAGAAAAGAAACAAAGCTTCCGATATATAGTACTTGATATCGGGCTTTAGGGTTTATGGTATAAAAACAAGTGACCCACTAATTAAAATTATAACAAAAATCAAGATTATGAAATTTGCAATTTAGGTCCCGTAAAGTTCGGAATTGATCTTTTCTTCCAACACAAAAGTTGTAGCTCAGAGATTTATCTTTCCAACGCCTGCTTATATGCGCCAATCCGATATCCAGAGCTCAAGTTATGACCTACAGAGCGAGAAAGAGTCAAAATATAAATAATAAAATTAAAATGCAAATAATAAAATTATAATTCAAATTCGACCCAAAATTTAAAAACAAGCTAAAAATATTAATATAAGCTATAAAGAGCTTTTAAAATACCAAACTAAAAAGCTAAAAACATGTGTCCAAATGCTATGAACAATTAATATTTAAGGTTATTAATCTTATGTACTAATATTTATGTTACTTTCTCAAATGAGCTTAACCGTCTAATAATCGTCCTTGATTTGAATTAGTATTCAAATATAAAGCTACAGATTGATTAAGTGTTGTCAAGGAAGGTAAGTGTTGTCAAGGAAGGTTTCAAGACGGAGAAACTATTGAACATATGCACGTTCCCCTATCATTGACTTTTTAAGTAAAACTTGAATAATCATCAGCACTCAAACAATGTTGGGTTTCCATAAGAAAGTATGGACAAGTTTAGGCGAGTATCAATGGGTGGAAATAGATGAGTCGTAAGAAAACTCATCCATAAACTCAACTTGCTTGAGAAGGAAGAAGATTTGATATTATTTTTATGGATGCAAAACATGTCTTGAATGCTGACCATCATGAAGGAATCCTCCTCTTTTATTTTTTTTCTCACACCCCCTCTCCTCCCTACACCTCTAGTTTCAAGACATTACAAGAATTAGAACCAATTGTTCTAATGAATACAAATACAATGATAAAAACCCCATAGTACAAAGATAATAACACATCTCCTCTTTAAAATTAAAATCACACCAAAATTTGTACTAGTCACACATGGATTAGCACCGTGCAACGTTACAACACTTCAAAAAAATCTTGAACACATGTAGCACTTTGGCATAATTATTAATTCACACCTTTACTGCTACAAATGATCAAAGCATGAGCACTCCATCGATTCAATTATGCATAGAACATGATTACAAATTTACAATGAAGATTACTTCCTAAATAGCACCCCATCCAGAGAGGAAACAGAAGGAAAACCCCAACAATACCTCATGATGGTGTATGTAACCTCTGTTTGATAAAAAAAATATGCGGAAGAATGCCTATTCTAACAATATGCGCAGCAGTTTAACAAATTCTAAATTTATTAAACACAACATCAAACAAGGTCCCTAATAAACGATTCTAATGAATGTCAAACTATATGGATCATGGTATATATGGAGAAATGCATCAGAAACAATTATTATTCAAGATGTTGATTTTCATGCAATCATGTTAACACAATCAATCATGTAAATTCACTTAACACAGAATCTTTATCATGCATTCAATCAATATCAAAAACGTAATAATTGCAGAAATTTAAACGAGATAAGGGAAAGAAAAGTGTACGCGGATTTTTATACTGGTTCAGCCGTCTCGTGACGACTTACATCCAGTCCTAAGATCCAACTGGATCTTAGCCTTTCCTATAGAACTTCTTAGAATCAGTTTACAGATTATACACAGCGCCTCGCACCAATCTTAAACTATTCTACCTGTTCTATCTTTCCCTCCCTGAATTCCCAAGTTTAAGTCCCATAAACTTGACCAAGAATTCAGTCAAGCGTCTTCTTGTTGATAGCTCTCAACCTCGAAGAACACCACCAGTAACAACTGGATTTTCACAAAGAAATTTGGTTACAAAAAATGATTTACAGAAATTGAAACAGATCAATTTTACAAAGTTCTTGATCTTCCTTCTTCTCAAAGCAATCTTTCTCAATTCAGTCTTTTTCAATCCTTGTTGATCACAAATGTAGATTGTTCATGGCTGAAAAAGATGTTCAAAGTAATATCAGTTGAGAAAGAAAGAAGTAGTGGTATATGATTGTTATTGATATTATGAAATTTTGTTATCAAGAGATAATATCAAAAATTATGAGAAGAAGAGAATGAAAGCAATTTATATAGTTTCAGGAAAAACAACACATGAATCGATTTGGCCAATCGATTTATTAAAGTCGTATAGCACCCTAATCGATTGATCCAATCGATTTCGCGAATCTTGTTTTTCTTGAATCTTGAAACTGCATAACCTAATCGATTTAGCTAATTGATTATTTTAAATGAGTTCTTTAAACTTTGATGAATGTACATAATTGAATCGATTGTCATAATCGACTTGAAGTGTTTTGTTCAAACAACGAGATCAAAAACAATTGATGTACTTAATCGATTCAACCATTTCAGTCATCTCTATTTCTAAAACTTTTTGTACCAATCAATTTAGTCAATCGATTTCATTGGTTCCAGGGACACAGTGATTTTCATAAATCGATTTACCTAACCGATTGTGGACTTTAAGTCTAAAGCACATTTCATCAGTTGGTTCATGCAATCGATTTACCAAGTCGATTGATGCCAACATTTATTTCAAAAGAAGTATATAAGTAGATTGTGCTAATCGACTGTGTATGTTCCAGACCAAGGTTATTTTGAAACTTGTTTTAGTAAATCGATTTGCCTAATCGATTTATTAAACATTGGTTTGGCTCTGGGACATTCACAATCGATTGTGTCAATCGATGTAGACAAACAAAATAAAGGTGTGATTGGATTAATCGATTTGCCAAATCAATTTGCTTGCAAGACATGCCACTGACTTGCACATTTTAATTTCAGTAAATGTACCAATCGATTTGTCTAATCGATGTAAACAATCAGTTCAGTCTTGGTGATTTAAACAATCGATTTGCCTAATCGATTTGTGGCAAACTGGCTCTCAGACTTGCACAATTTATTTTCTAATAAGTGTACTAATCGATTTGTCTAATCGATTGATAGTCTGTTTGATTTTTCAGAAGATGTGCAAATCGATTTTGCCAATCGATTGGTTAATCCCAGACTGCATAATATCATTCAACCCTGTTACAGAATCGATTTTACTAATCGATTTGCTTATGGATCATCAAGCTTTTGTTGATTGCTTGAGTTCCAAGCAATTGTCTCAAGTTTGTAGGATTGAATTGTTGTTCCTGAAATTTTCTCAGTTTACAATGTTAGATTTATTTCAAGCTGTATTTTTGTCAATAATATCAAAAACGAACATATGTCTAACAATCTCCCCTTTTTTGATTTAAGTGACAAACATGCAATTTTAACTTGAGAAACATTTCGAAGGAAAAACATTGTAATAATAACAGTTTAGTGAAGCTCCCCCTAAATGCAATTTTCATGTAGTGAAATAAGGGTTAGAGCATCAGACAATAACAGAACGTATCAGAGTAATGTGCAGATGGTATCAGAGCTTACTACTGGTATCAGAACTGTTATAAGGTATCAAAAAAAACTGAACTGTTAAGTAGAATAAAGTTAGTACAAGTTATAATTTCTCCCCCCCTATGTCAATTAAGACAAAAAGAGGTAAAAGAGAGAAGTTTGCTCCCCCTGAGTTGGTAGCAAACCTGAATACTGCTATACAATGGAACTTGAAAAGATTAGTAACAAGAGTAGTAAATACATTATGATTATAAACTTAGTTAAAAACAGTTTGGATTAGATCAATAAACAGAAACAGATTATGACGCGCACTAGAAAATATCAAAATGAAATGCAGCAGTCAATATGATCAATATGCTCAAAAAGTTATATTCATTAATCAATGATCAAGTACATCCAACTAATTTATCACATAAAAAGAGCAAAACAGAAAAACAAAACAAAACAACTAAGAAACCTAAAGTCCTAAACATCTAGAGTTTGCTGGTCCTCATTATTATCTGGGGATGAGGCTGAGACCGCTGTATTATCCTTAGCAGGTGTCTCCTCATCATGAGTTGCAGCAGCATCTAAGTGTGTTGGAGCTGGTTCTTCAGCAGCTTGTCTTCCAATTTCAGCAACATCGCTAAAGGACAACTTGATGCCCAGATGTTCCTGAATAGCTGCCACGTCTTGTGCAATCTGCTTCTGATCGGATTGAATCTTCTGGATTGCAACCTCCATTCTCTCATTCAATGCCTCCATGTTGGCGTTATGAGCCGCTTGAGCTGCCATAAATTCAAGCAGTTTGGTGAGCACCTCAGATTTTGTTGAAACTGACTCTGCAGCTGGTGGTTCAACACTTTGTTGGGTTTGTTCAGCATTGGCTTGAGGTCACTTCCAAACGCCATTCACTTTACGCAGCTGTATTTGGTTCACGATGGATTCACCAAATGTCAGAATGGTCTTGGACATTTCTTCACCCTTGAGAGATACCTTGAAGTGGGTGAGAATCTTTGTGACCAACTGTGGATACGGAAGCACCAGCTTTCCTTGAGCTGCTTCCAGCATGTGTCGAAGAACGATCCATGCCCAGCTCATCTTGAGCTCTTTGCACAGACCCCACAGTAGCACAATGTCCAGCCGTTGGACAACCGCGTGATTTCCGGAACGCGGGACAAGCATTTGGGTGAGCGCGTACATCAGCATACGTTGTTGAACCTTCATCTGGCCGATTGGAAGTGAGACGGATTCCACAAACCCTTCGACCATTAGGTCCTACACAGCTGTTTGCCTATCCAGAGACTCTTCCCATCCTTCATCAGCAGCGTCGGCTTTAGTGCTGCCATCAACCGAGTTTCCGAAGGAAGTCCCGACAAGTTCGAGAACTCCTCAAAAGACATGGAGATTTTCTTCCCTTTCACCGTTGCTTTGAAGCCTGTATCCGTCATCTTGAATGTAGCGTAGAATGCTCGAATCAAGTTCGGATAAGAGTCGAGTGAGCAGGACAGAAAATCTTCCAGTCCATGAAACCGGAGATGATCTTGGAACGAAAATCCATCGCTATCGAAGTAGTTGAAATCCAGTACACGAGCTTCGTGAATCTTCCTTTTGAAGAAAGCTGGAGGAAGCTTGAATTCCTCAACTTGCTTGTTTTGTGGAGCAGGAGTCTTCTGTTGTGGTGTTGTCTTCTTCTGAGGTGTTGTCTTCTTCTTAGGTGTTGAAGAAGCACCCTTCCTTTTCTTCTTTTTATGCGATAATTCCTTCATCGCATCAGCTAACAACTTTTTAGTTGGAGCCTCTTTCCTCTTCTTTGGTTTTCCTTGCTCTACGGCAATACCTTTGCCTTTGTCTTGAGCAGCAATCTTGTGAGTAGGAATCGGAACCCTTTTGGAAAGAGTGGGTGGTGGAGATGGAGTTCTTCCACTTGAAGAAGAAGAAGGTGATGGAGTAGAAGGAGATGTTCTCTTGACTCTTGCCATAGTAATTGAGTTTGGATGGATTGAAAGCAAAGAAACAGAGGAAATATTGAGTGATTTTGCAGCAATATGAACTGAGAAATCGATAAGGTTATGAAAGCAGGTGGTTTGAATCGATTGTCGCTGTTCCTTTTATAGATTTCAGATGGGTCAATCGATTGGTCCAATCGATTTGGTAACCGTTACTGAGGAAGTCCAATCAACAGAGCCGTTAGAGTCTGCAACGGCTAGTAAAAAACAACGTAACGGTAACAATGTCAATCGATTACCCAAATCGATTCCTTTAGTTACTCAATCGATTTCCCTAATCGATTTCGTATCAACTTAGCAGCTTTCATACCAGTTCAGAACTAAATCCATCTCAGAATCGATTTCCCACATCGATTCTTTAAAAAGAAAAACTTAAACCAAATCTATCAATCGATTTCCCAAATCTATCAATCGATTTCCCAAATCGATTTCGAACTTGTTCAGAAATCTTTCATATCAGTCCAGAAGTTACCTTGTCTTAGCATCGATTATCCAAATCGATTCTTTAAATAAAAATTCACACTTATTTAATACAATCGATTTCCCAAATCGATTTAACTGGGAGAGTAAGAACATCTGAAGCTTCCTGGGGATGGCCAATCGATTTCCCAAATCGATTTCGAGTGCAAACCTTGAGAAAATAGACATATTATGGGTCAAGTCGACTAGGGCAATCGCTTTTATAAAGACATTTTCCTGTGTATCCACAGGACAATCGATTTACCCAGTCGATTAGACACATAATTCAGATCTGACTAGGATCTATTATGCCCAATTTCATCCTAATGTGATGGAAGCTATCCTTTGGAAATGCTTTGGTGAAGATGTCTGCTAACTGTTCAGTTGTGTTGACGTACTCCAACTTGATGTTCCCACACTGAAACTGATCTCGAATGAAATGATGCCGAATCTCGATATGTTTGGTCCGGGAATGCATAAATGGGTTCTTAGTGATACTGATCGCACTGGTGTTGTCGCACAAGATAGGAACAGTTCCTTTGGAAATGCTTTGGTGAAGATGTCTGCTAACTGTTCAGTTGTGTTGACGTACTCCAACTTGATGTTCCCACACAGAAACTGATCTCGAATGAAATGATGCCGAATCTCGATATGTTTGGTCCGGGAATGCATAAATGGGTTCTTAGTGATACTGATCGCACTGGTGTTGTCGCACAAGATAGGAACAGTTCCTTTGGAAATGCTTTGGTGAAGATGTCTGCTAACTGTTCAGTTGTGTTGACGTACTCCAACTTGATGTTCCCACACTGAAACTGATCTCGAATGAAATGATGCCGAATCTCAATATGTTTGGTCCGGGAATGCATAAATGGGTTCTTAGTGATACTGATCGCACTGGTGTTGTCGCACAAGATAGGAACAGTTCCTAAGTTCACACCAAAATCTAACAGATGTTGTTTCATCAGCATTTGATAATAAGCAATAAACAGAATTAGCAGGCATAACAGTTAAGTCTAACATGTAAATATTATTAACTCTATTACCTACCAGTTTCATGCTTTTATCAAGTTCATACTCAATAATGCAGGAAAGTGGCGAAAAACTCACTTGAAAGCCGTTATCACACAGTTGACTTATGCTTAGAAGATTGTGCTTCAATCCTTCTACGTATAAGACATTTTTTATGATAACAGTTGATTCGCTGCCTATGTCACCAATTCCGCAGATCTTACCCTTCATTGTCATTCCATGCGATATATGCTTTTCTGTTTTTCTGAGCTGGTTCCTTGCCTTTAGTTTTGGAATTTCTGTTTTTGTTCTGCAGCTTGTAACAATCAGCCTTTATATGACCAGGTTTTCCACATTCATAGCATGTGACTGTTTTACTGTCATTGTTCTTCGAGCTGGATTGTTTTCTGAATTTACTGTTTTTCTTTTTCAGAAATTTCTTAAATTTCTTGACAAGTAACCCCAGTTCAGGTTCCCCATCATCCTCACTGCTTGATTCATCTGAGCTGGTCTCATGTTCAGATTTAGACTGATGTGTTTGGGCTTTCAACGACAATCCTTTACGTTTCCTATCAACTTGCTCAGCTTCATTGAGTCTATGTAGTTCTATCTCATGCTCCCTCAGTTTTCCAAACAATGTAGCTATTGTCATGCTTCCTAGATCCTTTGATTCTGCAATGGCAGTGATTTTTAGCTGCCATTCCCTAGTCAAACACCTCATCACCTTGCTAATTTGCTGATCATTATCAATCTCCTTGCCTAAGGCATTTAGGTTGTTGACTATGTGCGTAAACCGGGTCTGCATGTCGTTTACCGATTCTTCTTTCTTCATGCTAAACAATTTGTACTCATGCATGAGAGTATTTATCCGAGCTCTCTTTACATCTGTGGTTCCTTCATGCGTGTGCTGAAGTGTATCCCACATTTGTTTTGCCGTTTTACAATTTAAGACTCTGAAGAATTCATCATGACTTAGGGCAGCAGTTATAATGTTCTTGGCCTTGGCGTTGTATCCAACTTTCTTTTTGTCATCCTCAGACCAGTCACTTTTTGGCTTTAGGATTGCTAATTCACCAGTACCTGCTATGGTTGGCACAAAAGGTCCATTTTCTACTACATCTAAAATGTCAATACCACTAGCTTCAAGAAAAATTAACATGCGTTGTTTCCAATACATGTATGCGGCCCCGTTAAAGGCAGGAGGCCTAGCTAATGATGCCCCCTCTCTTAGGAAATCAGATGTCATCATTTTTTATGAGAGTTACTCTAACAAAAATAGGCTCTTGATGCCAATTGATGGTGTATGTAACCTCTGTTTGATAGAAAAAATATACGGAAGAATGCCTATTCTAACAATATGCGCAGCAGTTTAACAAATTCTAAATTTATTAAACACAACATTAAACAAGGTCCCTAATAAACGATTCTAATGAATGTCAAACTATATGGATCATGGTATATATGGAGAAATGCATCAGAAAGAATTATTATTCAAGATGTTGATTTTCATGCAATAATGTTAAGACAATCAATCATGTAAATTCACTTAACACATAATCTTTATCATGCATTCAATCAATATCAAAAACGTAATAATTGCAGAAATTTAAACGAGATAAGGGAAAGAAAAGTGTACGTGGATTTTTATACTGGTTTAGCCGTCTCGTGACGACTTACATCCAGTCCTAAGATCCAACTGGATCTTAGCCTTTCCTATAGAACTTCTTAGAATCAGTTTACAGATTATACACAGCGCCTCGCACCAATCTTAAACTATTCTACCTGTTCTATCTTTCCCTCCCTAAATTCCCAAGTTTAAGTCCCATAAACTTGACCAAGAATTCAGTCAACCGTCTTCTTGTTGACAACTCTCAACCTCGAAGAAAACCACCAGTAACAACTGGATTTTCACAAAGAAATTTGGTTACAGAAAATGATTTACAGAAATTGAAACAGATCAATTTTACAAAGTTCTTGATCTTCCTTCTTCTCAAAGCAATCTTTCTCAATTCAGTCTTTTTCAATCCTTGTTGATCACAAATGTAGATTCTTCATGGCTGAAAAAGATGTTCAAAGTAATATCAGTTGAGAAAGAAAGAAGTAGTGGTATATGATTGTTATTGATATTATGAAGTTTTGTTATCAAGAGATAATATCAAAAATTATGAGAAGAAGATAATGAAAGCAGTTTATATAGTTTCAGGAAAAACAACACATGAATCGATTTGGCCAATCGATTCATTAAAGTCATATAGCACCCTAATCGATTGATCCAATCGATTTCGCGAATCTTGTTTTTCTTGAATCTTGAAACTGCATAACCTAATCGATTTAGCTAATCGATTATTTTAAATGAGTTCTTCAGACTTTGATGAATGTACATAATTGAATCGATTGTCATAATCGACTTGAAGTGTTTTGTTCAAACAACGAGATCAAAAACAATCGATGTACTTAATCGATTCAACCATTTCAGTCATCTCTGTTTCTAAAACTTTTTGTACTAATCGATTTAGTCAATCGATTTCACTGGTTCCAGGGACACAGTGATTTTCATAAATCGATTTATCTAACCGATTGTGGACTTTAAGTCTAAAGCACATTTCATCAGTTGGTTCATGCAATCGATTTACCAAGTCGATTGATGCCAACATTTATTTCAAAAGAAGTATATAAGTAGATTGTGCTAATCGACTGTGTATGTTCCAGACCAAGGTTATTTTAAAACTTGCTTTAGTAAATCGATTTGCCTAATCGATTTATTAAACATTGCTTTGGCTCTTGGACATTCACAATCGATTGTGTCAATCGATGTAGAAAACAAAATAAAGGTGGGATTGGATTAATCGATTTGCCAAATCGATTTGCTTGCAAGACATGCCACTGACTTGCACATTTTAATTTCAGTAAATGTACCAATCGATTTGTCTAATCGATGTAAACAATCAGTTCAGTCTTGGTGATTTAAACAATCGATTTGCCTAATCGATTTGTGGCAAACTGGCTCTCTAACTTGCACAATTTATTTTCTAATAAGTGTACCAATCGATTTGTCTAATCGATTGATAGCTTGTTTGATTTTTCAGAAGATGTACAAATCGATTTTGCCAATCGATTGGTTAATCCCAGACTGCATAATATCATTCAACCCTGTTACAGAATCGATTTTACTAATCGATTTGCTTATGGATCTTCAAGCTTTTGTTGATTTCTTGAGTTCCAAGCAATTGTCTCAAGTTTGTAGGATTGAATTGTTGTTCCTGAAATTTTCTCAGTTTACAATGTTAGATTTATTTCAAGCTATATGTTTGTCAATAATATCAAAAACGAACATATGTCTAACACCTCACACAAAAGAAAAAGAGGAAAGGTAAACAAATAACAATTGAGGATAAAAGGAAAGTAAACACCCAATAGAGAGACTAAGAAATAAGAGTTGAAAATATACATCCAACATGCCCACAAACTTTGATTAGACAATTTCTTGATGATTGTAGATCTCTCGACTAATCTGTTATAAAGTGTATTATATTTAACATTACACATGAAACAGGTATAAAAGATTAATAAATAAAGGCCACAAAGATAATCTTTGGTAGACCTCTCCATATTTGCATCAGCGATGGTAGAGTAGCCAACAAAAATTCTTCCCCTAACTTATTAGTTGTCAAAGTTATATACTCAAAGAGCCATTTTACATATTTGGAGGAAGTTCCTTCCAATAACATATTAGTTTGATTGTACTTAAATCTAGAAAAATATCTTCAATTAGAGCATGTCTATGAATTTCAATTTGGATACCTTCAATAGGTTACCCAATTACTTATAGTTAATGTATCAAGAGGCGCTTTTGGTAAGGTACTTTAATCTTCCATTCGAAAAAGGGAAAATATGAGAATAGTATATCAGGAAGCAATTCAATACACATTTAACTTAAATAATATTGTACCTACTCAACAATTGCAACTAACTTAAAATAAAAAATAGAAATAGTTACATAATATTATAGAAACAATAAAGAACAAAAAAGTCTAGAAAGAGTAACATAGATCATTAAGGTAACATAATCCACATAGTTGAGAATTTGAGACATAAAAAGTGTAGAAAGGTTGCAACATAATTTCTTTTGATTCCACTATTCTTATAAATATCAATAACCTGAAAATAAGAAAACTGATTAAGGTAACATAGATCAACTGATAGGAATAGGCCAAAGCCTATTATTAGAAATGTATATAAGAGGGGAAATAAGAAGGTTTCGATGAAGCCTTCTTAATTGTAACATGTGACCAATAGTTGGCTTATGCAGTTAGGAGTTTGTTAGCTTGGCTTAGGCAGTTAGGAGTTTGTTCTATAAAAGGAGAGTAAGTGAGAATGAGAAGGGGGTTGAGAATTAGTTGTAACCACTAGTTGAGGAACCAGGACAAGATCGAGGGATCTATTGTATCATCTTCTATACTCAGTCAATTCAATAAAGTGGGAGTTAATATTCCTAACAGAATTATATTGGTTTTGGTTAGGTATTGTTCATTGATTCAAGTCAGTTTAGTGATTGTTACCAGTGGTTCTATCATCAACATAATTGAAAAATGATAATATGCAACATGCCAACATGGAGCATATGACTAACACAATATAAATGTATTTCCAATGTTCAGCTCACTTAAATTTATTTCTGCACCACTGCCAAAAAAACAATTTAGGAAGAAATATATAATATTAATATATTTTTAGGAACTAATAATTCATTTAAAAGCTCTCAAACTATCCAATCCTAAATAGAAGCATGATTGTGGGAAATGACCTCCAAGCCATGCCAAATCCCAATACTGGCTTCCCTTCCATTGTCTACCCATATTCCACCCGAAATCTGCATCAAGTGTATCAGAATCATGGCTTTAAGTTTCCACTCCCACAATGGAGCCAAAAAGTTACTAATCAAAACGAAACCACATTTACCTGAGTGAAGAGGTATAGAAATGCTCATACTGACCTGCAAGAGTAGTGCTAGCAACACTCTTTATGAAACAAATGGATGAGAAACACCAACATCCTTAAGCTTTTCTTTTCCTCTACCCAATGGAATCGGTATTCAGTTTCTCACCATCCCTCTTGTTATTAGCTTCAACAGCATTCACTACAAAAGCAATGTGTAACAAAGTTTGTGATTTAGCTTTAGATTCCGACACCCTAAACAATGGTTCCAACCTCACATATATTTCAAACATTATGAAATCCAAAGTTCTTACAAAACCTCAAAAAACAGCAAATGAAGAAAAAAGGAAAGAGATGAGAATCGTAGATTCCGTCGTTAGAGAAGACTAGGGACAGAGCGGAGGAAACTGAAAGTGGGAAATTAGTGATACTGATAAGATAGTAAATTTATCCAAAAAATTAGATTAGGGAAATTAATGTAACATTTGAGTGGATACACAAACATTGAACAATATATGAATTCACTATACGTAGAAAGAAACACATATTCAAACCTTCAACAAAAAATGATTTGAGTAGAAAAATGAACAAGTTTTTATAGCTATATATAACGCGATCTAAAAACCATAACAAAGCAACAAGCAACACATGGAAGGGTTCAAGTTCTTACTTGTTACGTAGAATGCATTTGATAATTTTGATTTGAGATTTTAGTGATTTCATTGAGCTGTGTGAAAAGAAAAGAGAAAAAAAGAGGTAGGAAAATCGTTTGATTGTCTTTTGCTTTTTATTTTTTCAAAACTAATTTATGAATCAATTATTCAAAAGTCTTTTAAAAAAATAAAATAGAATAAAATTTGTTTGATAGTTTTACTTATGAAAACTATTTTAGTGATGAGAAAATAAAAAACAAATGTTTGGTAATTTTGTGTTCAAAATATATTTTAAAAGATGAAAAAGAAATATATTGTTTGATTCATATTTTTAAAGTTAATCACAAGTGAATGCTTAATTTTTTTCAAAACAATACTTAAGATAGTTCATTTAACTTAATAATAGAGTTTAATTTTTATATAGTATCTATGTTGTTAATAAATTACAATTAATAGTATGTGTCATTTTTAAAAAATAACATTATAATTTGAATAAAAATTCTACTAGGATCAAAATATATATATATATATATATATATTTTTATATAAATATACTACAAGTAAGAAGTATGTCATATTATTTAAAAATGACTAATCTCCGTCAAAAAATCTGTTTGACACAAAGTGAATTTTTCTATTTTAATCAACCTTTATTTACATCTCACTAAAAAAAAAAAAAAGATACTGTTATTACCTACGATAAATTTTATCTTTATCAACGGAATGTCCGTAGGTAACGTAAAATTACACACGGATTAACCACAGACACGGGTTTGTATCTAAATCGCCCGTAAGAAAATATTTACTTACGACTAGTAGTGGGAAAAATTCGCTAGTAACATTACTCACGAACCATCCGTGACAAAGTCTATTGTTTTATATTTGATATTTAAAATTTTATCCATGAAATATCCGTGGGTAATGAAAAAAAATTTTAATTCTATTTTTATTTTATTTTTTTGTTTGCTGTATTTTTTTAATATATGTTTAAAATAAATTGTAAGCATATTAAAACATCATTGCCAAAACAAAGTAAAATTTTATGTAAATAGTGTTTTCAAAATGCACATCATGACTTCTACAAGTCTCAAAATAAAGACAACTTACACTACCATAATTCTCAAAATAAAGACAACTTACACTACCATAATTCTCAAAATAAACACATTGTCACTGCCATAAGTTTCAAAATACACATAACGACACTATAGTAAGAATATATATATAGATAATGGCTACAAGTCTAAGCAAAATATGTAGTCATAACTACTATACAAAACAGACACTGAAGTCAGTATTACTCCTCGATGTCATCAACCCTAGACTCATCCTCATCATAATCCAGATGACAACAACGACGGGATGACTCAACCTATATGGAAGCAACACTTTGCCAATGTTGATAGATGCATCTGGAGCTCTGTAGTGCACTGTTATGTTTGTTGAACTTCCTCTTGTCGACGTTTATCTACTTTCCTTAGCTCCTCTCGCGCCTCTCATGCCTCGTATTTTGCCGCTTTTGCTCGCTCCTCAAATGCTCTTATTTGTGCAGTTATCTTGTTAGAGTGCTGAGACAAGACATTGGCGCAACCTCTAGATGGACGAGAATTTGGGACTAGACTTACGACACCTAGTCTATAGAGCGAGGATCTATCTCCAGCACTATAGATCCTCCCTTTATTCTTTCCCCCAACAGATTGGACCCACATGTCTAAGCGAGCTTCTGCATTAACCACTTGGCTACAACTACTAGATGTCTCCCCACCTTTGGAGGCTTGTTTCAACTTAGCTTGAAATGTTTCCTACTCAAATAGAAAATAATATAACATAATCAAATTACTATTACAAGAAAAATAAATGAAAGAATGAATGAATGAATTAATATTTCTTACATATGTTTTTTTACTCTTTCATTAACCTAAGATTTTTCCTTCTTCTTAGTGTGAGTTCTTTTTTAACAGCGCGAGTGTATTTTTTTTTCAAAACAAATTCATAAAAATAAAGAAATAAAGAAGGAAATATTTTTGGATGGATATTTTAGTCATAACATAACGACAAAGTCAACAAATATTTACAAGCAGCGGAATAGTTTTTGAAATCAAAATCCAAAATATTCACACTTGGCAATTATAATACAATCACAATGACAACTTGAGTTCAAACACTCAATCATAATCTTAAATCAAACACGACTCGCGTGTCAAACACCCTAATGCAATGCATATATGCCAAAATGCATGGACTCGGAATTCCAAACCAAAACCCTCCTCAAAGGGATGTAAATCATAATTGTATCGCCTATCACAGGCCGAAGTACTAAATTACCAAGGTGCTACCTATCACGGGTCAGCACGATTTACTAAAAATGTAAATCGTAAATGTACCGTCTATCACAGGCCGAAGTACTATTTACCAAGGTGCCACCTATCACGGGTCAGCATGATTTACCAAAAATGTGCAGTCTATCGCAAACCTTACACGACGCGACAATCCACGCAAGGATAAGATGAACCAACAAATCACATTGAATCATCTCGTGGCCCATCCGGTCACCACTATCACCATGGCCCATCCGATCGCCATGTACTATGAAATGCATGAGCATACTCTAACTCTATCCACGACAATCATTAAGTAAATGCATATATTAAAAGATTCCCCATTTTTAATACTCGTTTAACTCTAACGATTTTCACGACAATCATTAAGTAAATGCAGATATTAAAAGATTCCCCATTTTTAATACTCATTTAACTCTAACGAATTTCAAATTCCACACAGAGCATACTCAAACATTTATTTTCCACCACACACATCAAATTCAATCTACAATTTACATTAAATTCGATCATTTTAAAAATCACAAAATCCACACCAAGTTCAATCATCAATCACCAATCACCACAAATTTCCACAAAACTCAAACATAACGCATGCCAAACTAATTTTCACAAACCACAACTCAAACATATCAAATTTCTTTTCCTCAACAACACACATAGATGAATCAAATTCCTTTTCCATGAAACACTCATCAATTTCACCAAAAACCCAACTCCAAACTTTCACTCATAAAAGCATTAAATTCATTTTCCTGAAATCTACACTTCAAACCAAACAAATTTATTTTCCACACAACCACAAATAAGTCCCTAAATGCAAACTAAAAGTTTAGAAGGATCCCTTACCTTAACGTTAGCTTTAACGAGCAATTACGGTACCGCGAGTAATTCCGATAAAATCTCCGCTCGCGACGTCGCTTCTAAAGTTAGTTCACTAGCACAATATCATGGAGGTGAGAAACTTTCCCTTCTATCTCTTCGCGAAACGAAGCTTAGATCTAGAAGAAAAGTGAAGGTTTGTATTTGTGGGTTTTTGGTTTCGTGAACTGAGGAAGAAGGCAAAAGTTATTGCAAGCAGGTTTTCTGTTTTCTTTCTCTTTCCTTGCTTTCTTATATATATATATACAAGCATTACTTAATATATATATATATATATATATATATATATATATATATATATATTATTAAAACCAAACCACAAATATCTAAAAATATCTAGATATTTCATAAAATTACCATTTCATCCATCACTTCCCAAACCACTTTTTGTTAAAAATATCAACTCTCGTCGCAACTCAGTTGACAGATACAAATTTTCAGCAACCTGAGTATTTTTAACAAAACTGTCCGGTATTAAATTCTTCGTAACGTAAATAAATAAAACTATTGCTCGACGAATAATTTAATCGGGGATCCACAAATATATTTGACATTAAATTCCCAAAATACCAAAATACAATAATTTGGCTAAAAAGCCTCAGATTTCAACACTAAAATACCCTAAAATTGCATAATTTAGGATTTAAAAACTATGGTCTTACATGGGGTCTCTACCTAACTATTCGGCCTTACAAAAAATAAAATAAAAAACAATAGAATCGTGAATAAAATGAGAGCCACATTTCACCAGGAAAGAAAAACAACAAACTATTTCAGCAAAATAACTTTATGCATTTTGAAACAGCAATATAACAAAACAATAAAAATAGGAAACAGTAGGCATGTCCTTGAGGCAAACATTAAATGGTTATACAATGAAGACTGTGACATAGAAAGTGTACCATCCTGATGGTATGTTCAGCAATGGATATAGATCCACCAATATGGACAACTCATTTTTTAGAAGAATCGTGATTTTTTTAGCTTGATTTGAAATCTCCCTATACAACAGATCCATCCATATCTTCTCAAGATCATTCCAAACAATTTCTCCTATCCAAGTTGGACACTTGCGCTTCTTTCTCACTTGCATCAACATATCAGAAAGACGCATTGATCCTTTTGTATTTGAAGATATTCTTAATATGAAAATTATGCTCAGAAAACCAAGCAACTTTCTCCTACAACGTTACATTACAAATAAGTTATAATCTATTAATTAGTATCCACACAATATTTGAACTCATTAACAGGATATATAACTTCGACTTACACCAAATATGTCGAACCATCGTTCAAAGTTAATTATGGGATTGCTCCCCAGCAAGGATACAAATCAACATATTGTGATGTAATGACTGAGGTGAGGGCCCTCGAGGCCACCCTACACGTTAGCCATTTGTAAACAATTTTTAAAAAAACACAAAATTTTGAAAAATAACTTGAAACGAACCCTAATCCTCATGTAGTAATGAAAAGTTAATCATAATTTGTTACATACCCTCGACCATCCATTCATATCATTGTTCTCCCATCATGCGCAACTCCATGACTAAGATTAACAGCTACAACTTTCATACAGACAGTGGAACCAAATTCAGAATGATAAGAGGAGCAACATGCAGTAAACATCATACAATAGATATTGTGTGCCTGAAACCCAAATGCTTGCGCTTTGAGGGCATCATACGCTGCATAATGTATAAAATTAGGTTTTTCTCACATTGTAGATATCTTTTTTGTTACTTTTAAGTTTGGAGACTTGTGCCCTATTAGAGAAACTCAGATGAGGTTAGTTCTAACACCATTATAGGAATTTTATCAAGAATAATTCATGAATCTTTCTTGTATTTCTTACTTAATCTATATCTTTTGTATCTTTTTCAACAGCAACTAAACTCTATTTGCTAGGAATAACTGAAACAAGATGAAACCCTTATTTGTATGATTTGATCTCTAGTTATATGAATGAGTTTATTGAACTATTTTTCTCATCTATGTGCTTAATGTTTTTTATTTCTTGATCAACTTTAAATTATTTTACAATTCTTATTTTGAAACAGAAGTAGACTTTACGAATGCTTCAGATGAGAAATTCATGATATTGTAGTCTAGGGATAAATGAAAGTCATGAAACCAATTAAATTATTTACAGAGGCAATAGTTTAATGAGAGAATTCTTGAACTGTAAAGTTTAATTCTAATCTTAAATCTACTAAGGAATTAGGACATACATTGGAATTAAAGGTTTTGTTGCTAAGGAATTAAGGAAAAAATAATAAAGAGAATTCGGTAATAGTTCAATAAAGTAATTTAGTAACTATGATGAAATTAGAAACCAAGATTGAATTCTTAGTGAAGCTCATCCTTGACATTTTTCTTATTATAAAAGTTTAATTCTATTACTCTTGTTAGATTCAAATATAATTTCATTCAATTCAGAAAATTTTTTGTTTAATTTTTGTAATTAAACATAATTCGATAGTAAAACGCAATCCTTGAGTTTGACATTCGGTACCATCATTTTAATTATTACTTGCAACAATTCAGTATACTTGTTAATTGTATTATCATTATTGGATCTTAATTTATTTACTTAATTGGATTTTTTTGCTCCCCAAAGTTGATGGCTTGCGATCGACCAAAACATTAGTGGTTTGATGATAAACTAGTCCCTATTATGAAGGTACCAAAATTAGGTACACAACGATCATACCAGAAAGATCTACTCCTAAAGATTAACAAAGGCAAAAGTTAAGCATCCATAACTATCAAGCAAGATCAATTCAATTTTTAAAGGAAAGCTCTTGCAAATCGTGCATAGATTTTCAGTTCATATACTAAGAATGTACAACTGTCATATCGGAAAAAGAATCACTCAAAAGGATCAAAGGCACAACTCAAAGCAAAAGTGTCAAATGATCGTTCTCCAACAGTGTAATATTAACCTCCAGATTGATAAACATTCTCCAACATGTCAACATCAATCAAGATCATTCTCCCGCATGATAACATCATTCTCCAACATGCTAACATCATTCTCCAGCATGTTAAACATCAATCTCCATAATGATAACATCATTCAGCAGAAAGTTCTCATCAGTCTCCAAAATGATCATCAATCTCCATAAATGATCATATCAATCTCCAAAAATGATGATATCAGTGTCCAAAATGATTAGATCAATCTCCAGAATGACCAGACCAGTCTCCTGAATGATCAGACCAATCTCCAGATTGATTATCAATCTCCAAGATGATCAAAGACTAAGTCTCCAGATTGATCATCAATCTCCATAATTTTCAATAAACATTATGCAACAGTTCATCATCATTCTCCAAGTTGTTTTGAGAGAACCAAAACTCCAGATCGAATCAATGGCATCAAAAAATATATATGAAGTATAAAGCATCATTAAACACAAGAGAAATATGATCATGAAAGAAGAAATAAGTCCAATCAAACATAACGATAAAATGTTCAAAGGTTGGAATATTTTTAATCATATAAATTTGTCTTTGGTCAAAACTGACAGAGTATTACCAACAACTCTTTTTTACCATTATTAAATGTCCTAAAAGCCTAAAAATGAAGGCCAATGCTCAAGGAAAATGCAGAGCTTCAAGTACTAAGCAATTCATTACTCATTTCAATCATACTTGAATTTCTCTCACTCACATACATTGAATCCATTCTGATTTTTTCCATTTGATTCCTATAATCACTATTGTGTATTTCTCTGTAAAAGAATCAGAACTCAAACAAGTGTTGAGCCTTATCAGATTCTAACAAAACAAACTCATCATTATTATAAAACTCGAACTATAAGAGTTTAATATAGTTTTGGTAGATTGTAAGAAATCCTATCAAGAATGATAGGTGACCTGATTGAACTCCTTTCTTGGTGGAAAGGTTTTAACTTTGTATCATATCAAGGTTGATCTTAGCTAGGTGCTATAAAACCAAGAAGATTCTTTGTTTTGAACACTTAGTGGAAAATCTCACGGTTGTGAGGACTGGATCTAACTCGGGTTGGGTGAACCTTGTGTAATATCTCTTCCCTTATCTATTTACTTTTAGTATGATTGATTATCAAGTTAAATACATAAATTGAATTACTGATTTTAAATAACCAAGAACGTTCTCTGTTTTCTAGTTAAAACCAAAAACGTTCTCCATTTTCTGTTTTCACAACCAAGATCAATCTTGGGTTATTTTCTTAAGTTTATAACAATAAATTTTAAATAGAAACATTTACAATTCAAACCCCCCCCCCCCCCATTTCTTGTAAATCGACATTGCTACTTCAAGTATCCCCACATGGAATGGCCTTAAATATAAGTTATTGGAACAATACTTTCCCTCAGTTGGGTTTAATAGAAAAAGCCAAGAGAATTCAAGTTACAAACAAAAAGCGGGAGAATCTCTTTGTGATACTTACAAGAGGTTCAAGAGTTTACTAGTAGGGTGCTCCAATCATGCTTATGACGACATTGCTCAAATAAATATGTTGGATGTTACAACAAGCAATTATTTAAATTTCAAAACTTCATTAGAAGCACGAAAAATTATCAAGATCATGACATGAAATGAGCATATGATGTTGTATGATAGAGGTGGTGGGTCAAAACGTAGTATGTTGGAACTGAATTTTGGTTTGGATCAAGGGAAGCTGCTCTCAAAACAGATAGGAAATGTTATCACCACTGAGATAAATAAGGGGATGGCAGCTCTAAATATACAACCCCAAGTGGCCCCAATTAAATTACTAGAACATATAGGTTGTGACTTTTGTGGGGGAGCACATAAAAATGGAGCTCGTGAAATACCAAATGATGATATAGAAAAACAAATAGAGGTGAACTTTGTGGGTAACAATGGAAAGTAGAATAATCTCTACTCTAGTACGTACCATATAGGTTGGAGAAATAATCCAAATTTTTAATGGAAAGATCAACAGGGTGGATCTCAAGGTCAACAAAGAGCTCAATCAAATCAAGCTCTATCTTGTAAAACTGCTTGACAAATTGTTATTGAGAAGTTAACAGTGGACACAAGTGCTTTCATTGAAGAGTCAAGAGCCGTCCAGAAAAATCACTCAACTTCAAAAGAATCTTAAGACCCAAATGGGTCAAATTTCTCAACAACTAGCACAAAGAGTGCTAGTAAATTTTCCTAGTGACACAGTTTCGAATTCCCGAAATAATGTCAAGGCTATGATAATAAGGAGTGGCAAGGTAATTGAACTAGTACCACCTAAAGCCAAAAAGGATGGGAATGCATCAATTTCAACCCACTTGGAGGAAATGGTCACCCCAACATCAATTGAAGAGGACATCGCTCTTGAAAATAAGGAAGAACCTGTGGTTCAGAAAAAGGAGGTCATGCGAAAGCCTGAAATTCAACTTTCGTTACCTTAAATATTAAAAAGGAAGAAACTGAAAAAACAATTTGGTAAGTTTCTTATTGTTTTTAAAAATTGCATATTAACATTCCTTTTGCATAAGCACTAAAGCAGATGTCGAGATACACGAAGTTCATGAAGGTAATTGTGTCAAAGAAAAGAAAGATTGGCAGTGAAACAATGATGCTTACTAAATAGTGTAGTGCTATTCTATAGAGTAAGTTGCCACCTAAGCTCAAGGATCCTGGAAGCTTCTCTATTCCTTGCACTATTGGGGATAAAACTTTTGGGAAGACCTTGTGTGGTCTTAGGGCTAGTGTGAATCGTATGCCCCTTTCTATATATAGAAGGTTGGGCATTGAGATAGTCAAAGACACATAATTGATGTTATAGTTTACATACCACTCAATGAAACACCAATATAGGGTGGTGGAAGATGTGTTGGTCAAAGTAGATAAGTTCATTTTTCTAGTGGATTTTGTGGTACTAGACATGGAGGAAGACAATTATATCTTTGTGATCTTGGGGAGACCATTCTTAGCAATAAGGAGAGCTATGATTGATGTAGCGGATGCCACATTAACCTTTAAGGTAAATGAGGAAATCTTTATATTCGATATTCTAAAAGCCATGGAGCATTCAAAAGAAAGAGAAGGGTGCAATAGAATTAAGATTTTTGATTTGATAATCGAAGAAAGCGTTGAACATCAAGTACCTACTCTACCTTTAGAAAGAGTGTTGTGCTTATCCCGTGATGTTGTTAAAGATAGTGACGATCCAAGTTAAATATGTTTTTGCAATGTTAGAAGCATCATCATCTTACTCCTCTCACTTCCATACTAGATGGGAAAGGGAATAAAGAAAAGCTTGTAGAGAAAAAGAAAGATAATTCACTTGTTTAGCTCAAGCAATTTGCACATCACTTGAAATATGTACTCCTTGGTGAGAAAGGTGATGTGTTCTTTGTGTCATGTAATACACCTTGACAATGGTTGAGGCCTCATGCTAATGACTTTAAAGAAGCGCTTCATGGGAGGCAACCCATAGGTAGAGGTAATTTTATTTTTGCACTATTATTTTTGTTATTTAAACGAGCACTACGATGAATAATTTTTAACAACTTGAAGTTAGTCTTAAGTTATTTGTTTGTGATTTTAAGTTTTAAATTATAATTCTTCGATTATGTTCATTATTCAATTTGATGAATTTTACTTATGCATACATTGTTGAATACTCTTTGGTTGTGGTCTTTAAAAAAATGAGTGACATGTTTGACATCATTTTGGTATTTCATACTCTCTCTTATTATCCTAGTTGAGAGCTTTTGAGCCTAAACACTTTAATTCTTTGTTGTGTGATTATTTTGACATGTGTTTGTTGTATTTTGATTGCTAACTAGAATTTTTTCAAGCCTTTGGTAGCGTGATGCATGTTCTAGGATTTGAGTGATAAATTCATAACCCTTGCTAAATACTTGAGAGAAATTTTGGTGGGATTGTGCGAAGAGATAGTAGAACTTGATGAATGAATGCTAAATGGGTTGTTCTAAGTTTACAAATGGTGTTTTTTTTCTTTTTTGGTGAGAGTAAGCAACCTTTGAGCATGATAAATATTTTGTAGCAACTAGAACCATGAGGATTGAGTTTGATTTGATAGGAGGAATTGAGTTCAAGCTTGCTTTTAACTGCACCCAATTTGAGATTAATTGTTGCTTGGGGACAAGCAACAAACTAATTTTAGGGTTACGACAACTTTTCATCAGATGCATATTTTTCATTGTTTTTAGTCTTATTTAACTTTATTTGTTAGTTAACTTAAGAAGTTATTCTACATATTTTGTTGATTTTATTTCTTGGAGAAAAAGCAACATGAGTTATGCTGAGTGTTTCAGTCATATATGGAGTTTTAAATGTCCAATCGGAGTAAAAAAAAAAAGTGCAAACGAAAGCTAAGATCCATAGCTGCAACTTTCATCTGGACGGAGAAACCAAATTAGGAATCAAAAGAGGAGAAAAATGCAATAAATGTCGTAGATCAAATGTTTTGCATTTGGAGCGCAAATTGTTGCGCCTGGAGTGCATGATGCGTTGCAGAATGCATAAAACTACGTTTTTCGCACTTTCTATATATCGTTTTGGTTATTTTTAAGTTAGGAGACTTGTGTCCTAGCAAAGAAACTTAAAGGAAGTTGGTTCTAACACCATGGGAAGAGTTTTATCAAGAATCATTAATGAATCTTTCTTGTAATTCTTCTTTAATCTATATCTTTTGTATCTCTATCATGAATAACTAACCCTATTTGTTAGGAATGAGTGAAACAAGATATAACCATTATTTGTCTAATTTGATTTCTAGTTATATGAATGAGTTTATTGAATTATTTCTCTCATCTCTGTGCTTATTCACACACACACACTTATCATTCATACGACGTATGGACCGCTTCAATTTCTCTAATTTTTATTCTAGAGAAAATGAGACAGTCAAAATAACAAAAATAAAAATCCTTATCAATAAACAAAATAAAAAAAAAAAAAAAAAAGAAACTTAAGTATCGAAATCTATCTCTTCAATTTGTGCTTCCAAATGTTAAAATTCTTCATTGGTATCACCATCATTCATCTACAAAATAAAAATAATATATTCAATAAGTAATTAGGATCTATATTTATTAAAGTTAATAAGGACACATGTATGTGAGAGCAATACATAACCATTTCCAGATGAATCGATTTAAATGCAACAAAGAGAGCACTTTCAACATACTATGAGTAGAATCAATGTTATCATCTTTATTCTTTGATAAAGTAACAACTATTTCTAAACGTACCACCTATCACGGGTCTGTACTGTTTACCGAGGTGCCACCTATCACGGGTCTGCACAACTTACCAAAAATCGTAAACCATAAACGTACTGCCTATCACGGGCCCGTACCGTTTACCAAGAAACGTAAGTCGTAAACGTACCACCTATCACAGGTCTGTACTGTTTACCGAGGTGCCATCTATCACGGGTCTGCACAACTTACCAAAAATCGTAAACCATAAACGTACTGCCTATCACGGGTCTGTACCGTTTACCAAGGTGCCACCTATCACGGGTCTGCACGGTTTACTAAAACAAACATTAAGTAAACGAGACATTAAGAGATTCCCCATTCTTAATACTCATTTAACTTAAGCGATTTTCAAAACAAACATTAAGTAACCAAGACATTAAGAGATTCCCCATTCTTAACGCCCAGTTAACTTAAATGATTTTCCAAAACAACATTAAGTAAATAAGTCATTAAGAGATTCCCCATTCTTAATACTTATTTAACTTAAACGATTTTCGAAACAAATATTAAGTAAACGAGACATTAAGAGATTCCCCATTCTTAATTCTCATTTAACTTAAAAGATTTTCCAAAACAAACATTAAGTAACCAAGACATTAAGAGATTCCCCATTCTTAATGCCCAGTTAACTTAAACGATTTTTCAAAACAAATATTAAGTAAACGAGACATTAAGAGATTCCCCATTCTTAATTCTCATTTAACTTAAACGATTTTCCAAAACAAACATTAAGTAAACAAGACATTAAGAGATTCCCCATTCTTAATACTCGTTTAACTTAATGGTTTTCAAATTCCACACAAAACAAACTCAAAACATACTTTCACATTCACTCCATAATTCACACCAAATCATTTTTCCACACAAAACACATCTCAAATTCTATAATTATCAAATATGAACACGCCGAATACGACGACATAAATCAACAAAATCCATCACTCAAACACAACAAATTTCATTTACTCAAAATCATACATAAATGAGTTAAATTCATTTTCCATGAAACATTCATCAACATCACCAAAACCCCACATTAGAATTTCACCCATAAAGTACTAATTCGTTTTTCCCCAAATCAACGCTTCAACCCTAACAAATTCTTTTCCACACAACCACAAGTAAGTCCCTAAATGCAAACTAAAAGTTTGGAAGGAGCCCTTACCTTCACGTTAGCTTCCACGTTCGATTACAGTACCGTGAGTAAATTCGGTAAAATCTCCGCTTGCAACGCCGCTTCCAAAGTTGGTCCACTAGCACCGTAGCACGGAGGTGAGCAACCTTCCCTTCTATCACTTCTTGAAACGAAGCTTAGATCTAGGTGAAACAGGGAGGTTTGTGTTTGAATCCCTAATACCGTTTTTCTTCGTTTTTGAATCAACGAGGAAGAGTGAAGTTGAGAAATCCTTGTCCTATCACCCACCAAGTCTTGGGTTTCTATTCTTGAAGTCAAAGAACGAAAAAGGAAGCAAAACCGATGAACGAAGAAAAAGGGAGAAGGTGGGTTCGCGCGTGCAGAGGAAGAAGAAGGGAAAATACTTTGTTTCTCTCTCTCTCTCTCTCTTTTCCTTTCTTCCTTTTTCTTTCCTTTCTATTTCCTTTCTTTCTAATTCCTTTCTTTCTTTTTCTTTATATATATATATATTTATATATATTAATTACTTTTAACAAATATCTTCAAATCTAGATATTTATTAAATTTACCAGTTTACCCATAACGCATTAAATTCTTTGTAAAGGATTCACCGCAGTTAATTTAATTTATTTATCGACGAGTAATTCTAATCAGGCATCAAAATATCTTTTTGGTCATATAAACTCCAAAAAAATTAATAACTTTGGCTAAAAAGCCTCCAAGTTCAATACCAAAAATACACCAAAATACATAAAGTACACTTTAAAATTATGGGTCTTACATTACTACCCCCCTAAAATTAGTTTCGTCCTCGAAACTATGCGTCGATAAATAACTCTGGGTGTTGTTCTCTCATCTTGCTCTCCAGTTCCCAAGTCGCATCTCCAGTAATTGGGTTCCAAATCACCTTGACCAATGAAACATCCTTGGTCCTCAATCGCTTAATCTTCATGTCATCAATTCTCACAGGCGGTACTTCGAATGACAGGTTATCCTTTAGCTGGATCGTGTCTGGTTCGATCACATGAGATGGATCTGCAAGATATTTCCTCAACTATGACACATGAAACACGTCATGAATATTGGACAGTATCGGAGGTAATGCAATCCGATAGGCAACAGGCCCAATTCGTGCAGAAATCTGATATGGTCCAATGAATTTCGGAGTCAACTTCTTTGATTTCAAGGCTCTACCAACTCCAGTAGTAGGTGTGACTCTCAGAAGTACATGGTCACCCTGTTCGAATTCCAAAAGTCTGCGACGCTTGTCCGCATAACTCTTCTGACGATCTTGTGAAGTCTTCATTTTCTCCTTGATCTTCCTTACCTTAGCTGTGGTCTGTTGCACCATCTTTGGTCCAACAATCATATTTTCACCGTCCTTATACCAACACAAGGGCGTTTGACACTTGCGCCCATATAAAGCCTCATATGGTGCCATTCCAATACTTGCGTGGAAACTATTGTTGTAGGCGAACTCAATCGTAGTTTCATTCCCAACGCTTCGTGCAATGCTCCCCAAAATGTAGACCTCTGTTAGCTGATCTACCTTATAGGTGGTCTTTACTGGCGAAAGTGTGCGGATTTAGTCAGTCGATCCACTATCACCCATATAGAATCATTCTTTCTCCTTGTCTTTGGCAATCCAGTTATAAAATCCATGGAAGTGATGTCCCACTTCGACTCAGATATATCTAAAGGTTGCAACACCCCAGCAGGTCGCTGATGTTCCACCTTGTACGGAACATCCATCTAGTACCAAACCTAAACACTAAGTATGACACCGATACATTGAGTACAATGTATCATTACCTAATGATAGGGCTTCCAATCCATACCAAGAATGATCATGGGTTATTGTAGAGGTAAACAATTCAAATTAATCGAGAAATCTCTATTATGGACAATTACTTGGCAATGTAAACATGCAATATTTTCAGTCAAAGTCTTAGCAGGCATAAAAACAACCAAATCAAAAGGGTAGTGACGACGCAGATAACTTCCAACGATTCACACAATCTGTAGTAATGAAGGAATGGGTTGTCCCCGAATCAGAAAGTGTAGTTAGGGGGGCTACCTGTAATCGCACAGTCATATTGAATCAAATTGCTAGATAAATTTCCAACTTCAGCGTCGACGCAATAAACATGTGCTCTAGCAGTAGGAAAATTAATCCTAGCTACATTCACCATTGGTTCCACCTTCGGAGCCTTGCAATTCTTTGCAAAGTGCCCTGGTTTATGGCAATTGTAGCAAGTAGGACTGTTAAAGGTACAAGCATAAGCATAATGTCCCTCTTCTCCATATCGGAAACATCGTATACCTTGTCCCACTTGTCTCCCAAAGTCTTGGTTCCCTGGGTTATTCTGTCCCCCATTGTCATCATGTGGTCGATTATAAGGTTTAACAACTTGTTTTCCCTTGTTCTGATACTTCACCCGACTAGGTCTTCCTGAGTTAAAATTGCCTCCTCGGCTAGCTCTTTTATTCTTCATATCCTCAACTTCTCTACATTTTTCCACAAGAACTTGGAAACGTTGAATTCCCAAGGGCAAGACAAAGTCTTGAATCTCATACTTTAGTCCGTCTTGGAAACGATGACACATGAATGGTTCATCAGTCTCTTCACGGAAAAACCTGAAATGTCTCGATAGCGACTCAAACTTAGCGGCATATTCGCCCACAATCATGTTCCCCTGATGCAGTTTCAGGAAATCATCACCCAGCTTAGTGCTGGTACTCATCGGGAAGTATTTGTCTAAAAACTTTCTTTTGAATGATTCCCAGTTCACCTCCTCGTGAGCCGATCTCATTAACAATCTTGCACTCCTCCAACAGTACTCAGCATCCCCTAGTAGCATATAAGTGGCATAGTTGACCTTTACTGCCGCCTAACAGTTAATCATTTCAAAGATCTTCTCCACTTCTTGGATCCACTAATCCACTTTCTCTGAGTTCTCATCCCCCTTAAACTTAGGAGGATTGTAACGACGGAGGTCTTCTAACCCTCTCGACTCCGCAGCACGGATCTCTCTTTCCTTCTTTTTGAGATCACGTTGAGTCTTGACAGCAGTCTGTGCAGCAACAGAAGCAGCCATGTTATTCATAGCCTCCGCCATCTGATCATCCCTGTTGGCATTGGCTCTCGGAACGTCATTCCTCCTTGGCGGCATTGTTTCCCTATAAAACCATCATCAAGTACAGTCTTAACACTACTTCAATAATTCCAAAAATAACTTCCGACCACATCAGCACATAATAATTATTCTGAACTTGACAACTCAAACCACCTAAACGGACAAATGATCAGACAACAACTCCTAACCTACAATCTAGAACTAAAGGTTCCACGGCCCACAAAGAAAACCAAACCAAAGCTCTAATACCACAATGTAACACCCCATTTTTCAAAGCGAGGGTGTATTTTTTTTTTTGAAAGTAATTAAAATAAAACAGAACAATGACCAAGGGAAATACCCTTGGACAAACATTTAAGTCATTATAATTTACAAGCAGCGGAAAAAGTTCACAAAATATAAATTCAAAATGTTTACATATCAAAAGTGGTACAGTCTTCCAGTTTACAAATAAAAACAACCCAAAAGAAAGACATCCGTTCCCTCTGTGTCAACCTAGCCTGATCATTTTACAAAACCACTAAACACCCTGTGTGATCTCCACGTGCCCCGTGAGATCCTCCTAACGTAGCTCCAGTCAAGCATTCCCATCTACATTCCCATCCACTGGGTATGAATCGGTAGGATAGTCCTGGCTATCATCTGAGGGCAAAGCCCAGATTTCCACAATAGTTGTAAAGGGTCACCAACCGAAATTAACAATTAACACATAACATTCAAGTTTTTAAATGCACAAAATAATATTTCAACTTAGCATACACCTTAAAAGGGTTTCTATATGCCAAACATGCATAAACCAAGTTGAAAAATGAAGTTTTTAACAAAACAACACTGCTGTATTCGAATACAGTATCTTTGTATTCGAATACAGTATCTTTGTATTCGAATACAGTATCTTTGTATTCGAATACAAGGCTATTTCAGCATTCAACAGCAAAACAGCATGTCTGTATTCGACTACACAGCAAGTCAGTGGCAAAACAGCATGTCTGTATTCGACTACAACAGTTTGTATTCGACTACACAGCAAATCAATGGCAAAACAGCATGTCTGTATTCGAGTACAGCTTGCTGTATTCGAATACACATCAGACAGCAGCAGAAAAACAGCAAAGTTCAGCATTTTTCATCTTTTTAAAGGGTTCGAAATCAATCAACACTTACACACAAATCCAAACAACCACACTTAGCAATTATAGCGCAATCACCACGACATCTTGAGTTTTGAAATAGTTTTGCAATCAATCACACTTACACACAACTCCAAAACAAAACACTTAGCGATTATAACACAATTACTACAACATCATGAGTTTTGAAATGGTATTACAATCGAACATGTTATCACCAAATTCTAAAACATAACACTTAACACTTATAACACAATTACTACAACATCATGAGTTTTGAAATGGTATTACAATCGAACATGTTATCACCAAATTCTAAAACATAACACTTAACACTTATAACACAATTACTACAACATCATGAGTTTCGAAATGGTATTGCAATCAAATATGTTATCACCAAATTCCAAAACATAACACTTAACACTTATGACACAATCACTACAACATCATGAGTTTTCGAAATAGTATTGCAATCAAACATGTTATCACCAAATTCCAAAACATAACACTTAACACTTATAACACAATACCCACACGGACAAAATGAACCAACAATTCACAATTTAACAGGGTGTAGTCTCTCACGGACAAACACCTGTGCAGTCTCTCACGGACAAACACAATTCACCAGGGCGTAGTCTCTCACAGACAAACCCCTGTGCAGTCTCTCACGGACAAAATCAATTCACCAAGAAACGTAAGTCGTAAACGTACTGCCTATCACGGGCCCATACCGTTTACCAAGGTGCCACCTATCACGGGTCTGCACAACTTACCAAAAATCGTAAACCATAAACGTACTGCCTATCACGGGCCCGTACCGTTTACCAAGAATCGTAAGTCGTAAACGTACCACCTATCACGGGTCTGTACTGTTTACCGAGGTGCCACCTATCACGGGTCTGCACAACTTACCAAAAATCGTAAACCATAAACGTACTGCCTATCACGGGCCCGTACCGTTTACCAAGAAATGTAAGTCGTAAACGTACCACCTATCACGGGTCTGTACTGTTTACCGAGGTGCCACCTATCACGGGTCTGCACAACTTACCAAAAATCGTAAACCATAAACGTACTGCCTATCAAGGGTCTGTACCGTTTACCAAGGTGCCACCTATCACGGGTCTGCACGGTTTACTAAAACAAACATTAAGTAAACGAGACATTAAGAGATTCCCCATTCTTAATACTCATTTAACTTAAGCGAATTTCAAAACAAACATTAAGTAACCAAGACATTAAGAGATTCCCCATTCGTAACGCCCAATTAACTTAAATGATTTTCCAAAACAACATTAAGTAAATAAGTCATTAAGAGATTCTCCATTCTTAATACTTATTTAACTTAAACGATTTTCGAAACAAATATTAAGTAAAAGAGACATTAAGAGATTCCCCATTCTTAATTCTCATTTAACTTAAAAGATTTTCCAAAACAAACATTAAGTAACCAAGACATTAAGAGATTCCCCATTCTTAATGCCCAGTTAACTTAAACGATTTTTCAAAATAAATATTAAGTAAACGAGACATTAAGAGATTCCCCATTCTTAATTCTCATTTAACTTAAACGATTTTCCAAAACAAACATTAAGTAAATAAGACATTAAGAGATTCCCCATTCTTAATACTCGTTTAACTTAATGGTTTTCAAATTCTACACAAAACAAACTCAAAACATACTTTCACATTCACTCCATAATTCACACCAAATCATTTTTCCACACAAACCACACAAAACACATCTCAAATTCTATAATTATCAAATATGAACACGCCGAATACGACGACACAAATCAACACAATCCATCACTCAAACACAACAAATTTCATTTACTCAAAATCATACATAAATGAGGTAAATTCATTTTCCATGAAACATTCATCAACATCACCAAAACCCCACATTAGAATTTCACCCATAAAGTATTAATTCATTTTTCCCCAAATCAACGCTTCAACCCTAACAAACTCTTTTCCACACAATCACAAGTAAGTTCCTAAATGCAAACTAAAAGTTTGGAAGGAGCCCTTACCTTCACGTTAGCTTCCACGTTCGATTACGGTACCGTGAGTAAATCCGGTAAAATCTCCGCTTGCAACGCCGCTTCCAAAGTTGGTCCACTAGCACCGTAGCACGGAGGTGAGCAACCTTCCCTTCTATCACTTCTTGAAACGAAGCTTAGATCTAGGTGAAACGGGGAGGTTTGTGTTTGAATCCCTAATACCGTTTTTCTTCGTTTTTGAATCAACGAGGAAGAGTGAAGTTGAGAAATCCTTGTCCTATCACCCACCAAGTCTTGGGTTTCTATTCTTGAAGTCAAAGAACGAAAAAGGAAGCAAAACCGATGAACGAAGAAAAAGGGAGAAGGTGGGTTCGCGCGGGCAGAGGAAGAAGAAGGGAAAATACTTTGTTTCTCTCTCTCTCTCTCTTTTCCTTTCTTCCTTTTTCTTTCCTTTCTATTTCCTTTCTTTCTAATTCCTTTCTTTCTTTTTCTTTATATATATATATATATATTTATATATATTAATTACTTTTAACAAATATCTTCAAATCTAGATATTTATTAAATTTACCAGTTTACCCATAACGCATTAAATTCTTCGTAAAGGATTCACCGCAGTTAATTTAATTTATTTATCGACGAGTAATTCTAATCGGGAATCAAAATATCTTTTTGGTCATATAAACTCCAAAAAAATTAATAACTTTGGCTAAAAAGCCTCCAAGTTCAATACCAAAAATACACCAAAATACATAAAGTACACTTTAAAATTATGGGTCTTACAGTATTTCTACAATCTCAATTTGCAAGATATTCAAATCTACCACCTCAATCACCTTCTAGCATAAACAACAACAAAAGGAACAAATACGAATTAAAGGGTGAGAAACCTAGTTAGACATTGCACTTCTCATAGCTACTTGAAGCAAGTAATGCAACATGAAATTTGCATAATGTCTCTTGTATCCACTAACTTTTCTTTCAGCAAGTTGATCACATTTTGAAATGTTTGAAGCATATCCATTAGGTATTTTTTTTTCTTTTTTTAGTACAACACAAAGAGTAGTCTTTTCCTTTGTAGTCATGGGGTGATGTTTCTTTCTAAGGCCCATGTCTTGTAAATCTAAATGGGTATTTTCATGATCTTTTGTCTTTCTTGGGATATCCAACAAAGCTCCAATTATATTATCAAATATGCTTTTCTCTATGTGCATTACATCAAGATTGTGGGGTAAAATACTGTGCTTCCATTATGGAAAATAAATAAAAAAAAATGTTTTTTTCTCCCATGGACCATCATTACATTTATTTTGCATCTTACCAAATGCATTGTCAAAGCCCTCTAAAAAATCCAAGATATCTTCCCCTTTTAAAAATTCAGGTGGTGGCCTATTTTTTGTACTCCCATTGAAATCCCTTGCATTTGATCTATATTTATGATACATAGGCAAAAAAGCACAATGGCCCATAAAACATATCTTTCGACTATGCTTCAAATAGGTCAAATTAGTGTTATAATTACAACCAGGACATGCAATTTTCCCTTTTGTACTCCACCCACTTAACATAACATACCCATGAAAGTCACTAATAGTCCACCAGAGAGTTGGTCGTATTTGGAATGTTTGCTTTAGTGATGCATCATATGTTTCTACTCCCAAATCCCATAACACCTTTAACTCTTCAATCAACGGTTAAAGGTACAAATCAATATTATTCCTTTGAGATTGTGGTATAGGTATTAATAAAGACAACATAGAATAGTCAGGCTTGATTCAATACCAAGGTGGAAAGTTATATGATATTAATTAGACAGGCCAAGTACTATGAGACACATTCATGGTTCTAAAGGGATTAAATATGTTGTTGGACAATCCAAGTCTCATATTAAAGCAAAGTCTAAACGACATTCATCAAATTCTTTCCATGCTTCTCCATCTGCAGGATTCCTGAACTTCCCATCTTTCAAACGCTCTTCTTCATGCCACCTTAATTAGCTAGTCGTCTTTGAACACATAAACAACATTTGAAGTCTAGGAATCAATGGAAAATGCCTTAAAATTTTAGCTGAAACTTTATAAGATTCACGATTTTTTCCAACTTGATGGTTTCCTTAGGTAATTTCATTCCAACGTGGAGCACCACAAACTTGGCATGATGTGACATTCTCATAATCTTTCCCAAAGATCATGCAATTAATTTGGGAAGCATCGATCTTTTTATAATTGATCGCTAAGTCCTTTATCATGCCTTTAGTTTTATTGAACGTATTAGGGATGTTCAATGAAGGCATAACTTCTTTCAACAATTAGCATTAAATGATTCATTTCTCCAACCATACAGACAATTCAATAAATATAGGTGAATTGTAAAATATTCTATGTTTAGGGTGAATTGTGAAATATTCACATCTCTTTTAATTATTTGTCTCTACTTTTATATCTCTTTAGGACTTTCTCTCGGTTTAATGCTATTCGCATCTCTATCTTACTGTCACCACTAGATAATTATCATAATAGCTCTTTCTTTTTCTTATTTTATAATTTACATGTTATCTCCCTTAATAGATAATCAATACACCTTTCAAATAGGAAAACCAAACTATTAGAAGAATAAATATGATGCGACCTGTGAATATGATTAAAAGGTATTGGTCAATTACCTTCAATTACCAATTTCCTTAGACATTTGATGTTGTTGTTGATGTAATTCAAATTTTTAGACAAGATTCAATTTGTTTTCATTGCTTCAAGAATCACTAGGCCATATCACACCACATGTAAATTAATGTTGTTTTTCTAGCTCTTGAGTGATATAGCATAATCCAATGACTAATATATATACTTTTGACAAATCTAATGATGTGTTTGTATACATTTTAATGATATGTTTGTATCTAATGATGGAGAAAATACAAGTTGAAATCAATAGACTTAAGAAAAGGGATTTTAAAATTGATATGTTGAAGGAGCAAATCGCTTTCTTGTTGCAAATGCAAAATTCTAGAGAAAAGAAGGTAAAATTGTTTTCATAACAAACCTATTTAACAAACCATGTGAGATTTGTTTGTCCTTGGTTAAAAATATCAATTGTGTAATGATTGCTTTTAGCTATATGAGAAATTTAGCAAATTAGCATTTGACAATATTTATCAAGATTCATTAAGGTAAATATATACATTTTTTTTCGGGCAACAAACATAGAATCACCAATAGATGGTAGACGTTCATCTGAGTCTAGCTACCAATCTAATGATGGTGGAACAACATCATTAGGGACTAATTAGATATTTTGATATGTTTGATGGAGTTTTTTTGTATGTTTAGCCACTCCACTAATATTTTGAATATTTAAACTACTTTATTTATTATTTTAGTTAATTTAAATGTATGAATTGGTATTATTTCTTTTAAAAAAATTATATAAATTGGATTTAGGTACACTAGTTATATACTTATTATGTCTTTTGAATTATTTTTATTTCAATTAATAAAAAATAGGAAAAAATTGTATCATATATTTTTATTTTAAATTTTAGGTTTGTGACAGTTCAAACTGCATCAAAATAAATATAGTGATGGTTCGAACTGTTGCAAAATGAATGTCGAGGCAATTAAGAAATCATCGCAAATGTTGCCGATGGTTTTTTGAACCGTCGCAAAATGGCCTCGCGACGCACAAATCTGCAACTGTTGCAGAACTGTCACATTCATCCATTTTAGGTGGTTGGAACCGCCGAAAACGTCCCTTGCAACCGCCGCAAACCAATTTTTTTTCTTGTATTGAATCCTTATGCTATTAAATGATTTCGTACTACCTTCCTTGTGAACCAACTAGTGTTGTAACATTCAACACATTGACACGAAATCTCTTTTCCGGGAGGTTTTCCTTTGGTGTATGCGTAATCTAGAAGGAAACAAAAATCGACACCATTTTGATACTCTTTATTCTCTCCAGCCAATTTTGTCAATTTGTTGTCCATCGAGTTTATGAGGAGACTACCATATATGACAAATAATTTCAAAGGGATGTTAATACATATTCCATCAAAATCTAGATACGCCTAAAGAGGCCCTTATGCTAACCAAATTTTTATTAAAGATTTTACGATAGATAATTTATCATCATCTCCTCTCAAAATCCTTTTATTATTTTATAAAATTTTAACCAATTTTTTTGAAAATAACCTTTTTAATTTGATTTTTTCTTATAACATGACATAGATTGAGTAACTTATTAATATATTATTATTAGTATGGTGTTCGATACCTGTATTATATCATCATGTGTGAACATAGAAAACAAACAACAATTTGAAAATTGTAGTTCAAGCAAAGCAAAGCACCTTAGAGATCAATAATTAATTCCAATTTTTTCTGGAAGCTTCTATCAAAGTCTCTATAAAACTCAATTTGAAAAAAGGAAAGCAATAAATAAATTTACAAATTTATAAATTAAGGTAACAATAAATAAATTTACAAATTTCATCAGGGTTTATTTTCCTCTAATTTTGCAAAAGTTTCTATATTATCCAAGCCCATATTTTAATGCACTTTAGAAACAGCTGATGCCAACAATAAACAACCACGTCGTGGAGAATTGGAATTTGGAGACAAGAACCACTAGTAAAATTCACTACTTCCCATTATTCAACAAACAAAAGTTGCCAAAACATATATTTGAAGTTCTTGCTACCTATGCAATAAAAAAAGTTGCCAAAACATATTGGCAAGTAGAACATGCTTGTATACTATTACTATTCAATTTAATGAGTGAAACTTACAACTAGACTAGTCAATGTTGATCTTTACATGATAAATACAACCAGACCATTTCAAATTTCTGCAAACACTAATACTTAGCACTAATTACTTAGGACATTTTGCAAACACTTCAATGCACATTAAGGATATTAATGCTCTAACTATGATGGTTTTTCTCACTAATTAACATAATGCAAAGAGGTTAAAATAAACAACCAATATTTCAAGTTATATGAACAGTCAATGCAAATAACCATATATCCATCCTTGATGCTTCAAGTTTTTCAACGTGTCTATAAGATTAGAGAGATGTATTTCTCATATTTTAGAATCCAAAGGATGTCATAGATTAAGAAACAGAAAATAGGAAATCGAATAAAAAGCCAGACCAAAATCAATCATTTGAAGATGATTATAGACTTACTTTTAGAGTAATGCAAAAGCAACAACGTAATCGATGGAAAGGCTGAGTGGTAATAGAGCAAGGATGAAAATACATACCAAAATCACCAAGTCACGAAGAGGTAAAAGTTTTGCAAGTCTTGCAAGATGCCAAAACCCTAATCGATGCAGATGTTGAGCGATACAGAAACCGTAATTGATGCAGAGTTGCAAGAAAAAAGGGGGAAATCGCGAGAAAATTGTAATCGATACATAAATCCTAATCGATGTTTTTCTCTTTTTTCATCCAGGTCGAGTGATGTCAGAGACGAGAGGGTTCTTGAGAGAGACGAAAGAGAGGGTTACACAAAGATTGTTTTGTGTGAAAATGATAGAGTTTGTGCAATGAAGGTTATGTGAAGATTATTTTGTGTGAGAATGATGGAGTTTGCGCAAGGAGGATTTAGGCTGAAAATCGATTTTTGTGGGCAATTCTGAAACGCGCGCGGTAATGAAATATATTAGTTTTTTTTTTCTTTCAAGAAGGTTTTTGCTACTAGAACTGTTTTAATAAAAACAAAACAAGAACAGTTATTTAGTGTTATGCAAATTTATCACTAAATAGCGAGAACAGTTCTAAAATGTTGCTGTAGAAATTATGAATTTTATTGTTCAACTACAATGAAATATTAAAATTGTTCTCTGTTTGACTCTACAAGAATGTTTTTTTTACAATAAAAAATTAAGTGTTGCCGTAGTACTAAAATGTAGTAGTGATTATTTCTAACTTACTTGTAATTTATATTACCTTAAAATAGATAGTCATTAATATCAATCTTTATCTTCTAACTTAATATGCACACCTAACAAAGATAATTATTCCTTATCTGTTTATTTTTTGTTATCGTTAAAACATAAAATAGAGATGATAGTAAGTAAAAGTCTAGGGGTAGACATCGGGCGGTTTCGGGGCAAAAGTGTGAAACCGGCCCAATCCGCGGGTGAGATTTATTGGCCCAATTTCGTCCATTTTTTAAATCGGGTACGTTGGGTTCGGGTACATCGGGTGTCGGTTATGTATGGGTGGGTAAAAATGGGTTGGACTTTATTGGGCTTTTTTGCTTTATTTTAAAAAAAAAAAAATTATTGAGCCTATTTTTGCTTTATTTAAAAAAAAAAATCTGGTCTTTTATAATTTATTGGCACAACCTGTCAATCTGGGCTTTGTGTCTTTGTGATAAGTAGTGCTACTGCTACTGTGTATTTTAATTTTACATATTAATATATAATATAAAATTAATAATATTAATGTATAATATAAAAATAATAATATTAATATATAATATAAAAATAATAATATAATTCGGTCGGGTTCGGGTACAGACGGATCAAAATTACTCATCTGAACCCGACCGTGTAAATTTATATGAATCATTATTTTTCACCCGCTCAACCTATCAACCCGAAGAAACCCGTCCGCAAATTTAAATTTTTAATTGGATCGGTCAGGTTCAGGCGGGTTCGAATATTATGTCCACCCCTAAATAAAACCTTCTGCGCTAAGAATTAAAATTACATTCCTAATGATGTAATCAATGAGCCTTAAATAGCCATGCTGGCTGTATGAATTAGATATGAGAATTATTCACTCAACCTTTCCTTACCATTAAATCTGTATCTATTGCTTCAACTCCCAATCACCAAGTCTTATTCAATCATTAGCGCTTCTGAAGGCAACTAGGATTATTCCGATTAAATCCCTAATAATCCAAATTGGTACTTTCCTTTTACTATTGTTTCCCGTACACTAAGAGCATCTCCAACGGCAGCCAAAATGAGTTCGTCCGCCAGCGTGTAATTAATTAACTTCCAGTTTTTGTGGGTTAACCGTTGGAGTTGTTACAAGATGTCATCACGGTACTGTCAAGAAGGAACGGTGCTTCACAATTTAATAATAATAAAATTATAACCGCTACCTTTTATTAATTTATTAATAATAATAAATTTATCATTTTTTATTAATTTATAGCCGTTAACTTCTTTTTAATTTATTAAATAATAATAATTTTGTAACCATTAGCTTTTTTTAGTTAATATACCACTATTAGCCTTTTTTCCTTTAATTACGATTGTTAGCTCATTAATAGGAATAATTTGTTACTCATACTTTTTCTTCACAATTTAAATTTATTATTTACTTTATCATTTTTAATTATTTATGTCATGTATTTAACATTTAATTTTTATTATTGTTATAAAAATTTAAATTCAATTTTATTTTAATTTTAAATTTTTTATTTTAATTTTAAATTAAAATAATATATAATAATATTAATTAAAATATTTAAATTAATATTTTAAGTTATAATAAAATTAAATATTAATATATAAATTAAAGTAATGGAATATAATATGATTTTTTAAAAGTTAAATCGTTAAAAATAAATGAGTTGATTTAGGGTGATGTGGCATAGTAGAACTTGAATCATGTTGAGTTCACCGTTGGAGTAGAAAAGGAGTGAATTGCTTCAAGATGAGTTTACCAAATTTAAGAATTTTTAAATATTTTTACCTCAATTAAGATTTTTTTCTTAGAAAATTTTTTAAATTTATTTTATACAAAAAAATATGATTTAATTACAGTTTTGATTCCTCTACTTTAGCTGAATTACGAAAATCTATTATCATAAACAGTGTAGTGTGGCTTAAAAAAATGACACATACCAAAATTATGTTTGAGAGATCAAAATTGAAGAAAAATAAAATGAGAAACTACTTTCGTGATTCAACAAAAATATGAGGATCAAAACTGTAATTAAGGCAAAAAATATTGAAATTTTTTTTTTCAAAAAAAAAAGTTAAAGCATTTTTTTGGAATTTTTTTTGAGAAAAAGCAAAAATATTGTTTCCTGAAAGAATTTTGATTTTTTTCTTAAAAATTATTTTTATTGAGAAATTTTTTAGGTCTATTTTTCTCAAAAATATTTTGTCAAAAGAATTTCGAAATTTTTTACATCTATTTTTTTCGGAATAAAGTCGTTTTTTTTTGTCAAGATTTTTAATTTTTTTTTTAAATAATTAGTTCGAAACTGATTTTAACTAAAAATTTATTTAAAATGTTAAATTAGTTTATACTTATAATTCAGTTTCAAACTGATTCAGAACAACACTAAACTTATTAGAAAATAGTTTTCAAAAACTGAAACAAATTATATGTGATCAAATAAAATTTAATTTTTACACCATTAACACTTCAGAAGTGTATGTCCAGCCAGGGGCAGAGCTTTGTAGGGACAGGGGGTGGTCGCGGCCACCCCAAACTTGTGAACTCGAACTTGCCTCATCTGCTTAACCACTCCTCGCCGCCTCTGCCCCGTTTCGCTCAAACTTGTGATTCTATTCACGATCATCTGCGATTCACGCTCAATCTTTCTCAAACTTATGATTCATTCTCATTTGCTTAGCCGCTCCTCTGCTCACTGCCTCTGCCTTCTGATTGCGTCACTCCTCTACTCGCCGCCTCTGATCAACTCCGCCTTGGCCGTTCGTCAATCGTCAAAACTCAAAAGGTTCGAATTTCAATTTCGTATTTTTGTTTATAATCAGAATTGATGTTTGGAGTTTTGATTTGAAGTTTTGTTAATGCTTATTTGGAGTTTTGATTTCGAGTTTTGTTAGTTGTGAGTTTGGAGCTTTGATATGAAGTTTGGAGTTTTGATTTGGAGTTTCAATTAAATGTTAGTGCTTATTTTTTTTTGGAGTTTTTGTGTTGCATATAAGGTGTTTGATTTTATGTCTATATAAAGTATTTGAGTTTTGTTGTTGCAAATAAGGTGTTTTGATTTTATGTTTCCTAAATTGGTTGAATTAGATAAGTTTATGAGAATAAAGAAGAGTAAAATAATTGATTGTTTTGGAGTTTTGTTTGTTTGGAGTTTTTGTTTGTTTCAAATTAGATGTTATTGCTAATTTTTATATAGAGTTTTTTTGTTGCATGTAAGGTGTTTGATTTTTTGTCTATATAAAGCGTTTGAGTTTTTTTTGTTGCATATGTTTGATTTTTGTTTCCATTTAATTTTCACTGAAAAGATGTTTTATGTTTCCTAAATTGGTTGATTTAGAGAAGTTTGTCAAAATCTAGTTTCGGCTGATGTCTTAGAGAAGTTTGTCAAAATCAGTAAATGAGCATTAAGAATGGGGAATCTCTTAATGTCTTGTTTACTGAATGTTTTGTTGTGGAAATCGTTTAAGTCAAAAGTATATTAAGAATGGGGAATCTCTTAATATGTCTGTTTGCTTAACGTTTGGCGTGAAAATCGTTAAGCTAAATGAGTATTAAAAATGGGGAATCTTTTAATATCTGCATTTACTTAACGATTGTTGTGAATGGAGTTAGTGTATGCTCATGCATTTCATTTGGTAAATTGTGCTGACCCGTGATAGGTGGCACCTCGGTAAACTGTATTGACCCGTGATAGGTGGTACGTTTACGATTTACTTTTTGGTAAGTTGTGCTGACCCGACCCATGATAGGTGGCACCTCGGTAAGTAGTACTTTGGCCTGTGATAGGGGGTACCCTTACGACTTACGCTTTTTCTTTTAGTAAATCGTGCTGACCCGTGATAGGTGGCACCTCGGTAAACAGTACTGACCCGTGATAGGTGGCACCTCGGTAATTGGTACTTTGGCCTGCTATAGGCGGTACAATTATGATTTACGGCCCTTCGAGGAGGATTTTGGTTTGGAATTTCGAGTCCATGCATTTTGGCATATACGCATTGCATTAGGGTGCTTGGCACACGATTCGTGCTTGATTCAAATTATGATTGTGTTGATTTTGCTAAGTGTTATGTTTTGAACTTATGTGTAAGTGTGTTTGATTCAAATTATGATTGTGTTGATTTTTGCTAAGTGTTATGGTTTGAAACTATGTGTAAGTATGTTTGATTCAAATTGTGATTGTGTTGATTGTACTAAGAGTTGTGTTTTGGATTTGTGTGATAGTATGTTAGATTGTAAAACGTTTTCGAAACTCGTAATGTCGTGGTGATTGTACGGGTATTGCTAAGTGTTAAGGTTTGGAGTGGTGTTTGAATATGATTGAGTTGGTTTATGTATATTTGAAAGAATATACAGGGAAATCGATTTACCCAATCGATTTGATGAGTTACAGGGGCTCTGTTTTGCACGAAATCGATTTACCCAATCGATTTTGTAAGTTATATTTCAAAATCATTTAAGAAATCAATTTGGTAAATCGATTGGATTCAATTGGATTCAAGTCAGGGGCTTTGTTTCCCAAAAATCGATTTGTTCAATCGATTGGATTCATTACAGGGGCTCTGTCTTGTCTGTCAATCGATTTACCTAATCGATTGAGTCAATCGATTTACCCAATCGATTGATTTAAGCCCAGAGTTCAATTTTCACTAAAAACTTTCAGGAAATTGATTTCCCCAATCGATTGGCTCAGTGGAAAATCTTATTCTGAGTTAGATAATTGATTTCTCAATTGATTTATCAATGTTTTGGTTAGTTGTATATTACTTGATATTTTGAGAACTTTATTTGACTTCATTTACATTTGGCAAGCATTATATGAACTTTTAGCATATGGGAAAATCCTTCTAAGATGCATGATAAGTTAAGAAGGTTATTTGTGCATTTAAAAGCTTAAATTTTATGTGTTAACTGTTAATTTTCGGTTGGTGACCCTTTACAACTATTGTGGAAATCTGGGCTTTGCCCTCAGATGAGAGTCAGGATGATCCTACCGGTTCGTACCCTCCGGATGGGAATGTGGATGGGAGTGCTTGATTGGAGCTACGTTAGGAGGATCTCACGGGGCGCGTGGAGATTACTCAAGGCATATAGTTTTTGTTATGTATAGAATGATCAGACTAGGCTGTCACCCAGGACACATATGTCTTTCTTTTGGGCTACTTTTATGTTAAGTTGGAAGGATGTACATGTACTATTGTTGACATCAGGACATGCTTTGGATTTATATTTTGAAAAACTTTTCCGCTGTTTGTAAATTATAATGACTAAATTATATATCCAAAGGCTTTTCCTTATGTACTTACTCTGTTTTATTTAAGTTCTTTTAAAAAAAAATACACCCTCGCTTAGAAAAATGAGGTGTTACATTTGTGGTATCAGAGCTTTGGTTTGGTTTTCTTTGGGGGCTGTGGAACCTTTAGTTATAGATTGCAGGTTAGGAGTTGTTGTCTGATCATGTGTCGGTTTAGGTGGTTTGAGTTGTCAAGTTCAGAATACTTATTATGTGCTGATATGGTCGAAATGTTATTTTGGAATTATGGAAGTAGTGTTAAGACTCTACTTGATGATGGTTTTATAGGAAAACCATGCTGCCAAGAAGGAATGACGTTCCGAGAGCCAATGCCAATAGGGATGATCGAATGGCGGAGGCTATGAATAACATGGCTGCTTCTGTTGCTGCACAGACTGCTGCCAAGACTCAACGCGATCTCGAAAAGAGGGAAAGAGAGATCCGTGCTGCGGAGTCAAGAGGGTTAGAAGACTTCCGTCGTTACAATCCTCCCAAGTTTAAGGGGGATGAGAACTCAGAGAAAGCGGATCAGTGGATCCAAGAAGTGGAGAAGATCTTCGAAATGATTAACTGTCAGGCGGCAGTGAAGGTCAACTATGCCACTTATATGTTATTGGGAGATGCTGAGTACTGGTGGAGGAGTGCCAGATTGTTGATGGGATCAGCTCACGAGGAGGTGAACTGGGAATCATTCAAAAGGAAGTTTTTGGGCAAATACTTCCCGATGAGTACCAGAACTAAACTGGGTGATGATTTCCTGAAACTACATCAAGGGAACATGACCGTGGGCGAATATGCGGCTAAGTTTGAATCACTATCGAGGCATTTCCGGTTTTTCCATGAAGAGATTGATGAACTATTCATGTGTCATCGCTTCCAAGACGGACTAAAGTATGAGATTCAAGACTCTGTCTTGCCCTTGGGAATTCAACGTTTCCAAGCCCTCGTGGAAAAATGTAGGGAAGTTGAGGATATGAAGAATAAGAGGGCTAGCCGAGGAGGGAACTTTGGTGCAGGAGCACCCAGTCGGGTGAATTATCAGAACAACAAGGGGAAACAAGTTGCTAAACCCTATAACCGACCACAAAGTAACAACAGTGGGCAGAATCGCTCAGGGAACCAGAATTTCGGAAGACAATTGGGACAAGTACTTAGGTGTTTCCGATGTGGAGAAGAGGGACATTATGCTAGTGCTTGTACCTCTAATATTCCAACCTGCTACAATTGTCGGAAGCCAGGGCACGTGGCCAGGGATTGCACGGCTCCAAAGGTGGAACCAGTTGTGAATGTAGCTAAGGCTACTCGTCCTACTGCTAGAGGACGCATTTATTGTGTGAGTGCTGAAGAGGGGAATCCATCTGGCAATCTGATTCAACGTGACTGTGAGATTGCAGGTAACACTCTAACTGCACTTTTTGATTCGGGGGTGACCCATTCCTTCATTGCTATGGATTGTGTAAATCGTTTGAAGTTATCTGTGTCTGATTTGCCGTTTGATTTGGTTGTTTCCACACCTGCTAAGACTTTGACAGTAAATTCTGCATGTTTACATTGTCAAATAACTATTCAGAATAGGGATTTCTTGGTTAATTTGATATGTTTACCCCTACAATCACTCGAGGTCATTCTCGGTATGGATTGGATGTCTTACCATTATGTGATCTTAGATTGTGCTCGTAAATTGGTTCTTTTCCCCGAACTAGGAGTTGTTAAGTATTTAGCCGCTAACAAACTCCGAGTGTCACTAAGTGAAGGAACTCATGAATTTTTGTCTCTGGCTAATGTGGAGGCAAAGATAAATGTGAACATAGAAGATGTGATGCTTGTCAATGAGTACCGGGATGTATTTCCAACGGAAATTCCAGGATTACCACCGGTAAGAGAAGTGGAATTTTTCATTGATTTGCACCCAGGAACAGGACCAATTTCGATTGCGCCGTACCGAATGTCACCATTGGAATTAAATAAGCTCAAAGGTCAAATTGAAGATTTGTTGAAGAGGAAATTTATTAGACCAAGCGTATCGCCATGGGGAGCTCCAGTTTTGCTAGTTAAGAAGAAGGACGGAAGCTCACGCTTATGCGTGGATTATAGACAGCTTAATAAGGCAACTATTAAGAATCGTTATCCTTTGGCACGCATCGATGATTTAATGGATCAGTTGAGAGGGGTCGCGATATTTTCGAAGATTGACTTGAAGTCGGGTTACCATCAGATTCGAGTAAGGGAAGGAGAGTATGTGTATGCTCATGCATTTCATTTGGTAAATTATGCTGACCCGTGATAGGTGGCACCTCGGTAAACTGTATTGACCCGTGATAGGTGGTACGTTTACGATTTACTTTTTGGTAAGTTGTGCTGACCCGACCCGTGATATGTGGCACCTCGGTAAGTCGTACTTTGGCCTGTGATAGGCGGTACCCTTACGACTTACGCTTTTTCTTTTAGTAAATCGTGCTGACCCGTGATAGGTGGCACCTCGGTAAACAGTACTGACCCGTGATAGGTGGTACGTTTATGATTTACGCTTTTTAATAAATCGTGCTGACCCGTGATAGGTGGCACCTCGGTAATTGGTACTTTGGCCTGCTATATGCGGTACAATTATGATTTACGGCCCTTCGAGGAGGATTTTGGTTTGGAATTTCGAGTCCATGCATTTTGGCATATACGCATTGCATTAGGGTGCTTGGCACACGATTCGTGCTTGATTCAAATTATGATTGTGTTGATTTTTCTAAGTGTTATGTTTTGAACTTATGTGTAAGTGTGTTTGATTCAAATTATGATTGTGTTGATTTTTGCTAAGTGTTATGGTTTGAAACTATGTGTAAGTATGTTTGATTCAAATTGTGATTGTGTTGATTGTACTAAGAGTTGTGTTTTGGATTTGTGTGATAGTATGTTAGATTGTAAAACGTTTTCAAAACTCGTAATGTCGTGGTGATTGTACGGGTATTGCTAAGTGTTAAGGTTTGGAGTGGTGCTTGAATATGATTGAGTTGGTTTATGTATTTTTGAAAGAATATACATGGAAATCGATTTACCCAATCGATTTGATGAGTTACAAGGGCTCTGTTTTGCATGAAATCGATTTACCCAATCGATTTTGTAAGTTATATTTCAAAATCATTTAAGAAATCGATTTGGTAAATCGATTGGATTCAATTGGATTCAAGTCAGGGGCTTTGTTTTCCAAAAATCGATTTGTTCTATCGATTGGATTCATTACAGGGGCTCTGTCTTGTATGTCAATCGATTTACCCAATCGATTTAGTCAATCGATTTACCCAATCGATTGATTTAAGCCAAGAGTTCAATTTTCACTAAAAACTTTCAGGAAATTGATTTCCCCAATCGATTGGCTCAGTGGAAAATCTTATTTTGAGTTAGATAATTGATTTCTCAATTGATTTATCATGTTTTGGTTAGTTGTATATTACTTGATATTTTGAGAACTTTATTTGACTTCATTTACATTTGGCAAGCATTATATGAACTTTTAGCATATGGGAAAATTCTTCTAAGATGCATGATAAGTTGAGAAGGTTATTTGTGCATTTAAAAGCTTAAATTTTATGTGTTAACTGTTAATTTTCGGTTGCTGACCCTTTACAACTATTGTGGAAATCTGGGCTTTGCCCTCAGATGAGAGCCAGGATGATCCTACCGATTCGTACCCGCCGGATGGGAATGTGGATGGAAGTGCTTGATTGGAGCTATGTTAGGAGAATCTCACGAGGCGCGTGGAGATTACTCAAGGCATATAGTTTTTGTTATGTATAGAATGATCAGATTAGGCTGTCACCCAGGACACTTATGTCTTTCTTTTGGGGCTACTTTTATGTGAAGTTGGAAGGATGTATATGTACTATTGTTGACATCAGGACATGCTTTGGATTTATATTTTGAAAAACTTTTCCGCTGTTTGTAAATTATAATGACTAAATTATATATCCAAAGGCTTTTCCTTATGTACTTACTTTGTTTTATTTAAGTTCTTTAAAAAAAAAATACACCCTCGCTTAGAAAAATGAGGTGTTACACTATACATACTAAGTCCCACATTGTTTAGAAAACATATGTGAGTTTACTTCCATCACTATATAATGAGCTTCAAACTACTGTGAAAAGCACACCAAAGTTAGATGTTTTTTCCAACTTTCTTTTTTCTCCCTCTTATATTCTGCTCGCCTAACTTTTGAGCCACTTCTTCCCTTTCTTTCTGTCCATTCGATTTTAGAGTGGTTGTTATATCGCAGTCCCTTCGATTTTTAGAGCGGTCATTATGCCGCCCGCAGTCCTTTTTGGTTTTTACACTGGTTATTATGATGCAGTCCCTTCCGGTTTTTTAGACCTACATTTTTTAGAGCGGTCGTTATGTCGCAGTCCCTTTGTTTTCTAGAGCGGTTGTAATGTCATAGTCCATTTGTTTTTTAGAGCGGTTGTTATGCCGTAGTTATGAGTGGTCGTAGTACCGTAATTCGAATGACTTTAACTGTCATATTGAGAATGACTTTATTCGTCATATTGAGAGTGGCTTTAACTGCCATATTGAGGGCGTAATTCTAGAACGGTTTTCTATGGTGTAATGGAACTCCGATACAGTGAATATGGGCTTTTTTATCTTGGGGACTTCGTGGTTGATAGTCTGCCTTACACAATTTGGGCAGTGCCGCGAAACGTCTTAAAGAGAGCGACCTAGTCCGCGACTCAACCGCGTAATATCTTCGGTAGCATAAATTGTGATTTTTAAATAGTTTTTGAAACTCAAAATCCAACAATTTTAAGACGTTTCTTTCTGTAACACCCCGTTTTTCAAAGCGAGGGTGTATTTTTTTTTAAAAGAACTTAAATAAAACAGAGTAAGTACAATAGTACATGTACATCCTTCCAACTTAACATAAAAGTAGCCCAAAAGAAAGACATATGTGTCCTGGGTGACAGCCTAGTCTGATCATTCTATACATAACAAAAACTATACGCCTTGAGTAATCTCCACGCGCCCCGTGAGATCCTCCTAACGTAGCTCCAATCAAGCACTCCCATCCACATTCCCATCCGGAGGGTACGAACCGGTAGGATCATCCTGACTCTCATCTGAGGGCAAAGCCCAGATTTCCACAATAGTTGTAAAGGATCACCAACCGAAAATTAACAGTTATCACATAACATTTAAGTTTTTAAATGCACAAAATACCTTTTCAACTTAGCATGCACCTTAAAAGGGTTTTCCATATGCTAAAAGTTCATATAATGCTTGCCAATTAAAAATGAAATCAAAATAAAGTTCTCAATCCCTCAAGTAATACATAACTAACCAAGACATTGGTAAATCAATGATCAATCTGTTATCTAACTCAAAATAAGAATTTCAACTAAGCCAATCGATTTCCAAATCGATTTCCTGAAGGTTTTTAGTGAAATTTGAATTCTGGGCTTAATTCAATCGATTGGGCAATCAATTGGGCAATTCATTGACAGCATAGCTGAGCCACTGACTTAATGCCAATCGATTGGGCAATTGACTGGGCAATTGATTGGGCAATTGATTGACAGCATAGCTGAGCCACTGACTTAATCCCAATCGATTGGGCAATTGACTGGGCAATTGATTGGGCAATTGATTGACAACATAGCTGAGCCACTGACTTAATGCCAATCGATTGGGAAATCGATTTCCCTGCATATTCTTCCAAAAATACATAAACTAACTCAATCACATTCATACACAAATCCACATCTTAACACTTAGCATTTTCAACACAATCACCACGTCAACTTGAGTTTCGAAATCGTTTTACAATCTAACATACTATCGCACAATTCCAAAACATAACTCTTAGTACAATCAACACAATCACAATTTGAATCAAACATACTTACACATAGATTCAAACCATAACACTTAGCAAAAATCAACATAATCATAATTTGAATCAAACACACTTACACATAAGTTCAAAACATAACACTTAGCAAAATCAACACAATCATAATTTGAATCAACCACGACTCGTGTGCCAAGCACCCTAATGCAATGCGTATATGCCAAAATGCATGGACTCGGAATTCCAAACCAAAACCCTCCTCGAAGGGCCGTAAATCATAATTGTACCGCCTATCGCAGGCCAAAGTACCAATTACCGAGGTGCCACCTATCACGGGTCAGCACGATTTACTAAAACTCGTAAATCATAAACGTACCACCTATCACGGGTCAGTACTGTTTACCGAGGTGCCACCTATCACGGGTCAGCACGATTTACTAAAGAAAAAGCGTAAGTCGTAAGGGTACCGCCTATCACAGGCCAAAGTACTACTTACCGAGGGGCCACCTATCACGGGTCAGCACAACTTACCAAAAAGTAAATCGTAAACGTACCACCTATCACGGGTCAATACAGTTTACCGAGATGCCACCTATCACGGGTCAGCACAATTTACCAAATGAAATGCATGAGCATACACTAACTCCATTCACAACAATCGTTAAGTAAATGCAGATATTAAAAGATTCCTCATTTTTAATACTCATTTAACTTAACGTTTTGCACGCCAAACGTTAAGCAAACAGACATATTAAGAGATTCCCCATTCTTAATATACTTTTGACTTAAACGATTTCCACAACAAAACATTCAGTAAACAAAACATAAAGAGATTCCCCATTCTTAATGCTCATTTACTGAAACGATTTTCAAAAACAAACATTAAGCAAACAAGACATTAAGAGATTCCCCATTCTTAATTCTCATTTAACTTAAACAATTTTTCCAAAACAAACTTTAAGTAACCGAGACATTAAGAGATTCCCCATTCTTAACGCCCAGTTAACTTAAACGATTTTCACAAATACACATTAGATAAACAAGACATTAAGAGATTCCCCATTCTTAATACTCATTTAACTTAATGGTTTTCAAAACAACATTAAGTAACCAAGACATTAAGAGATTCCCCATTCTTAACGCTCAGTTAACTTAAACGATTTTCAAAACAAACTTCAAGTAAATAAGACATTAAGAGATTCCCCATTCTTAATTCTCATTTAACTTGAACGATTTTCCAAAACACACATTAAGTAAACGAGACGTTAAGAGATTCCCCATTCTTAGTACTCGTTTAACTCTAATGGTTTTCAAATTTCACACGAAACAAACTCGAACATAATATCCAAATCAATGAACGATTCACACCAAATCACATCATTCAACAACCATCAAGTAAGAACTCACCAAGTACGACGACACAAATTAACACAATCCATCACTCAAACACAACAAGTTTCATATACTCGAAATCATACATAATGGGTTTAAAATTCATTCTCCACAAAACATTACTTAAACCCTAACCAAATTCTTTTCCACACAACCACAAGTAAGCCCCTAAATGCAAACTAAAAGTTTGGAAGGAGCCCTTACCTTCACTTTAGCTTTTTCGTTCGATTACGGTACCGTGAGTAAGTCCGTTATATTTTCCGCTCGCAACGCCGCTTCCAAAGTTGGTCCACTAGCACCGTAGCACGGAGGTGAGCAACCTTCCCTTCTATCACTTCTTGAAAGGAGGCTTAGATCTAGATGAAATGGGGAGGTTTGTGTTTGAATCCCTAATACCGTTTTTCTCCATTTTCGAATCAAAGAGGGAGAATGAAGTTGAGAGATCCTTGTCCTATCACCCACTATCAATTTCGAATTCAAAGGAAAGAAAAGAGAGCAAAAACGAGCAACAATGGAGGAAGGGAGAAGAAGGGGGTTCTTGCGCAGAGGAAGAAGAAGAAGTTATGTTTTCTTTTTCCTTTTTCCTTCCTTCTATTCTCTCTCCTCTCTATTTCCTTTTCTTTCTTTTCTAATTTTCTTTTCTAATATATATAACTTATAATTTAACAAATATCTAGATATTTATTAAAATTACCATTTCACCCATAACCTCTCCAATCCACTTTTGTCAAAAATATCTACCCTCGTCGCAACTCAATTGATAGATAAATTTTTCTGCAACCAGATATATTTATAACAAAATTGCCCGGTATTAAATCCTTCGTAACGGAAGTAAATTATTTCCCGACAAATAATTTCAATCCAATTTCCAAAAATATATTTTCGGCCTTTAACTCACTAAATACCGAAAACTAGGTTAAAAGCCTAAGCAATTTAACACAAAATACCCTAAAATTGTATAACTTAGGATTTAAAATTACGGGTCTTACATTACTACCCCCCTAAAATTAGTTTCGTCCTCGAAACTTAAAGTACGAGTAGCAATCCTCACTAGGTTTGTACTCAAATTCAACATACTAGTCACAACTTGTTTCACCTGGCCTTCTCGAAAAAAGTGTTGCCTACCCCTTTTCATAAGGTGCTTAATAACTCTGCATCCATTCATAGTCGGTAAGGCTCGTCCATTCCATTCAACATGGTTTTGTCTATTACCGACAAGAGATTAAGGATGATCAGTCCCTCAATTTGTCAACAAATAACCAACAACCATGATAGTGGCTTAGACTATCTTAACCGAACTGTAATAGCGCTCCTTGCAACTTACAACTGAGGTTATCTCAATGTACAAGCAGTCAACAATCTTCTCAAGGTCCATTGAGTTTCCCTTATTTTCCTATAACTTTGATCCTGTCGACGAAGTAAAATATCCCATACCTATGTCACGTAATCTCATTTGCATCCACTTGGTACGAAACATCCATTTGGTATCGAACTGAAACACTTAGAATGACCCCAACACACTGAGCACATAACAATCACTACATCCGAGAACTCCTAAATTTCTCCCTTGTCCACAAATCCTCGATTTTTCTTAAGTCGTACAACTACGTCAAATTGTAGTGTTCTTATCAGTATGTTATTTCCAGTCATAAATTTAATAATTCCATCCCCACATATGCTTGGTGATCAAAGCTTCCTCAAATATTTTCGAAATCATGCCAAAGACTATACCACTTGGGACACACAGATTTCCTTTCAGTTTAGTACTTCATTTCAAGAGTCACGTTTTTCATTAAGATCCAACTTGAATTTAATTCACAGATCAAGGTCTACATTTGTCTCATGCCTAACACTTCAAATTCACGCTTCACTAGAAAATTTCTTACATACTTCGCAATTATGCACTAATTCGAAAATTATTCTCCTACATCTACTGCCAACATTCATTATGATACTTCTCAATTCCGTTGTGTCCTTCATTTGCAACTTGATGATTATCTTTTCATTATGACAAGTCAGATGCATTGAATTCACTCCATCACTTTTCCATTTATACAAACCATAAATTTCTACCATGAACCTTGATACATCTTCATTGCAGTGATTCCAATAAATCAAGGCTTACTAATCCCCACCAAACTTTTCCATTTCATGTTCAATCGTTTCCTATCAAACAAACATTTAACTCCTTTGATTGACGAACACAATAACAACTCCTATGACATGCACTCAAGTAGTGCCTTTATGTCGTTGGCATACCTTTATAATAATAATGTCTGAATTATAGTGGAGATAATTCTTTTCTCGAATCTTTAATTGTCATAAGCTACATCTCTATGTGCTGCTCCAACAAGTTTTCTTGGCACATTTTCCAAAATTTGGTTCACTCGCTGGATTCTTATTCCTTCTCAACCTTCACCGAGATATAAACTGAAAGAATCCTAACATTCGAACGTTCTAAAGAATTATTCCTCAAACGTTCTTTCCTAAGAAATAATTCTCTATAACTTCATCCTCATAAATTTTGCAGTATAATATCTCAAAAACCCACATACCTTTTTTTGTCCATCTAGTTACTGAAATGATCATTTCAAATCTTCACGCTTGACTTCCCAAGACCAACAACTAAACCATAAATCATTCATTCCATCTCTTCTTTTACACTTTCTATCAGTTAATAGGATTCTCAAATTTGATCTTCAAAATCTCTAAACACTTCCATCCTTAACATGAATCATTTATCACTTGCCTGCCTCAACTTCTTCGATTATGAATGTCCTAAGCATTACTTGGTCCTCCATCCAACCTTGCGAGATTTTAAATCATCAGCTAAAAATCAACCATCTTAGGGTCCCAAATCAAATCTCGAATAATCCTTCAGTCCTATCAAAATATTAACATCCTCTTAGTAATTTCCATCCTTTAATAGACTCTCAAACTTATATTACCGCAATCTCGAGTATTCTCGTACTTGATTACTTCAAATTCCACTTAATGATAACATAGAGTTCAATACATCAAGGCTTAACTCATTAGGTTTTTCTGAACATCGCTCAAAATTCACACTTACGTGTCTATAGATTCATCCAATATTACTATCCATACTTAATAATCCAAGTTCCGAATCCAGTCTAACTCGAATGCTCGACTTTATCCCTCAAGGTATCGACTATTCCTCAAAGCGTATTTTATCTAACCAAGGGAGTATTTACTCCTAGTGTGCAAAGCTCCCTTAACTTCAATACCAGTCTCTTTCATTGACACCTAAGCACCAAATGTTATTCCAAATGGAAGCCTTATCTTCTCAACAGTTCCATGATGTTCACATCTCCTTGACAGTTGTCAAACTTCATCCGGTTTTATACTGAAATCTACCAGGAAAGCATCTAATACTTTTCTTAACAAGAGTCCTCAACTTAGATCTTTACTTGAAATCCCTTATTAGTCTAATGTTAATTCGTCCATACTCATCATCTTCGAGTTTACACCAACACATAGCTTATGTGTCCTTGGAACCATTTTATAAATTTCATGCCATCATGATTTGCTTCATGTCTGCTTGACAATTCGTCATCTCGAAGATCTTTTCCATTTCTCGAATCCACTAATGATCTCTTTTCCTGAGTTCTCATCACCCTTGAACTTTGGAGGATGGTAACGACGAAAATCTTTCAATCCTCTTGACTTAATAGCATAAATCCCTCTTTCCTTCTTCTCCAGATCCCGTCGAGTCTTTGCAGCAGTTCGTGCAACAACAAAACATCCATGTTATTTGTAGCTTCAACAATTTGATCATCCCTGCAGACGTTCGTCCTTGCAATGTCGTTCCCTCTTGGAGGTAGTGTTTCCGAAAAAACAACATCAAGAAGAAGTGTTAATACCACTTCTAATAATTCCAAAAATAACTTCCGACCACAACAGCACATAATAATTATTCTGAACTTGACAACTCAAACCACCTAAACCGACACATGATCAGACAACAACTCCTAACCTACAATCTAGAACTAAAGGTTCCACAACCCCCAAAGAAAACCAAACCAAAGCTCTGATACCACAAATGTAACACCCCGTTTTTCAAAGCGAGGGTGTATTTTTTTTTTTAAAAGAACTTAAATAAAATAGAGTAAGTACATAAGGAAAAGCCTTTGGATATATATAATTTAGTCATTATAATTTACAAACAGTGGAAAAGTTTTTCAAAATATAAATCCAAAGCATGTCCTGATGTCAACAATAGTACATGTACATCCTTCCAACTTAACATAAAAGTAGCCCAAAAGAAAGACATATGTTGCCTGGGTGACAGCCTAGTCTGATCATTCTATACATAACAAAAACTATACGCCTTGAGTAATCTCCACGCGCCCCGTGAGATCCTCCTAACGTAGCTCCAATCAAGCACTCCCATCCATATTCCCATCCGGAGGGTACGAACCGGTAGGATCATCCTGACTCTCATCTGAGGGCAAAGCCCATATTTCCACAATAGTTGTAAAGGGTCACCAACCGAAAATTAACAGTTATCACATAACATTTAAGTTTTTAAATGCACAAAATACCTTTTCAACTTAGCATGCACCTTAAAAGGGTTTTCCATATGCTAAAAGTTCATATAATGCTTGCCAATTAAAAATGAAATCAAAATAAAGTTCTCAATCCCTCAAGTAATACATAACTAACCAAGACATTGGTAAATCAATGATCAATCTGTTACCTAACTCAAAATAAGAATTTCAATTAAGCCAATCGATTTCCAAATCGATTTCCTGAAGGTTTTTAGTGAAATTTGATTTCTGGGCTTAATTTAATCGATTGGGCAATCGATTGGGCAATCAATTGGGCAATTCATTGACAGCATAGCTGAGCCATTGCCTTAATGCCAATCGATTGGGCAATTGACTGGGCAATTGATTGGGCAATTGATTGACAGCATAGCTGAGCCACTGACTTAATGCCAATCGATTGGGCAATTGACTGGGCAATTGATTGGACAATTGATTGACAACATAGCTGAGCCACTGACTTAATGCCAATCGATTGGGAAATCGATTTCCCTGCATATTCTTCCAAAAATACATAAACTAACTCAATCACATTCATACACAAATCCACATCTTAACACTTAGCATTTTCAACACAATCACCACGTCAACTTGAGTTTCGAAATCGTTTTACAATCTAACATACTATCGCACAATTCCAAAACATAACTCTTAGTACAATCAACACAATCACAATTTGAATAGAACATACTTACACATAGATTCAAACCATAACACTTAGCAAAAATCAACATAATCATAATTTGAATCAAACACACTTACACATAAGTTCAAAACATAACACTTAGCAAAATCAACACAATCATAATTTGATCAACCACGACTCGTGTGCCAAGCACCCTAATGCAATGCGTATATGCCAAAATGCATGGACTCGGAATTCCAAATCAAAACACTCCTCGAAGGGCCGTAAATCATAATTGTACCGCCTATCGCAGGCCAAAGTACCAATTACCGAGGTGCCACCTATCACGGGTCAGCACGATTTACTAAAATTCGTAAATCATAAACGTACCACCTATCACGGGTCAGTACTGTTTACCGAGGTGCCACCTATCACAGGTCAGCACGATTTACTAAAGAAAAAGCGTAAGTCGTAAGGGTACCGCCTATCACAGGCCAAAGTACTACTTACCGAGGGGCCACCTATCACGGGTCAGCACAACTTACCAAAAAGTAAATCGTAAACGTACCACCTATCACGGGTCAATACAGTTTACCGAGATGCCACCTATCACGGGTCAGTACAATTTACCAAATGAAATGCATGAGCATACACTAACTCCATTCACAACAATCGTTAAGTAAATGCAGATATTAAAAGATTCCCCATTTTTAATACTCATTTAACTTAACGTTTTGCACGCCAAACGTTAAGCAAACAGACATATTAAGAGATTCCCCATTCTTAATATACTTTTGACTTAAACGATTTCCACAACAAAACATTCAGTAAACAAAACATGAAGAGATTCCCCATTCTTAATGCTCATTTACTGAAACGATTTTCAAAAACAAACATTAAGCAAACAAGACATTAAGAGATTCCCCATTCTTAATTCTCATTTAACTTAAACAATTTTTCCAAAACAAACGTTAAGTAACCGAGACATTAAGAGATTCCCCATTCTTAACGCCCAGTTAACTTAAACGATTTTCACAAGTACACATTAGATAAACAAGACATTAAGAGATTCCCCATTCTTAATACTCATTTAACTTAATGGTTTTCAAAACAACATTAAGTAACCAAGACATTAAGAGATTCCCCATTCTTAACGCTCAGTTAACTTAAACGATTTTCAAAACATACTTCAAGTAAATAAGACATTAAGAGATTCCCCATTCTTAATTCTCATTTAACTTGAACGATTTTCCAAAACACACATTAAGTAAACGAGACGTTAAGAGATTCCCCATTCTTAATACTCGTTTAACTCTAATGGTTTTCAAATTTCACACCAAACAAACTCGAACATAATATCCAAATCAATGAACGATTCACACCAAATCACATCATTCAACAACCATCAAGTAAGAACTCACCAAGTACGACGACACAAATTAACACAATCCATCACTCAAACACAACAAGTTTCATATACTCGAAATCATACATAATGGGTTTAAAATTCATTCTCCACAAAACATTACTTAAACCCTAACCAAATTCTTTTCCACACAACCACAAGTAAGTCCCTAAATGCAAACTAAAAGTTTGGAAGGAGCCCTTACCTTCACTTTAGCTTTTTCGTTCGATTACGGTACCGTGAGTAAGTCCGTTAAATTTTCCGCTCGCAACGCCGCTTCCAAAGTTGGTCCACTAGCACCGTAGCACGGAGGTGAGCAACCTTCCCTTCTATCACTTCTTGAAAGGAGGCTTAGATCTAGATGAAACGGGGAGGTTTGTGTTTGAATCCCTAATACCGTTTTTCTCCGTTTTTGAATCAAAGAGGGAGAACGAAGTTGAGAGATCCTTGTCCTATCACCCACTATCAATTTCGAACTCAAAGGAAAGAAAAGAGAGCAAAAACGAGCAACAATGGAGGAAGGGAGAAGAAGGGGGTTCTTGCGCAGAGGAAGAAGAAGAAGTTATGTTTTCTTTTTCCTTTTTCCTTCCTTCTATTCTCTCTCCTCTCTATTTCCTTTTCTTTCTTTTCTAATTTTCTTTTCTTTTTCCCTCCACACAAACATATATATATAAATATATATAACTTATAATTTAACAAATATCTAGATATTTATTAAAATTACCATTTCACCCATAACCTCTCCAATCCACTTTTGTCAAAAATATCTACCCTCGTCGCAACTCAATTGATAGATAAATTTTTCTGCAACCAGATATATTTATAACAAAATTGCCCGGTATTAAATCCTTCGTAACGGAAGTAAATTATTTCCCGACAAATAACTTCAATCCAATTTCCAAAAATATATTTTCGGCCTTTAACTCACTAAATACCGAAAACTGGGTTAAAAGCCTAAGCAATTTAACACAAAATACCCTAAAATTGTATAACTTAGGATTTAAAATTACGGGTCTTACACTTTCTGCCATGTCAACCGAAGAGATTACTAGATTTGGTTTTGTTGCCTTTGGTTTCAATAAACTGTTTCAATTTGAAGCAAACAGAAAAGGATAAGAAAGCTGGAGAATTAACCCATCAGAGAATTATGATAAGAATTATATTCTTAATGAACTTGTTGATGATCTGTATAACTACTACAGTTCCAGCAATACTGGTAGAGATATTTGAGATGCTCTGAATGAGTATGTAGTGAGCTGCTACCTAGAGTATCAGATGATTGATGGCAGATCTGTGTAGGCACGCTCCTGTAAAATTCAGAAGATAACTCATAGGATCATCTATTAAGGTACGTCACTCGTGACATATTTAAATTAAGTATTGAAATTTAATATGTCTCTTTATGTTTGATTGTTGAAATCAATAAAATGTATCTTTTTGCTTGCATGTTGTGTGATTTTAATTTTTTACATGCTATACTATGTGATGCAAACACATTTGATTTCAAAAGTAAGTAACTTAGATTTATTTCCAAAGTTATACTTAAATGATTTTGAAAAATGTGATTTTTGTAGCCAAGCTAAAATAATAAAGAGTTCACATAAATTTAGAGTTAGTGAATCAGAGACTTTAGATTTATTACACTTTGATATGTGTGAACATGGTGGGAAAGTTAACAAGAAATAAAAAACAAAAATGAAATGTTTGACATGTTAAGAAACTTTGTAACTGAAATTGAAAATAAATTTAGTAGAAAGATTAAAAGGATGATTCTAGTTTGTTTAAATAAGTTTTATAAATTGTTTGAAATTATACATAGAACAACTGCACCATAATTGATTAATGTGAATGGTAAAGTTGAAAAGAAGGGGAATATAACTCTTATTGATCTAGTTGTTGCTAGTATGCTTAGTGTTGCATCTAATTAGTGTGTAGAAAATATATTGCTTATATGTTATATTTTGAATAGAGTTCTTAAATCTAAAAACAAAACTTTTCCTTATGAGATAGTGAAGAAAAGACAATCGAACTTATCTTATTTTCAAACATGGGGTGGTCTGGCTTATGTTAGAATCCCCGATCCCGAGCGAATTAAACTCGCCAGTAAAGTCTACGAATGAGAATTCATTGGGTATGCGGTAAAGAACAAAGCATATAGGTTTTATGACCTAAATGCAAAAGTGATCATACAGTTAAATGACGTTGACTTCTATGAAAATAAATTCCCTATAAAATGGAGAAATAGTGGGGGCAGCCAACCAAGTTACATTCCTGTTACAAGAAGCACTGAAAGCAGCAAACAAGGGGAAACAGAAACTCGAAGAAGTAAAAGAGTCAGAGTTGCTAAAGATTATGGATTAGAATATATGACCTATAATTTAGAAGAGGATCATGCAAATCTTAAAGAAGCTTTGTCATCATTGGATGCAGATCTATGGCAAGTAGCTATAAACGATGAAATGAATTCTCTAGAGTCTAACAAGACCTGACATTTAGTAGACTTGCCTCTTGGTTGCAAACCAATAGGTTGTAAATGGATTTTGAAAAAAAAACTAAAACCCGATGGATTTATTGATAAATACAAGGCACGCCTTGTAGCCAAAGGTTTTAGACAAAGAGAAAATATAGATTTCTTTGACACCTTTTCACCAGTCACTAGACTAACATCCATTAGGGTACTTATATCACTTGCTGCTATTCATAACCTGGTGATACCCCATATGGATGTTAAAACAACTTTTTTAAATGGTGACCTGGAAGAAGAAATTTATATGGAACAACCTGAAGATTTTGTAATTCATAGACAAGAAAACAAGATCTGTAAGTTAGATAAATCTCTATATGGTCTTAAACAGGCTCCTAAGAAATGGCATGAAAAGTTTGATAACTTGATTAAATCGAATGAGTTTAAAGTGAATGAAAGTGACAAATGTATTTACTACAAATTTGAAAATGACATTTGCACTATCATATGTCTCTATGTAGACGACATACTCATATTTGATTCAAACATTCATGCTGTAAATATTGTGAAATCATTGTTGGGTAACAACTTTGATATGAAAGACATCGGAGAACAGAATGTAATCCTTGAAATCAAGATTACAAGGTCAGAAAATGGAATTTCTTTGGATTAGTCTCACTATGTTGAAACAATCCTAAAGATATATAAATACTTTGAATGTAAACCTTCTTACACACCATATGATATAAGTGTGAAACCTTTCAAAAACACTGGTGAAGGTGTTAGACAACGTGAATATGCGAGCATCATTGGCAGCCTCAGGTATGCCACTGATTGTACTAGACCCGACATAGCCTACATCGTGGGATTGTTGTGCAGGTATACCAGTAGACCTAGTATGGAGCATTGGCACGCTATGGAAAGAGTCATGAGATACGTGAAAAGGACCATGAGTCTCAAATTACATTATCAAAGATTTCCTATAGTCCTTGAAGAATACAATGTTGTTGATTGGAACGTCTTATCAGATGACTCCAAATCAATCGATGACTATATTTTAATATAGTGAGTGGTGTTGTATCTTGGAAATCGAAGAACAAACGATATTGGCACGCTATGGAAAAAGTCATGAGATACGTGAAAAGGACCATGAGTCTCGGATTACATTATCAAAGATTTCGTATAGTCCTTGAAAAATACAATGTTGCTGATTGGAACGTCTTATCAGATGACTCCAAAGAAATCGATGACTATATTTTAATATAGTGAGTGGTGTTGTATCTTGAAAATCGAAGAACAAACGATATTGGCTCAGTCCATTTTGGAGTTTGAAATGATAGCACTAGCTACTACTAGTGAAGAAGTAAGCTGTGAGATGCTTGCTAGTTGAGATCCCTATATGGGAAAAACCTATGGCAGATGTGTCGATCCACTGATATAGTACCACGGCTATTGCGAAGATTGAGAATCGTTATTACAACGATAAGAGACGACAAATTTGTCGTAAGCACAACATTGTTAGAAAGTTATTTACTAAATGAGTTGTTATAGTGGATCATGTATGCACTGATGAGAATTTAGCAAATCCTTTGACAAAAGGATTAGCTATAGAGAAAGTCATAAATACATCCAAAAGGATGAGACTAATGTCTATAGAGTCACTCATGATGGTAACCTGACCTAAAAGACTGGAGATCCCAAGAATTATGTTCAATCAGTAATAACAAGTCATGGAGTGATATGAGACGAACATGCTATTATAAATAAGAGAAGTATGATTGCTGAAGCGATGATAGGATGAGGTAATAGAAACTCTTAATGAGATCTATACTCTATGTGGAGGGAGTACCTAGCTACAGCAGTACACTTGATAGACTCACCTATGTGAATGTGGAAGTGGGGCCGCTTCCTATGAAATTTTGAGGTAGAATTTCGAGAATGTTCACTATACTAGGATACACGTGCAGGGCCATTAATGCACGAGCTTTTGAGAATATACCCTATGAAAAGGTTGTGTGTGGGTTTGATGTTAGAGATAGAGTTCAAGACTACGAGTCACTCCTGTTGAATCTAAATCTTACTTACTATGCAAAGGTTCAAGTCAAGAGGCACTTTTGTTTATGCACAATCTTATAGAAGCATTTGATGCTATTTCAGAAACATTTTTTTTTAATTCAAGTGGGGGATTGTTGGAACATAAGTATGTGATAGTGTGAATTTAAAAATGTGTTGAAGACCCACATTGGAAATAAATATTTTTTGTAAATTTAAGTGGAAAGAAACTTATTTTAGAATTCAAGTTCCACATTGAAAAGAATTTTTTTTGAAATCCCACATTAGAAAACTATCATATTTTGTGTAGTTTCAACTCTATACATACTAAGTCCCAAATTGTTTAGAAAACATATGTGAGTTTACTTCCATCACTATATAATGAGCTTCAAACTATTGTGAAAAGCACACCAAAGTTGGATGTTTTTCCCAACTTTCTCGTTTCTCCCTCTTATATTCTGCTTGCCTAATTTTCGAGTCACTTCTTCCCTTTCTTTCTGTCCCTTCGATTTTAGAGCGGTTATTATACCGCAGTCCCTTCGGTTTTTAGAGCGGTCATTATGCCGCAGTCCCTTTCAGTTTTTAGAGCGGTCATTATACCGCAGTTCCTTTCGGTTTTTAGAGCGGTCATTATGCCGCAGTCCTTTTCGGTTTTTAGAGCGGTTATTATGCTGCAGTCCCTTTCGGTTTTTTAGACCTTTGTTTTTTAGAGCGGTCGTTATGTCGCAGTCCCTTTGTTTTCTAGAGCGGTTGTAATGTTGTAGTCCATTTGTTTTTTAGAGCGGTTGTTATGCCGTAATTATGAGTGGTCGTAGTAACATAATGCAAATGACTTTAACTGTCATATTGAGAATGACTTTAACCGTCATATTGAGAGTAGAATTAACCGCCATATTGAAGGTGTAATTCTAGAACGGTTTTCTATGGTGCAATGGAACTCCGATACAGTGAATCTGAGCTGTTTTATCTTGGGGACTTCGTGGTTGATAGTCTGCCTTGCACAATTTGGACAGTGCCGCGAAACGTTTTAAAGAAAGCTACCTAGTCCGCGACTCAACCCAGTAATATCTTCGGTGGCATAAATTGTGATTTTTAAATAGTTTTTAAAACTCAAAATCTAACATTTTCTCTCCCTCCCGTTAATGATTCTTCTCAGTTCCCTTAAGAACCTAAAGAAATTATGAATTGGAAAATGGTTAAAAGTGGTCGTAGTGCAGCTACTAAGTTTCTGGTCAAATGGAAAAACTACCCCGCTGATCAAGCAAGCTACTTGGGAATTTTACTATGACTTGCTCAAGAAGTTTCCCAATTTTCACCTTTTGAGGACAAGTGTGCTCTTTATGGGCAGGGTATTGTAACAAGAATTATATGCCCCAGTTTGCAATTTATGTTCACTGCTGTTTATTTCAATTTAGTTCCTTATATACTTGTTTTTGAGTTTCCACCCTGCTTCTAAAAGCAGGAGTGCTGTCAAAATGCTGGCGTAGCAGCTGGCATAGTACCGTTAGAAAGATTCCATTCCCTATGTGGATAAGGATGTAATCATTGAGCCTTAAATATCCATGATGTAATCATTGAACCTTCCCTTACCTCTTAAATCCATGTCTATTGCTTCAGCTCCCTATCATCAAGTGATATTCAGTCGTTAGCGCTTCTGAAGGGAACTAGGTTATTTCGATTAAATCCCTAATAATCCAAATTGGTACTATACTGTTACAAAATTTTATAAATGCATATTTAATTGGGTAGTTATGTCTAAAACCCATGATGGCATGAACTTAATCCTGTTTCCAACTAGACAATATATGGATTCAAAAAACGATAACTTCTTCAATTTTACAGTTTAATTAAATTAATTGCAACCTTTGTCCAAAAATTACAAGATAGTACATTTTGCAAAACTTCCTAGATGCACCGTACCAAATAAACTTGACATACAGAACTATGGAATGGTCAACAAATTTACATGAGATAACACGGCTCAGGAAAAAGAAATAAAATAATCTTATATCAAAGGGAAAATCACTGATGACTAATGATATTTACATGCTTTGATCATGTTTTAAAGTGAAGGTTGAAGTTGTTGCAGCACTTGAAGCAGCCAATGATATAGTAGTACCCTGGCTATCTGAACTAGAGGAAGCATTGTATGAAGATGGAAAAGTCTCCAAGCCTATTTTTTTTTTAGGTTCTCTAATTTTCATGTCCATAACATCTGAAATCAAGCCTGGTTTTGTTATCTTACTTTCATTAACATCCATTTCTCCAGTGAGCATTTTGACCACAGAAGACATGGTTGGGCGGAGCTTAGGAGTATCCTGAGTGCAAAGAAGAGCAATCTTTAAATATTTACAAGCCTCCTCGGCATTGAATCCTCCGTTTAGTGATATGTCTACCAACTGTACCAATTCCTTTCGCTCATACAGTTCCCATGTCTGTAAGAACAGAAGCTTAAATAAGAGATTGTCTTAAAATATCATATTGCAGTTGTAGAATATGATTAATGACAATGCAATAAAGTAAGGAATATAAAGAACTATGTTTTGGTATCTCATTTCACTGGTTCAAAATGAAAGTAAAACTACTCATGTAGTACTTCAAACTTTCAATATATGAATCAGAAGTACATGTGAAATTTTATGTTAGAGCCTATTTGAAATCAGTGGAAGCTTACAAATCTAGCAAGTGCTTTGCTATCTACAACATATGAATGCTTTAACATGTCAAACAAATTTATATATAATTTTGAATTCAAAAATTACAACTTCTAATACAAGCAACATAAAAGTGCAAATAGAATATTTAAGATATGGACTAAACATGAGCCTGGAGAGAATGATTCATGGTTTTGATAGGTTCAATAATCAACAAACAAACAATATAGGGGAAAACTTACATATGAAGAATTAATACATCTAACTAACGAATGACAATATATCAGTGAATTTTGATGAGAAAAAGTATTAGTGGAGAATATAACATTGCTAAGCATGAATATCCTTAACGAGGCTTCCAATCAGACATAACTCGGAAACTCAAACCATAACAACTTGAAGAATAGAAAGAAGGTTATGTTACTTACGGTCAAAATCATAGCAGTATAAAGTCACTTAACATTTAATCTGTATTATGCCAAAGGATTTTCCTTATTAATAGTGAGATGATCACAAGAAAGTGAACGATATTTCTCCTATTACTGTCCATTTTAAAAATATGTAAGATACTTGAACACAACAGAGACAATTGAACACACATACCCTTTCTAGAATGTATTGATCTCCCATTGGTAATCTTGTATTTGTGTTAGTTCTCCCACTGACTATTTCCACAAGAAGGACCCCGAAACTGTAAATGTCTGCTTTACGTGTCAACTGCCCCCTGATTGCATACTCTGGTGCCAAATAACCTCTGAAATAAAACACACAGCATTGGATACATAATTGGGGAGAAATGGAAGATAATACAAATCGTAAAATAGATGATTTCTATCGACAAATAAGTACAGTTTAATACCGACCAGAACAATTATTGGACAACAAATTTATGTAAAGCATTGGGTCAACCAAAGGAATCTCTTATATCAGCCTTTAAACACACTAATAACAAATGACATAAACTAAATATTATTATAAAGTTCAAAGCCACTGTTTGACATCAAAATGAATTGATATAAGTTATAGCAAGTATGAATAAGACACAGAGAGTCGATCAAACGGAAGGTAGTCAAAGTTAGAGATACCTAGAAAACTATAAGCTAAGCCATTAAAACGAATTTAGATTACAAAGTTTGTCACCAAAAATGCTTTATGAGAGGACACCATGAAATTTTTTAATCTATGTAGCTAACTCACATATTGTGAAAGAAAACTGTTGTTGTTGTATAACATTTAGTTGTGACCACTCAACAACACTGATGGGGAAGGAACGAAGGCTAAGGGCATTCTGGGTAAACCAAGAGTTTGGAGAGTGTACCAAAGAAGGTCCAAAAATACTAATGATGTGGCAGAGAGAGAATCTAAGTAGTCAGGAGGGAATGTGCTCCTTGTTGGTATAAAGGGTGCAATTCTTAGGAGAGAGAATTTTTATAAGAATTAATTCTCTGTTAGACCAGAGTGAGATATTCCTCTAAGTGGAGCTTTGCTCTTACGGTAGTTAGAGAGACCTTCTACTACTACTACTACCATTTCCCTTCATCATCAATAATATACAGATTTATTCCAATTCTTCTATTTTTCTTGCTCTGTTATAGTTGCAATTGCTTGGGTTGCTGTTTGACAGGTTTGGATTGCTACCAAACACTAGCATTTATATTATGTATAATACAAAAGTTGAGGCACCCAAGTCTTACTTTTGGGAAGGCCACCCTGCTCTTTCAAAAGGTAAAAATAAATAAATACTTTCAAATTTTGTACCGACAGTAAATTAAAACACTTACATTGTTCCTGCTACGCGTGTGCTGACATGAGACATGTATGATGGAATAAGTTTTGCAAGACCAAAATCTGAAATCTTAGGTGTAAGATCTTTGTCAAGGAGAATATTGCTTGCTTTTATATCCCTGTGAACAATATGTGGTTGTACTTCCTCATGGAGAAAGGCAAGTCCACGTGCAACTCCAATGCATATCCTACATCGTGTTTGCCAATCAAAGTAGATATTACTGTGACCTCCAGCTGCAAGTGCAAGTGCAGAAAAATTAAATTATTCAAAGAGGTAAGGTTGAGAGTCAAATATTATTGATACAACAAGTCCATGATTATGATGAAATAAAAGTCCTTGCTCTCAAATTCTCCCAGAAAACTTTACCAAAAAACTATAATGCATTTACCTAGAAGGGTTTGTGCAAGGCTATTGTTCTCAAGATAATTGTAGACTAATATTCGGTGATCTCCTTCCACACAACAACCATAGAGTATAACCAAATTTTCATGCTGTATTTCTGAAATCACATTAATCTCTGTCAAGAATTCCTTCACCCCTTGTTTTGATTCCGTTGAAAGAACTTTTATAGCAGCTACCTTCCCATCTTTTAGCACTCCCTGATCATCCACCAAAATATTGTTAAGGTTTTTATTGCTAAAGCAAAGAGGGGGAAGAAATAATGATCAAAACCACTTGGAAATTGTTTGCTTACCTTAAAGACAGAACCAAAACCACCCTCCCCGATTTTATTAGCCGGACTGAAATTGTCAGAGGCAATTTTTAGTTGTTTGTAAGTATAGATTTTTATTCGAATGCCAGAAAGTCCTGTTCACAAGTATATTCAATTAAAGTGAAGCATTATAAGCAACTGTTTTTTCTCTCATTAAATCATGAACATGTCAATCCAAGAATGCAATCATACTCCTAAAAGTTAATCAAATGTATATAAGTTACCTTCATCGATTTCAGGATCTCGTCTTACATCAGACGACACTTTCTTACCAAATAAGAAAGGAAAACAAGTCATGACCGTATGAAGTTATTTGAATGTGGCTTTTAATGTCAAATGGAATCAATATCTTCAAAATAAATCAGTTCCAAGCTCACCTGACTGATCCATGTAAAACTATCAACATCTTGAAGGATAATAAAGTTGAAAATAACAATAATGCCAAACCTTCATGGCTTACAAGATATCATGGAGTTCTTCTAACACACAAAAAGCATTAATATATATCATTGTTATGGTTCCAACTTTTTCACCAATATTTTAATTTAATTATATCAAAAGAGGGTTCTATCATAAACGAGATGTAATGCAAAATCATAGTCTAAACTAAACTACAATCAGGCACAGATATCATCATCAAATAGCTGTTTCAGTAACCCAACTTTAACCGACTACATCAATATTTTCCTAAAGCCATAAGACCAAAAACAAACTAATGGAATTTAATCCCTTCAATTTTTTTTTTTCATACTCTAGAGTAAATTTTCCACCAAAAACTAATTCACTGTATCTCAACTCTGAATTTGTATCCTATATTATGTAACAGTTGAATCTTCGAACCACTCTGAAAAGTAAAATGTGAGTCGATATGCCTCAGGAACTGAAATAAAAAGGTTAAACCAGAATCCTAACAAAAATTCCGGGAAAACATTAACTAAAAATTACTCATAACTAATAAATAGCTACTAAAGAATGCTCTATAATCAGAAATAATCTTCTGTGTCAGCAACAAAAAAACACTAAACTAGAAAGAATTAAAAAAAGCAAGAGAGAGAGAGAGATGAAATTGGAAGACACGCCTATAATTGAACGGTGGTGATCAAGAAAAATAAAATAAAATAAAATGGTGAAACGAACCTTAGAACTTTAGAAACAGGATCAAATGAACCAGGGGCAGCAGCTTGAGAGAGATAAGAAGGAAAGAAGAGGAGTGGAGAAGATGAAGGTGAAGAAGAACTTATAGAGAGACAGAGAGAGAGAGAGAGAGAGAGAAATGGGAAATATCAAAAAAAAGTCAAGAGATGACCGTGTATGAATGATGAGATGACTCTGTTCATCAATTAATAACTAATAATAATATTCTATTACTGCTGACTGCGTGGCGCGTGGAACAACGCGTATCAAGTGTGAAATTGTGAATCTCTCAGGCTCTCTTCCCTCTCCATTGACTAGAAGTATGTATGGCAATGGAATGGGCGGGGCGGGGCGGCTCCGCGACTTCTACTGAAAAATCCGCATTTGCCATTGTTTTAAGTTGGGGTTAAATTTTTGATAACCATCTCCTTTTCAGCGGAGTTCGGGTTTTCTTGCTAGACTCTCACAGCAATTTATAAAATAATAAATTTAAAAATAATAGTTATTATTATTAATATAATAAAAAATAATAATTGTTTAATAATATTAAAATAGAATTATATCTTCTAGGAAAGATATTAAAATTTATACTATATAAAAGATATTGAATGAAATTAATAATTATATATATATATATATATATATATATATATATATTTAAATATAAAAATTATTTTACCGGAGGGACAAGTGATAGGGCGGGTATCAACAACTTTGTCCCACTTCTTAATTTGAGTTTTGTGCAAAACCCACATCCCCACACCAATCTGGTCAAAGCTAATATAGTATATGCATAACAATAATCGCAAATAGATGAATTAATTAACAACTTGATATTGTTAAATTATATAGTACTATTTTTGCAATAATTAATGTTATGTTTGAGAGTTTTTTAGAGGAGAGTTTGGGAAAGAGGAAAGATAAAATGGCAGACCAGAAAAGCTTTGAAAGAGAAGAGTTTTGGGTGTTTGGTTTTTCTTCAAAATATAAATCTTTTTTATTTGAAAAAACTCAAAAAATGTATTGCATGAGAATTTTGGATGGTTTTGGAGTACATAAATAATATTTTCAAATCCTTTTATGTTGTTATCATACATTAAAAATTTAAAATATATTAATCATAAATATTTTCTATAAAATTATTTTTTTAAATAAGAGTGAAGATTTATCTCTAGTTCACTCTTTTCCCCTTCCTCATAACTAGAGGAATAATTGTGTCCATTTCCTCTGGTTGAAATTCAAATCTCTTCATTGAGAACCAAATCACAAATATCGTTGCGACGATGTTGAGTTCATTGAGATGTTGTGTTGCAACTACAATTTCATGTCATCCGTAACGTAAACAATCGCCTCATCAAATGAGTTTTACTTGAGGTTGACGGTTTTTTATACATGCTAGAAATAGACGACATAAGACTTGTTGTGGTCTTTTCCTTTGCAATGTTAAAAGCAACATTACGAGATAACGTTAATCGGATAACACCAAGGGCTTTCCTTTCGAGAAGTTTCCAATCATCTTCGTTCATCTAGGCTGGTTTCTTTTCGTGTGAGAAGTTGATTCAGGTTTTTTGTGATACAAATAATCCTCATTTTGTATCTTCCAAAAACCAAAGTCTGCACCGTCAAACTTTTCAGTTTTCACTTTTCTTACGTATATAGCCATTACTCTCACTTATGTATATCCTCCTTAAGATCGTTCTCTGAACTAGAGTTCTGATACCAGTTGTTAGGAAACTACGCAAAATTTCTCGTGGTCAGATTAAAGTGAAAGTAAAAATGCGGAATAATAACACAAAATTAATAACAGAGTTCGGCTAAATCTGCCTACGTATTTGGGCTGCTGCAGACCTTTATATTGAAAAAGGGAAATTTACACAAAGTGTTTACAAACACTCGGAATCTCTCACTATTCAAAACCCAATTACACCCAAGAATGTCACTCTTAGAAATCTTTCTAGCTCTCTTGAAATTCTCTCAATGTTTGGATTATCTTCAGGTTGGAATGAAATTCACTCTTCATCCATCACCTCTATTTATAGGTGATTAGATCTCTTGCTTCATGAGCAAGTTTCTTAATGGACAAGTTACTTCATCGCAAAGCAACTTTCTTCATGGTTAAGAAACTTGCTTCTTGGCTAAACAATCTTACTTGGTTACTAAGTTTACTTAGTAGCTAAGTCTTATCTTAACTTTAACATAACTGATGAAGAGCCTATTCCTAAAGAAGATGATGAAACCACCAACCAACTCTCTTGAAGGACAATTGTTGATCAACCAAAAGGGGAAGGAACAAGTCAATTCCTAAAGTAAAAATAGACCCTACAAATAATTTCCAAAATTTAATCTCATGGAGACAAGGAAATATCCTTAATGAAAGTATACATGAACGCAACGTTCTTAAGACAGTGCAGTTTGTCAAAACTTCATTTTTCAACATTGTTTATGCATTTTTGGACATATGAAAACCCTTTCGAGGAGTATGCTAAGACGAAAGGTTCTTTTGAGCATTTGAAAATATAAGAATTTTGCTATGTGATATTTGTTAATTTCGGTTGGTGACCTTTACAATTATTGTGGAAATCTGGGAGTTACCCTCATATAAGAACTAGGATCATCCTATCGGTTAGTACCCTGGAGATGGAAAAGTAGTTAGTCACACCTGATCGAAGTTGTGTCAAGAGGATCTTGCGGGGAGCGTGGAGATCACGCGAGTTGTGTAGTTTTTGTAGCATGATCAGATTAGGTGGTTGTATAAGGGCTAGATGACTTTCTTTTGTGATTGTATTTATTTCATTTTGGAAGATTGTATCTATGCTTAAACTAATTGATGACTTTTATTTTGATGGGTTCATGTACCACTTTTTGATGTGACGTGAGGGGGGAGTTAAAATTATTGGGGCAGTGCTTTTGTACAGGTCTGCCGAGAATACCCCAAGGGTATGAGCTATGATCGATAAGCCTCATAGCCTCGGTGTATTTTGATGTTTGAATACTTTGGATTTTTATTTCAAAAAATTATTCCGCTTCTTGTAAATATTTGTTGACTTTGTCGTTATGTTACGACTTTAAATATTTATCCAAAAAGTATTTCTTCGTTTGTTTCCTTTGTTTTATTTCTTTGTTTTAAAAAAAAATTACACTTATGCTGTTAAAAATCGGGGTGTTACAAAATACAACTTGATAGTAAAACACTCCTTGAGTTCGACACTCGGTACTACCATTATATTATTACTTGCAACGATTCAGTACACTTGATGCAATGATATCACTTATACTTGTCCAATTTTTTTCATAGTCAATGTAGATAGTCTAATAAGTGCAATAGTTTTAATGGATTAAGATTTTATGTCATTTTTCTTTTTAAAAGGCTTATTCAAAACCATTTTGCTTCTTAGTCAATGTAGTTTTTTGAATAAGAGCAAACATTATTTTGGTGTTTAATAGGTTTACTCTTATCCATTGTGGTTCTTAGGCAATTTAGTTCATTTAATAAGAGCATATGTATCAATAGATTAAGAATTTTAAGTCATTTTTGTCTTTAATAGGTTTAATATAATCTATTATGGTTATTAGGCAATGTGGTTCGTCGAATAAATATTTCTTTGATAAAATTGGTAATTAAAAGCTCATAATGAATAAATAAAAGAAAGAAGTAAATCACACAGAGGTTTATATGTGTTCACCACCAAACCAGTATCTACGCCCAATCCATTCGCCTAGAAGGATTTTCTCCAATAATTGAATATGAATTACAACGCTTTACCTCAACTAGTTAATTCTTCTCAACTTTAAGTTTTCACCTACGAACCGTTGAGGAAAAAATAGCCATTACTTGGGGGTTGTTTAACATAGACTTCTTCACTTATATAACCATTTAGAAAATCACTTTTAATATCCATATGAAATAATGTAATGTTATTATTAGAAGCAAAAAAAAGTAGGATATGAATATTTTCTAACCTGGTCATTGGAGCAAATGTCTTAGTGTAATCAATGCTCTTTAGTTGACCGTAGCATTGTGCAACAAGTCTTGCCTTGTTTGTTACCACTTTACTTTCTTTTTTATTCATCTTGTTTCCAATAATATTCTTTTTTGGTCTAGGTATTAGATCCCAAAAATCATTCAACTTAAAATCATTTAACTCTTCTTGCATTGCAAGATTCCATCCATCATTTTCATTTCCAATGATTACTGTCACGACCCGAAATTTAAATGGCGTGACCGACGCACAAGCTATACTCCTACAATGGCAATCCTATAAACTAACTTAACAATTAAATCGCTCTTTAACCATTTTAAAATATATATATGCTTTTCTCAAAATTTCGACAGAGTATCCTCTGTAACTTCAACATTTCCAAATTTTGTAAAATCCCTGTTTAGTTTTCAATCCAGTCATAATTCAGAAAACATAATTAAATTGCTTAATACACTTCCCAAAAAAAATAAATAGACTTTCTAAACTCCAAAATAGCTGCAATTACATAGACTCAACAACTGTTACAAAAATGGTCCTCGATCAAAGAGGCCTACCAAAAGAAATATTGAGACTTTAATCAAATAACAGATTCTACTCAGCTGCCTGCGAATCTGAAAAAGATAAGCAACATAAAGGGGTAAGTCACAAAGACTTAGTGAGGAGACAACAACCACCATCAATTAGAAGGGAAACACAAAAGGCATGAATAACTGTTAAATCGCTTGACAAAAATATTAAAAAATCCAGTGAATAACAATACGAAATCAAAATGAACAACCTTAAAATCATCATAAAAATCAAACAAGTAACAATACAAATTTTTAGAACCAAGAGGCGGCTTTATCTCATTGATAGCCCTCTCCTCCTAAGGTGGCCTTTCCCTTAGGGGCGGCTCCATCTAACGGATGGCCCTCTCCTCTCAATCCTGCAACGCATCATCACATATCAATTAGAGAGCTACATCACGTTGATAGCCCTCTCCTCCTATGGATGACCTCTCTCGTAGGGGCGGCTCCATCTAACGGTTAACTCTCCCTAATCGACACGTGGTAACTAGGTGCACCTAACGAAGTTAACGATTTAATAATTATAACACCGATTTCTTAAAACGCGTATTAAAAATCATTTCATCGTAAATCATGAAAAACATACTCAATCGCGTAACAATTCAAGATTTAAATAATGTAGCTCATACGTAAATCAAAATAATAACATATTATATAACAATAACCGTTAAATCAAATAATTGACGAAATTGAGATAAAATTCAAAGGTTGTGTTTCCCAAAATTTTCAATAAATACTTTAATATAGAAAATAAGTAAAATAATAATAATAACAGTATAAAAAATATATGACGATGATCGTCGTCAACTCACAGCTATGGAGAATCGTCTAACTTTGCTCCCCAACAACTCTCAAAGTAGCCGGCAAGATCTCAGCGGACAAATCTGAGCATCAAGAATATTTCCAAGACTTTAGAGAAATATTCTAAAGTTTAGCTAACTCTAGGAAACCCTAAAAAATCATTTAAATCTACTCTGAGCATAAAATAAGATTTTTAAGCAAAACTACATTTTTTTTCTATGAATTGATACTAGGATTAGAGTTGTGTAATTACCTCAAAGAGTTTCAATCAACAACTCTCATTAGATGGATACCCCTTTTCTCTAGAGCACAAACCCTAACTCAAAAAAATCCTAACCAATGGCATTTTTCAATGGTTGTGAGGAGGTTAAATTCATTTGTTAATGGTTGATGGTTTGGGTAGTAAAGGGAGAAAAGAATCAAGGAGAAGGAAGGAAAGAAAGAAAAAAAAAGAAACAAAAATGGGGGGAGGGGGAAATGGTTTGCCGAGAAAGAGGGAGAGAGAAAAGGAGGGATTAGAAATGAGGTGGAAAGAGGTTTTGGTTTTTATTTAATTATTATTACTATTTATTTTATTTTAAAACGACACGGGACGTGTCAATCTCCTCCCCTTACAAAAATTCGTCCTCGAATTTATTTGACTCTTTATTTAATTAATAAACACTGCTAACCTTGAATTTCAACATAAGTGCGGGTACTTTGCACTGATGACTTCTTCGGATTCCCAAGTAGTTTCTTCACCGGATGGACCTCGCCAAAGGACTTTTACTGAAACAATATCTTTTGAGTTTAAACGTCTCACTTGGCGATCTAATATAGCTACTGGATGTTCAACGTACGATAGACTCTCATCTAACTGCACTTCTTCATGATTAATCACATGAGATGGGTCATGAAGATACTTCCGAAGCATCGAAATATGAAAAACTGGATGAACTCCTGAGAGATCCGGTGGAAGTGCCAAGCGATACGCTACTGGTCCGACCCTTTCTAAAATTTCAAATGGTCCAATGAATCTTGGACTTAGCTTCCCCTTCTTACCAAATCGTAAAACTCCTTTCATTGGTGAGACTCGTAGGAATACATGTTCTCCCACTAAAAACTCTAAGGGATGACGCCTCTTATCAGAATAAGATTTTTGTCTACTCTGAGCTGTCACTATGCGATCCCGAATCAATTTAACTTTTTCAATGGCATCTTGAACCAATTCTGGACCGACTAATTTAGCTTCACCAACTTCAAACCATCATATCGGAGACCTACAGCGTCTTCCGTACAAAGCCTCGAATGGAGCCATCTGAATACTAGATTGATAACAATTATTGTATGCAAATTCCATCAAGGGCAATTGTTGATCCCAACTACCCCCAAGACCTAGGACACAAGCACAAAGCATATCTTCCAATATTTGCATAGTCCTTTCAGATTGATCATCTGTCTGGGGATGAAAAGCTGTGCTAAGCTTCAAACGAGTTCCATCCACCTTCTTTGTCTTAAATTTAAGTCTCGCTGCTGAAAGATATACTTAAGACTTTTATGGTCGGTATAAATCTCACAAGTTTCACCATATAGATAGTGTCTCCAAATCTTAAGAGTAAAAATAACTGCAGCCATTTCCAAATCATGTGTGGGATAGTTCACTTCATGCCTGGATTGGTGAAAAGATGTTACCCATATTTCATATTCATACACCATTTTGTCATCACTAAAATCAAGGTAAATAAAATATTTTCTGTAACTTGTAACATAAATTGGCAGAAATGAATAATGAAAACTAAGTATCAGCCTTTAGTCAACATCCTACCTAAAGCATAGCCAAAATCATTTTTTTTTTGGAAAATTATTCATATTTTTTAACCCAGCAAATTTCTTTTTTATCCAACAAATTTGAAACAATACAAACATCCATCCTATCCTCCCAGTAAAGAGCATGTTGTATTTGGCTAAGAATTAGAGACACTGATGATACTGAAGAGTGACTAAAAATCAAATTTAACTTTCCTACTAATAAACCACATTCATAAAACCCATAATCTGGATTCTCAGGGTCTGAATATGGGGAAGATATCTCAATCTTATAGAGCAGACATGGATTTTGAGAATATTGAATCTCACTTTCATTAAAATTACTGCAAATATCTTTCCAACTCACTAACAACTTTCCCGTAAAGCTTTCAATATGAGAATCAAAAGAGTCGTTAGCTTGCACGACATTAGTTTCTGAGAGGAGAAACATTTTTGCAGTTTCAACCCACATAAGTGATTTGATATTATGACTACCTTCTTTTCCTTTCCCTTCAGTATACTAAGCATATTCGATGTACTTGCTCTTGCTGACATTGTCGAAGGTGCAAGTTCAACCTTCATTTGCCTGCATGATAGAAAGACTCTCTGCTCGAGAATATCTTTTACATATACTAATAACAAAGCATCTACGCAAAAACTTATTGAAAGAAAATCTGAGTATGCAATTCCAGTATGTGACTGTAATGTTTCATACACTGATGGGTGAACTTCATTGCTTTGGGAAACTGTCATTATGATTTTCCTAAAGTTCAACACAAAACAACACCTTTGACAAGGATCTTTGATAAGACTTCCCAAACAGGATCCATCAATTTCTGGATCTTGCACTGTTTTTTTTTTCCTCAAACAATATGTCCCCTACACAATGGATCACCTTTGAAATCATTTCCCACATAAATGCCATGATAAAAAGAAGAGGACCGAGTAAATTACTTGTGGCTCCATGTTCCTTGTCACAATCAAATGGAACTTTCAATGCTGCTCTATGACGAGCTATTCGCCTCGCAAGTGATATGCCTTCTACAGGTAACTTCTTCTCAATGTCAGATATCAACTCCTAATGTGTTTGGCAAAACTCAATTCGTTATGAGACATTGTAGAAATTGACTTTTTCCATACGCTTGCAGTAGAATATCCAATTAGCAGCAAGATTCTCTCAAAAGCTTTGACATAGTGTGTCCATCGACCTATCACACCGACTAATCTTTGCAATGAATATCTAGGAGTTACAATCACATGGCTAATTCTGCTGGAAGCTATTCTCCATAACTCTCTAGCACTTCTAGCTTGATTGAGCTTATCAGATAGCAGTTTATCGAAAAGTAGACATACAGAAATGTCATCTGGAGAGAATGCACATATGAGTTTTGAAAAACAGAGTGTGCAATATACCAGCTTAAGATATATGAATTTAATGAAACTTGTCACATCGGACGAAAGAATAATACGATCTGTATGATTTTTCCCTTTTAATCCAACCCTGAAGCCAGTGCCATTTAATATGAAAGAGCTCTCTTTAATTAGAACAAAACTGTACTGACAAAACCTCTAAGAAGACATTTTTTTATCCAAATACTCAGACCTTGCACTGAACTCCTTTATTTCCCCAAAACATACAAACTCATCATTTAAGATGGGGAACCGAACCTCCACGTGAATGCCATGTGCCTCTAGATGACAGTTTTTCAGAATCAAATTCAGACAAGATGATGTAAATCCATTCTTCTCAGGTACAGCGAATAAAATCGTCTCCAAAATTTGATGCAATGAACAACCCTCAGGATCAAGTAACGACAGTTTCTTTCTAAGATAATCCAAATAATCATCCTTCGACGTACACAACCGTAACCGTCTTGCGCATTCGTCCTTTTCCGGCTTCTCGAATGATAGCACGACTTGAACGCCGTGAAATTCCACATTGAATGCCGGCAGGGACCACGTTGAGAATTGAACGACGAGGCGTTCGACAGTGACGTATTTAATGAACAATAAAGGAGGGGAGTGGAAGAGTTGGTTGAGAACAGAGACGTCGAAGTGGAGGTTATTCGCGACGGCGAGAGAGTGGAAAAACCCTAATTCGATATTGAGTTGAGGTTCTTCTCGAAGCCATGGTTGGATTCCCACGCCTCCTTCTGGGTACCTCAACATCAGCATTCAAACCACGTCCGCCAACATTAGCTCTACGCCTATTTCGAGCACGAACTGAAATACGACCTCGTTGACGAGTGCCTTGAGCTTGAGAAATTGATTCATCAACAATTTCCCTTAAAGTAGGATTCCTAGTCTCGGGTGGCATTCTCACCTATTTAAAGAACATTGATCAAAGATTGAATAAGACGACAAGAAATGGTGGAGAGATAGTGATGATCAATTTAAACACAGATTCAGACAACAAATGAGACTCTCATAGAGTGCTAATAGCCCTTATAAGTAAGTTGTGCCCGGGTTAACAATTTACTGACAAGAATCTATTATCACCCTATGTTTGCAGCTATTAGGACCTACAACCAGGCTCTGATACCAACTTTGTCACGACCCGAAATTTAAATGGCGTGACCGGCGCACAAGCTATACTCCTAGCCTGACAAGTCTATAAACTAACTTAACAATTAAATCGCTCTTTAACCATTTTAAAATATATATATGCTTTTCTCAAAATTTCGACAGAGTATCCTCTGTAACTTCAACATTTCCAAATTTTGTAAAATCCCTGTTCAGTTTTCAATCCAGTCATAATTCAGATAACATAATTAAATTGCTTAATACACTTCCCAAAAAAAATAAATAGACTTTCTAAACTCCAAAATAGCTGCAATTACATAGACTCAACAACAGTTACAAAAATGGTCCTCGATCAAATAGGCCTACCAAAAGAAATATTGAGACTTTAATCAAATAACAGATTCTACTCAGCTGCCTGCGAATCTGAAAAAGATAAGCAACATAAAGGGGTAAGTCACAAAGACTTAGTGAGGAGACAACAACCACCATCAATTAGAAGGGAAACACAAAAGGCACGAATAACTGTTAAAACGCTTGACAAAAATATTAAAAAATCCAGTGAATAACAATACGAAATCAAAATGAACAACCTTAAAATCATCATAAAAATCAAACAAGTAACAATACAAATTTTTAGAACCAAGAGGCGGCTTTATCTCATTGATAGCCCTCTCCTCCTAAGGTGGCCTTTCCCTTAGGGGTGGCTCCATCTAACGGATGGCCCTCTCCTCTCAGTCCCGAAATGCATCATCACATATCAATTAGAGAGCTACATCACGTTGATAGCCCTCTCCTCCTACGGATGACCTCTCTCGTAGGGGCGGCTCCATCTAACGGTTAACTCTCCCTAATCGACATGTGGTAACTAGGTGCACCTAACGCAGTTAACGATTTAATAATTATAACACCGATTTCTCAAAACGCGTATTAAAAATCATTTCATCGTAAATCATGAAAAACATACTCAATCGCGTAAAAATTCAAGATTTAAATAATGTAGCTCATACGTAAATCAAAATAATAACATATTATATAACAATGACCGTTAAATCAAATAATTGACGAAATCGAGATAAAATTCAAAGGTTGTGTTTCCCAAAATTTTCAATAAATACTTTAATATAGAAAATAAGTAAAATAATAATAATAACAGTATAAAAAATATATGACGATGATCGTCGTCAACTCACAGCTATGGAGAATCGTCTAACTTTGCTCCCCAACAACTCTCAAAGTAGCCGGCAGGATCTCAGCGGACAAATCTGAGCATCAAGAATATTTCCAAGACTTTAGAGAAATATTCTAAAGTTTAGCTAACTCTAGGAAACCCTAAAAAATCATTTAAATCTACTCTGAGCATAAAATAAGATTTTTAAGCAAAACTACATTTTTTCTATGAATTGATACTAGGATTAGAGTTGTGTAATTACCTCAAAGAGTTTCAATCAACAACTCTCATTAGATGGATACCCCTTTTCTCTAGAGCACAAACCCTAACTCAAAAAAATCCTAACCAATGGCATTTTTCAATGGTTGTGAGGAGGTTAAATTCATTTGTTAATGGTTGATGGTTTGGGTAGTAAAGGGTGAAAAGAATCAAGGAGAAGGAAGGAAAGAAAGAAAAAAAAAGAAACAAAAATGGGGGGAGGGGGAAATGGTTTGCCGAGAAAGAGGGAGAGAGAAAAGGAGGGATTAGAAATGAGGTGGAAAGAGGTTTTAGTTTTTATTTAATTATTATTACTATTTATTTTATTTTAAAACGACACGGGACGTGTCAATTACTGTTTAGAATGACATTACTTGTACTTCCATACAAATTTGCCTTCTTATTTATTTTGGCTACTTCTAGCTTTGTCAAATTGATCCGTTGTCGCACACGGGTCAAATACAATTGATAAAATGTAAATAGAGTAATAAATTGAATCGTTTCACAAGGACTTCTGATTTAATAATAATAACCGAATTGAAAATTGAAATTAAAAGGGGTTTTTTTAGATTATTTATTTAACAGATGAGCAAAATGATTAATCCACTTATTGGAGTTTTAGACCTATCACAGATTCTATCAATGAGTTTAATTTCTAATTTGTGATTCTATTCTTGTTTGACTATAGAATTGATCAAAGAAGCGTAATCAATCCTATGTGAATTTGGTTTCTTTGATTGGATTAAGCATCACAATCATCAAAATATTACAATTAATGATCAAGCGTCGCAAAATTATAATTCAATTAAATTAGAAACCGAAACCAAATTATGTCAATTAAATTTAATCAATCCTATTGAAATTCAATTTAAGCAATCAAAATATCAATATAAACAAATAAACAAGAATAGAATCATGAATAGAAATTGACAGTGTAACCTGAATCTCAAGGTGTTGATGAAACTTTGAACTGGTGGATTAATCTTATAAAATTAGTCTTCCATGAAATTAAAATAACACTATTTATTTCTTGTAGCAATTTGAATCCTAATTTTTCCGTCCTTAGAAAAGAAACAAAACTGCCAATATACAGTACTTGATATTGGACTTTAGGTTTAGGGTTTAAAAACAAGTGGCCGCTAATTAAAATTATTACAAAAATCCATATTATGAAATTTACAATTTCGGCCCAGTAAAGTTCGGAATAGGTCTTTCCTTCCAACACAAAAGTTGTAGCTCAGATTTGTATCTTTCCAACGTCTGCTCATATGTGCCATTCCAATATCTAGAGCTCAAGTTATGACCTACAGAGAGAGAAAGAGTCAAAATATAAATAATAAAATTAAAATGCAAATAATAAATTTATAATTCAAATTCGACCCAAACTTTAGAAACAAGCTAAAAATATTAATCTAAGCTATAAAGAGCTTTCAAAATACCAAACTAAAAAACTAAAAACATGTGCCCAAATGCTATGATCAAATTCCCCCACACTTAAACTTTTGCACTCCGAGCAAAACAATGCATGTGATTCCAAATATTCTTATGAATGCAAAGTGGTGACAGAGAAAAATATTTCTAGCTTAAGGCAATTATGAATAGTTTTTTTATCACAACCAAGTCAACCAAGAGGACAAGTTAACTAAAAAAATGTATCATATGTGATAGAGTCCTCCCGGGATATAAAATTATCTCAAAGTGTTTACACTCAAAGTGTTTGGGATACTGTTTACACTCAAAACACATCATGAAAGCTAGCACTACCATAGGCTTGAAAAGCCTCTATAATCTATATTTGAAACACATGCAGATAATGATCAAAAGGTATTTATTTAGGTTGTAACGTGGCCAAGGTAAGGGTGAGATAATCCTAAGAAGACTATGGCTGAAAATCAAAGAGGATAAAGGAATAATGATGAAGAGAGAAAAACAGCATTAGGTAACTCAACCAAACATCATTAACTTTTATTTTCCATCACTCTCAAATTTAAACAAACAAGTTAAGCACCCCTACACTTATGTAAGGAAAGACTCCTTTATCCCCCAAGATTGAGGCAGTTCATTGTTTTTCACTTTTAGGCTTGTAATAAGCTATATAACAAAAAAATGGGGTAATTAGGCTCAAAGGGGCTTAAACAAATGTATAATTGTAGGGTAAGCTTATTTGGCTGGTAGCTTAATTAGAAACAAATGCCTAGATCATTTCAATATATGCATGCGGACAAGAGTCAAGTCAAGTTCTGGCGTAACTAGCAATCATGAGTGAGATAACATCTAAGAAAAAAAAAGGATGGAAAAATATATTCCATTCATAATAAAGCTCAAAAATCTCACAAAGGTTAATGACTTATCACAAGTGATACATAATTTAGCATTTTAATCCAATTTATTTTAGCAAGAATGCAAAAATACTATCTAATCATGCCAATCCAAACAAACTCTCAACATTTACAACCATAAAATTTGATGAAAAGCATGCAATGCAATGTCCATTTTTTTTATTTTTATATTTTTATACTTTTTATTTTTTATTATTATTATTTTTTATTTTTGAAATTATAATAATTAAAATCATAACAAATAGAATCCTAAATAATACCCCCACACTTAAATTACACATTGTCCTCAATGAAAGTAACAAATATAAAATAAGAGTAAGGAAAGGGAGCTCCCTTTTAAACTTCAGTGTAGGTAGGCTTTTCCAAGGAGAGTTCTTCTATGGTACAATCTTCAATCACAAAGCTCTCATGGAATATCTTGAGGCGTTGTCCATTTACTTTGAACATTTTTTCGGTGTTTTCACTTTTTATTTCCACTCCACCATCAGGAAAAATGTTAGTAACAACAAAAGGGCCAATCCACTTTGATCGAAGTTTCCCAACCATAACTTCAAATGAGAGTTGAACAATAAAACTTTTTGGCCAATGGAAAATTTCTTCCTAGAAATCATCTTATCATGAAAGTACTTATTTTTCTCCTTATAGATGTGAGAGTTCCCGTAAGCTTCAAGTCTAAGCTCTTCAAGTTGTTGCAATTGAAGCTTTCTCTCCAAACCTGTTTTCTCCATCTCAAGGCTACAACTCTTGACCACCCAATAAGCACGGTGCTCTATTTCTACTGGGAGGTGGCATGCCTTACCAAACACAAGTCGATAAGGGGACATTCCTATTGGTGTTTTGTAGGCTGTTCAATGAGCCCAAAGAGCTTCTTCATAGAAAAACATAGGTTGTTGAGGCATCTCACTCCTACGAGTGATTGTTGTTCCTGCTATTTTGCATTGTTCACAAGGTTTGTACGTCTCAAAAGCATCTTTAAACAAAGTGGGCCAAAAGAAACCCGACTCTAAGACTTTTCTTGTTGCCAGTTGAGGACCAAAATGTCCTCTAGTTTGAGAGGCATGACAAAAATGAAGAATGGATTGAGCCTCATGGTGGGAAACACATCGCTTAATCACCTGATCACTACAGAATTTCCACATATATGGATCATTCCACACATAGTATTTGGAATCACTTTTAAGTTTGTATATTTGTGTTCGGGATACATTTGCAGGAAAGATTCCAGCAACTAGATAATTAACTAAATCAAAAAACCAAGGAGTTACCTCACGCAACAATAGTAGTTGCTCATCAGGGAAGTCGTCTTGAATGGGGATGGGGTCCTCATCCGTTTCTATTCTACTCAAATAATCTGCCACCAAATTTTCAGCTCCACTCTTATATTTAATCTCTAAATCAAATTCTTGGAGTAACAACATCCACCGGATCAATCTTGGTTTTGCTTCTCGTTTCTTCAACAAGAACTTCAAAGTTGGATGGTCAGTAAAAACAACTACCTTTGAACCTAACAAATATGATCTAAACTTATCAAGTGCAAAAACAATAGCAAAAAGTTCCTTTTCAGTGGTAGTATAATTAGCCTGTGCAGAATCTAAAGTCCTAGAAGCATAATAAATAACATGGGCACCCTTACCAATCCTTTGTGCAAGGACCGCTCCCACGGCATAGTTAGATGCATCACACATAATTTCAAAAGGGAGGGTCCAATTGGGTGGCTGAATTATGGGAGTAGAGGTTAGTGATGCCTTTAAGAAATCAAACGCCTTCTTGCATTTGTCATCAAAGGTGAAACTGACATCTTTTTGCAGCAAATTCAATAGTGGAAGAGATATCTTGCTGAAATCCTTGATAAATCGCCTGTAAAAACCTGCATGGCCAAGAAAAGAACGAATCTCGCGGATGCAAGATGGATAAGACAAATTAGAAATCACATCAATTTTGGTAGGATCCACCTCAATCCCATTTTTAGAGATCACATGTCCCAAAACTATGCCTTGTTCAACCATAAAATGACATTTTTCGTAATTCAACACAAGGTTAGTTTCAATACATCTATGCAAAACTCTATCTAAATTGTTCAAGCATGCATCAAATGAGGAACCATACACAGTAAAATCATCCATGAAAACTTCAATACAATTTTCAATCAAGTCAGAGAAAATACTAATCATGCAGCGTTGGAAAGTGACAGGAGCATTGCATAGGCCAAAGGGCATCCTCCTGTAGGCAAATGTGCCAAAAGGACAAGTGAATGTAGTATTTTCTTGGTCCTCTGGTGCAACATGGATCTGAAAATAACTAGAAAACCATCAAGAAAACAATAATGTGACTTACCAGCCAAACGTTCAAGCATCTGATCAATGAATGGTAAAGGAAAATACGTTCAAGTATCTGATCAATGAATGGTAAAGGAAAATGATTTTTTCTAGATGCTTGGTTTAGTCTCCTATAATTGATGCATACCTTTCAGCTGTTCTGCACTCGTGTAGGGATAAGTTCATTATTTTCATTTTTAACCACTATGAGTCCAGTTTTCTTTGGGACTACCTACATCGGACTCACCTATTGACTATCAGAGATGGGGTATATAATGCCCGCTTGCAAGAGCTTGGTCACTTCGTTTTTTACAACATCCAAAATTAATGGGTTATGTCGCCTTTGGGGAAGTCTGACTAATTTTACCCCGTCCTCTAGTAGTATCCTATGCATACACATGGATAGGCTAATACCAGGAATATCAGCCAAGGTCCATCCGATTTCCTTCCTGCATTTTCTCAAAATCTGCAACAGCTTCTCTTCCATTTCATCTTCAAGTTTTGCTGAAATAATCACAGGTAACTTGCCACTTCCTTCTAAATAAGAATATTTCAAATTTTTAGGAAGTGGTTTAAGCTATATAGTCGGTGGTTGTTCAATGGAAGGGACAACACTAGTGGCCGAAGCTAAGTCTGCAAAATCAATTATGTCTGTAGAAATATCGATATCAGTACAATGACCAACTTCCAAGGCAGCTTCGATCTCAGCACACACAGAGCACAATTGAGTATATGTTCAGAGCACACAAGTATAAGTATCATCAAAACCAGACAATTCAGTGGCAAACATATCAGGGTAAGTGTCATCAACCAAATCAGCAAGCAATTCAATTTGAAAAACAGAATGCTCTTCCACGGGGTGTTTCATAGCATCAAAGATGTTAAATTTTACAATGCTATCACCAAATTCCATGGATAGAGTTCCAACATGCACATCAATTTTTGTTCTAGCAGTTTTCAAGAATGGTCTACCTAAGATGATAGGCGCCCTGTTGGACTTATTCTCTCCCTCCATGTCCAGAATGTAAAAAACTACAAGAAATATCAATTCATTAACTCGAACAAGTACATCCTCCACAAGTCCAGCGGGACAAGTATTGCTCTTGTTCGCCAATTGAATGGTAACACTTGTACTTTGTAAAGGTCCAAGAGCAAGAGAGTTAAAAATAGATGCATGCATAACATTAATGGAAGCTCCTAAATCTAACATAGCATTTTCAAATTGATTATTGTCTATGGTACATAGAATGGAAAAATTTCTTGGATCTTTGCATTTCTGAGGCATGGGCTAAATGAGGGCTGAAACATTTCGCCCCATGTTTACTCTTTCATTACCTTTTAATGTTCTCTTGTGTGTGCACAAATCTTTTAGAAATTTTGCATATCTTGGAATCTGTTTCATTGCTTCAAGAAGGCGAATGTTCACTTCCACCTTCCTAAATGTATCCAGGATCTCGTTGTCCCTATCTGCCTCGTCCATTTTCTTAGTCTTCACTGCCCTTTGAGGAAAAGGAAGTGGTATATTTTGCTCAACATCAACAGTTTCAGATATCAAAGTATCCTCAACAACCTTGTTATTTTTCACTACAGTTTCAGGTACCTTTGGTATTTCAACACCTTTCCCAGACCTCAATGTAATTGAACTGACATTGGGAGCATTTGGATTTACTACTGACTATGCATGCAATTGGTTTGACCCCTGAGTCTGTAATTGATTGACTGAAGTGGCTAGCTGACCAATCTTTGTTTCCAAATTTTGAATGGTGGAATCTGTTCGTTGTTGAAATTGGAGATTATGGACAGCCATTTGTTTAACGAGGTCCTCTAATGAAGGTGCATTGTTTTGCTGTTGTAGAATATTTTGTTACTGCTGCCTAGGTTGCTGTTGTGCAGATGAATTCCCCCATCTCAAGTTGGGATGGTTTCTCCAACCAGGATTGTACCTGTTAGATGATAGATCATAATAGGTTTGAGGATTGTATATATTTGCTGCATATGCTTGAGGAGCATTAGTAATTGGATCTTCTTGCAATGTAGGACATGAATCTAAAGGATGCTCTAGAGAAGTGCAAATACAACAGACAATTGCTTGGGTTTTAACTATTGCTAATTTTTTTACTAAATATGTAAGCTCATCAAGTTTTCCTTCTAAATTCTTATGTGAAGAAGCTTGAATTTCATTCACACCCTTTTTCAACACTATTGAATTGCTTCTAGTCGTAAACTGCTAAGAATTAATAGACATGTTCTCAATCAAAGCCCTTGCCGCTTCTAGGGTCTTATCGACAAGTGCTCCCCCACTAGCAGCATACAAAATGATTATATCCATAGATAACAAGCCTTCATAAAAATATTGGATGAGCAATTGTTCAGAAATCTGGTGATGAGGACAACTTGACACTAATTTCTTGAATCTTTCCAAATACTCATGTAATGATTCCCTGTCAATCTGTCTGATGCCACATATTTCTTTTCTGATTAAAGCATCTCTTGAGACAGGGAAGAATTTTTCTAGAAACAATATCTTGAGATCATTCCAACTTGTAAAAGAACCTGGTTAAAGGTAGTATAACCAGTCCTTGGCAGCATCTTGGAGTGAAAATGGGAAAGCTCTCAACTTAATGTGGTCTTTTGTGACTCCTTGAGGCTTCATGGTAGAACACACAATATGGAATTCCTTCAAGTGTTTGTGGGGATCCTCACTTGCAAGACCATTAACCTTTCGAAGCAAGTATATTGATCCAGATTTAAGTTCAAATGGTACAGTAACTTCAGGATATGTGATACATAATGCATTATAATTGACATTAGGTGCAGCAAGTTGTCTTAAGGTTATAATATTCACATTAGCAATATTTTGCAACAAGTTGTCAATTTCAGTATCTGACTCTAACTCGTTAACACTAGCAGCTCTATTAAGAAAATCATCGAAAAGTAGTAAATAGTAGTCTTAGAGTTCAAAGAGAGAAACACTTGTTCAAGTTAGAAATATTTTCTAAGTGTTTTTTTCTTAGAGTGTGAGAGTTATTATTATTATCATCAGTTTTGTTAGAAGCAACTAGTCAAGTTCCAATCTGGGGTTGTCAGGTTGTTAGGAGAAGACTTGACTTTATGGGGTCAAGATGGTTAGTTCCTCAAAAGTCTAGGGTTGTCAGGCTGTTTGGGAAGATTGCTTGAACGATCAAGTGCTTTGTAATTCAAGGTAATTGAATTAGTGGATTAAAGCCTTATAAATGAGAGGATTGGATGTAGTCAAGTTGATGGTGAACTAGGATAAATATGTGTCAAATTATTTATGGTTTCGTTGTTTTCTACCTCTAAATTTGATTGCTTCATATTCAAGTAATTCATAACAACCAACCAGTCTTATTCAAATTAGCATAAAGTTGTCAACTTTATCAAACACAATTTAACCTCCCATTCTCGTTTTTGCACTTTCAACTTTCATATGTTACTTTGGTCACTAGATTGACGTAAATTGAAAACTAACATAAGTTTTAAGTTTCTCTCTACAAAAGCCACCTCTTTATTTTCTGGATCTATCATACCTAAGGACAAACATTAATCTTACCTACAATTTATAATTATTTTTATTTTAACTAATTAATTAGCTTTTAAAAGACATTTTTTAAATAATAGTTAATCAATAAAAAATAGGCTAAATTACTTTCGTGGTTCCTTAACTTAATTTCAGGTAACGTTTTAGTCCTTTATCTTTTTTTTTTCCCGAGTTGATCCTTTATTTTAATTTTAAGTGACAATTTGATATTTTATGTTTTAAAATTTCAACAATGTTATTATTTTTTATACAAAAATTCAAAAAAATCATCAAAATTTTGAACCAAAATCCATAAAATTAATAATTATCTTCAATATAATGCAAATGTTATCAAATCCATAACTCAAATATTCAAACACACTCATATTTTAATCTCCAACAACATCAAATAAAGAATGAAAATATGACTTTATTTCAAGATTTAAGTTATGAATTTGATTAAATTTGTATTTTATTGAA
>JBBPBR010000007.1:32845465-32873488 GCA_037974775.1 Cicer pinnatifidum | reverse complement strand
CATAAATAAATATTCATCTTTTAAAGACTTTTTAAATAATTAATCATTAATAAGCATTTATATTGTATATGATTGATACTGTAAATAGATTTTTAAGAAATACACTACTAATAAAATACACATTTAGATTTGTGTTGTATATGAAGTAACCAGTGAGAAATAGTTGTCTTGGAAATTATTTATGAATTTAAATTTCAAAGACTGACAATCTAAAAGTTTTATAAAGGCGAAAAATAATGACTAATCATTTACGTGACTTTAAAAGTAATTATGAAAAAAAGTTAAACATTATTAATAATTTAATAGGAATGATTGATTAACAATATAAAAACTCTTTATATTGACGATATATATAAATTAAATTATATTACGAGAAAATAGAACTCCATTAAAATTCAACATCCAAAAATATTTTTTTTTTTTAAATTCCATAAAAAGAGAATTTTATATTTAGTTGGACCGTTGTAGACATAATTTGTAAGATAATTTTACCCTTAAATTAGTTGAGACAATTTAACCAGTATTTATACGATTATTTAACTATTTTGGGAAATTAATTATTAAAAAGAATGTTTTTTTACTAATCAAGTTTGATCGGTAGATTTGTTAAGTTTTAACTTGTAAATTTAAATTTGAGATCTTATCTATAAATAAATAAAAAAAGGAAAAAAAAAGTTCCGCTTATCATATTTCACTCATCCTCGCTCTCGCTCTACATTATCCCTCCTTCCCAGTTAATAATAACGGAACAAAAGGATAGATAGATAAAACATCGCGGCGTGAGAGAGTGAGAGACAAACATCGTCAGCAACAATGGCCTTGCTGTGTGCTTCACCATCATCACTCATGTTCCCTTCATCATCTTCATTCCCTCATCACAAGAATTATTTAACAACTAAAACATCCCAATTCCCACTTCCAACCCTTTCATTATCTTCTTCTTATTATTATTCAATTCGTACCCATTTCCCTCCATCTTTCCTTGTCCATTCTCAGCAAGACTCTTCCTTCGTCGCAGAACAAGATCCACGATTCATCTGTGTTGAACCTGAACCCCGTTTTAAAGGCCCGGTATAACCCCTCGTCCCACTACTCTCTTTTTGTTTATTTGATTTACCCAGAATATGCTTTTGGATTATTTATTTAAAAATGTTTCGTAACCAAGTTTCGTGTCTCCATAATCTTCCCTGATTCCATCTTTTCTGAATTTTGTTATGAAGGAATGAAACTAGAATAGAATGTGATTTTATGGTAAATAAGCCTTGTTATTTTCTCGTCTGGAATTACCACTTTAACGTTATTCATTTCTTGTAATTGAAGTAAATTAACTCTAGATTTCCATGACTACTGGTAATTATGCTCACATTTCTTACATCTAATTAGGTTAATTAGCTTGGAAATGTATTCTTCCTTTTTTCTATTTCCATTTTTCAGTTTTTGGTCTGGCATTATTGAAAGTTTAAAGTGCTTGAAATCTTTACTTCAGTGTTCATATTAAGTAAATTGATCTGAAAACTATGTGGGTTTTTGTGGAGATTTTAAATAAATAAAAACCCCAGTTGCATCTAAATACGATATTTATAGATGTCTGGTATTATTTTTAATGCTTATAAACTTTGTAGAATTTTTATTTTATTTTATTAAACATGAAACTACCTTACCGAAAAAACTAATAATTGCAGGACATTTGGAACACGACATGGTATCCAAAAGCTTCGGATCATGTCAATACAGAGAAAACATGGTACATTGTTGATGCTACAGATAAAGTTCTTGGAAGACTAGCATCAACAATTGCTAATCACATTCGAGGGAAAAATCTAGTGACCTATACACCCAGTGTGGACATGGGTGCTTTTGTAATTGTGGTATGTGTTTTTGCATAAATTATTTGTCATGTAGTCTACCAAATTTATAGAAAAACATATAGTTGGTGTTGTCTCTGTCTATTTGCAATTGGCAATGCAAGTGCTTTTTTTATGTTATAGAAGTCATTTTCTACTTGAATATCTTTCTTGTTTACTTTTCTTTTAAATGGATGGAACTTATGCAATACAGTTAGCCAAGTTTTAAAAGAAAAAACTCTGTGGTGCAAGAGTCAATAAGGTGTTTTCTCAAACTTTCCATAGTGTGCAGCTAATATAAAGTTAACCCTCTATGCATGATGGACTGTTGTAATTCGAAGCAGTCAGGGTGAGTTAAAAGTAAAAGAGTTTTTTCAAATTGACCTATAGCTGAAGCTTTAAAGGGAGTTTCGTGCATTTTAGCCTTTTCTTTTTGTGGTAGGTCACCCTGAAATGGCACTCATATTCCCTCAAATTGTCATTATTGTTTTGATTGAAATTGGTATTTTATTTGTAAAAGAATAGAGATAAACCCCATTTGCAAAGATATAGTGCTGCAGAACTTCAAGGGAATGCATCTTCGTTTGCCCAAAGTCCTCGGCACTTATTAAATTGTCAAGATATCTCTTCCCTATTATTACCTGCCCCCTATATAATGTGGGGAAATTAAAGAGTTCCCTATAAAAAGGTAATTAACTGAAAGGGGAAGGGCATGATGAGTGTGAAGTGGGAATTCACGAGCCGAGTATTGAGAGTCGATTCTCATCTCAGTAGGGGCCGGGCCTCTCTCTCATTGATAGTGTCATTTAGCTTTTATCATTCTGCAAGGAGATTGTTCTCTCCATCCATTGTTAATTACTTTACTGTTATATTCATCTTGTATTAGCTTGTCATTAATTCTGTTTCCATCAGATTTAGTTTATCATACTGTTTGGTGCCTATTATATTCCTTGTAGTTCTAATATCTTCTTACCATTCTTCCTTTTCTTATCCTAAATACTCTTAATGAGTGGTTTACTAACACATTGTTAGCCATTTTCTATTCTCTAATAATGCCATATTTGACAAATAAATTTTGATCACATTTCACATTTTTGTATGTTGGTTCTCAACTTAATCTGTAGTTAATGTACTACTTTATAGCATATCCTGAAAAGTCTAAACGAAGCAGCTCTTAACCTTGTCATGTGTGAATGTTTCTCATGTTTTTTCGATCATAATGGGAAGGTGCACAAAAGATTATTCTTTTTGTTACGTTAATCTGATGTTAAGGACTCTTCCGGTTTTTACTTATTATAGATTTTAAGGAAGTTTATTATGCATTTGAAGTTTAGTTTTAAATATAGCCATGATGACGACTTACAATCAGAGGACAGCTTCAAATTTTCCTTAAAGAAAGTAAATATATCGATAAAGAAAACAGGATCTCCTTTAAAATGCTTGTATTTGTGATACTACTCGCTTTTCACATGAATGTCTATGTTTAGCAGCCCTATCCTTCTCTTGAAGATTTATGCTAGGAATATTGTCAATAATGTTCTAAACTCTATTATTTTAATTGGGTTGTGTAGATAAATGCAGAAAAGGTTGCTGTAAGCGGGAAAAAGAGAACCCAAAAGCTTTATCGGAGGCACTCAGGTCGACCTGGTGGTATGACAGTTGAGACATTTGACCAGCTGCAGAACAGAATTCCTGAAAGAATTATTGAACATGCTGTTCGTGGCATGCTTCCAAAAGGGAGGGTAAGTTCAACAAAGTGGATTGTTTTTTCAAGTCACTTCTGAAGTAGACATATTAAAATGGATCACTGATGCATGGCAATCATAGAGAAATTCATATAAATCTACACTGAGATTAATTTTTTCAGAAGGACTGAATATTTCTTATATTCATGGTAAATAGTTTTTGCTAGGTCTCTGTTGGTGATTGTATTTTCTAAGGATGGTTCGTTATCTCTTTATAATCTTGTTTTTTGAATACTATCTTTTTATACAAAAAAAAATGCTTCACTTTAGTTGAATCTTCAGTAATGAAGGGTTGGTGTATGCAGCTTGGCAGGAGTCTATTCACACGCCTGAAGGTTTATAGCGGCCCAGATCATCCACATGAGGCGCAGAAGCCGGTCGACTTGCCCATAAGGGATAAGAGGATACAGTTGCAGAGATAAGGTCATCGGTGTTGAATTGAGCATGGAATGAAATATATGACAAACGCTGATCATTCTTATCCATTTCACTGAAAATTGAGATTCTTGCTTTATCCATACTGTCTGTAGAGGTCTCTCATTATTGTATTTTTTCTTTCGGCCAAGGTCCTTTGTCGAATGTTTGTAAGAACTTTTGTTTTGGGTACCTTTAAGACATGTAAGAGTATTAAATATGCTTGCAAAAATACATTTTTCATCCTTGATGGTCTCATCTTTTACTTGAATTAAATTGTCATTTATCTTCTTTTAGAGTCAATTTAGTCCCTTATCTTTTTTAAGTGACTCACGTTAATTACTTTTTCATGACTCATGTTAATCATCTAACATACATTAAAGTAGGTTGTTGAGGTGCATTGATGACGTGAAATGTAAATTGATGTGACCGCTTAAGAGCAAATCTAACAACAAAGAGGAGAAATAACGTTGACGAGCAATGAAGATGCAAAAGACACCATTGAAAATTCGCATAAGATGCAATTGAGACATAACTCAAAGGACAAAAAAAAAACAGCGATTGGGACGGGGACACAACTCAGGTTACTCCCATTTATTCCCATAATCAAAAGATCTAGATTCTTTTTGTATGGAGAGTGAATGATTTTTTATACCCTTACCTCTATAGTTGATATTTTGGGAAGAAGAATACATGTTCATCTGCTATTAAATGCGGTCTATGTCCTGGATTTGGAGAACTTTTGCAACGTGAATTTGAGAATTTTCTAGAACCCTATCCTTGTACTTCAATTTTTGGGATTTTCACAAGTTATAACTATTGTTGGCAAACAGAAGGACTGATGTTAGAAACTTCAAAGATGCAGGACTAAATTGACTCAAAAAATATAAATGACGAAATTCAAATTCACATAAAAGATAAAAGTGAGTGTATTAGCAATATTTTCATTTCAAATAAATCTTATGTCTCTTGTCTTTTACGTATTCAGTCAAACTGTATTAAGATTCTCACATTTCATAAGATATGATCTAAGTGTTATAAGTGAGGTTCAACTAGATCCGTTAGGTCACTTGCAATTAGGTAACAACTATTGGGCCACTTGAGTCATGCTTCAAACATTCACCCTTCACGTGAGTAGGGTGTATTAAGAATTTCACATTAGATAACATATGACCTGAAAATGTGTTTATAAGTCGGGGTAATTATCACATTACAAGCCGTATTGATATAGGTTGAGTTAGACTCAACCCAAATTCTAAGATGGTATCACAACCTATCCAAGATTTGTAAAGTCGTATGTTATTAGGTCACCGATACCACTAGAGTCACACTCTAGATGTCTAGTCCTAGGCGCGAGAGGTGTGTGTTAAGAGTCTCACATTGGATGAGATATAGCCTAAAATATATTTATAAGTTGGGGAAATCTTAACTTTACAAGTTGATTTTGTAAGGTTCAATTAGGCTTAATCCAAAATCTAAGATAGTATCAAAGTTTATGTAAGATTTGTTAGGTCACCTACTATCAGACTACTTGAGTCACGCTTCATATGTCAAGTCTTTGTTAGACATATGTTCGTTTTTGATATTATTGACAAACATACAGCTTGAAATAAATCTAACATTGTAAACTGAGAAAAATTTCAGGAACAACAAATCAATCCTACAAACTTGAGACAATTGCTTGGAACTCAAGAAATCAACAAAAGTTTGAAGATCCATAAGCAAATCGATTAGTAAAATCGATTCTGTAACAGGGTTGAATGATATTATGCAGTCTGGGATTAACCAATCGATTGGCAAAATCGATTTGCACATCTTCTGAAAAATCAAACATGCTATCAATCGATTAGACAAATCGATTGGTACATTTATTAGAAAATAAATTGTGCAAGTCAGAGAGCCAGTTTGCCACTAATCGATTAGGCAAATCGATTGTTTAAATCACCAAGACTGAACTGATTGTTTACATCGATTAGACAAATCGATTGGTACATTTACTGAAATTAAAATGTGCAAGTCAGTGGCATGCCTTGCAAGCTAATCGATTTGGCAAATCGATTAATCCAATCACATCTTTATTTTGTTTGTCTACATCGATTGACACAATCGAGTGTGAATGTCCCAGAGCCAAACCAATGTTTAATAAATCGATTAGGCAAATCGATTTACTAAAATAAGTTTCAAAATAACCTTGGTCTGGAACATACACAGTCGATTAGCACAATCTACTTATATACTTCTTTTGAAATAAATTTTGGCATCAATCGACTTGGTAAATCGATTGAATGAACCAACTGATAAAATGTGCTTCAGACTTAAAGTCCACAATCGGTTAGGCAAATCGATTTGTGAAAATCACTGTGTCCCTGGAACCAGTGAAATCGATTGACTAAAGCGATTGGTACAAAAAGTTTTAGAAACAGAGATGACTGAAATGGTTGAATCGATTAAGTACATCGATTGTTTTGATCTCGTTGTTTGAACAAAAAACTCCAAGTCGATTATGAACATCGATTCAATTATGTACATTCATCAAAGTCTGAAGAACTCATTTAAAAGAATCGATTAGTTATATCGATTAGTTTATGCAGTTTCAAGATTCAAGAAAAAACAAGATTCGCGAAATCGATTGGATAAATCGATTAGTGTGCTGTATAACTTAATGAATCGATTGGCCAAATCGATTCATATGTTGTTTTTCCTGAAACTATATAAACTACTTTCATTCTCTTCTTCTCATAACTTGATATTATCACTTGATAACAAAACTTCATAATATCAATAACAATCATCTACCACTAACTCTTTCTCAACTGATATTACTTTGAACATCTTTTTCAGCCATGAACAATCTACATTTGTGATTAATAAGGATTGAAAAAGACTGAATTGAGAAAGATTGCTTTGAGAAGAAGGAATATCAAGAACTTTGTAAAATTGATCTGTTTCAATTTCTCTAAATCATTTTCTGTAACCAAATTTCTTTGAGAAAATCCAGTTGTTACTGGTGGTGTTCTTCGAGGTTGAGAGTTGTCAACAAGAAGACGCTTGACTGAATTCTTGGTCAAGTTTATGGGACTTAAACTTGGGAATTCAGGGAGGGAAAGATAGAACAGGTAGAATAGTTTAAGATTGGTGCGAGGCGCTGTGTATAATCTGTAAACTGATTCTAAGAAGTTCTATAGGAAAGGCTAAGATCCAGTTGGATCTTAGGACTGGATGTAAGTCGTCACGAGACGGCTGAACCAGTATAAAAATCTGCGTACACTTTTCTTTCCCTTATCTCGTTTAAATTTCTGCAATTATTACGTTTCTGATATTGATTGAATGCATGATAAAGATTCTATGTTAAGGAAATTTGCATGATTGATTGTCTTAACATGATTGCATGAAAATCAACATCTTGAATAATAATTGTTTCTGATGCATTTCTCCATATATACCATGATCCATATAGTTTGACATTCATTAGAATTGTTCATTAGGGACCTTGTTTAATCTTGTGTTTAATAAATTTAGAATTTGTTAAACTGCTGTGCATATTGTTAGAATAGGCATTCTTCCGCATATTTTTCTATCCAACAGAGGTTACATATACCATCAGTCTTGGGCTTGAGTTCAATGTGTTAAAAGTATCATGTTGAATGAGATCTAGCTTAAAAATATGATTTTAAATGGATGAAAGTCTCACCTTAGAAACGATTTTGCAGGAATTAAGTTAGGTTGAACCTAAATTCTAACAAAGTACAAAACTATATTCAGAGAAATTGAAGTGGGAGTAACATCATCCATATTTCATAGAGATTAATTGATTCACATGTAAATCCAATTAAATTATACTTTGTGATATTTTGTTAAGTTTGTTGTTCAATTACCTCCAAGAATATCTTTTATTTTTATAATAAAAGGATGAAATAAATGATTTTATACTTCAAATAAATAATTTTACGAAATAAATGTTTTTAATATTAAAACCAAATTTAATTAAATATGTTTTGGTCTTATTCACTTTAGGTCTAGTAAGTGGAGTTGTTCTATTTAGACCGACTTTTGACATATTACTATTAAATTAAAAATAAAAAACCTCATAACTAATTGCAGTTATAATTAACCACTAAAATGTAAGTTATTATGTATTAGCCACTTATTTAACATAGTTATAAAATAAATGAAGTATACATATATCTCATTAATCATTTAGAGTATTTTATTTACCAGTCATTAAGGATGTGTTTGGTTCAACAAAAGAGATATATTTTAATGGAGAGAAGGGAAGTAGAGACACGTTTGGTTCAAAGAAGAGATAAATTTTAAATGCTTTTTTAGTTATATAAAGCCCTTTCCCCACCCCAAATCCCTCCAAAATATAGGGAGAGCAAAAACATTTTGAGGAGGGGTTTTGCACCTCTCACCTCCGTATAAGGCTTTTCAATGACAGTAGACTTATGTGCTTCATAAGTATCTATATCCTTAAACAAATCTTAACCCCTCAATTTCTTCAAGTTATGAATAATTTTTAGATGTAAATTATCATAAGTAACAATAATATTTGGATATTACTGAGATATCTTTAAGTTGGCTATGTAATATTTGAATACTTCATTCATTTTATAACTATTGTTAAATAAGTGGCTAATAATTTGTATTTGGTCCATATTTGAATCAAATATATTAATTTCTTTAACTCATACTTTAGTATATTTGAGACCAGAGGCAGTCTAAATGGTTGATGTAATTTCATTAAATCTATGACAAGTTAAAAAAGTGGCTAATAATTTGCATTTTAATAGTTGTTGTCGAATTTGAAAGCTATACGAGGATTCAACTAATAGCTCTCAATTTTGATTCTCTTTTTGCTTCAAAAAATTACGCCAATGAAGAAACATTATGGCTCGATTATGGATTCCTTAATTCTTACAAAGCGTGTTAAATATGAAGTTGAATTTTTTGTGAGTTACTAAACTAAAAAAACACAACGAAAAAGTAAAGCAAAAAGATAAACAATAAATTGTAGGAAATATGATAAGTTTGATGAATTGTCTCCCTAAAATGAAATATACAATTGGTATTTATAAACAAAATTAATCTTACTGTCCAAAACATCGCAGCCTACAAAATCTAGCTATGACTCGGCCTTTTCGACTAGTCTCAAAGATAATGCATGTTTTTTTTTCTTTCTAGTTATTAAGTGTACGTGGTTCTCCTCTAGCTTGATTTTTCTCTGTTCCATGAATTAATGTTTCCATTATTTGTGCATTTATTACTACTCATGTTTGTACTCCATAAAAATAGTCATATTAATTCATGGAGACTAAAAATAAGGAAAACGAGTCTTACAACTAGAAGATCAGGTTCCACGTGCTTTTGATTGATATGACATTCCCATGATTGTGGGTCCTTTAAACTTGAGAAAGTTTCGCTTAACTTGTGCTCAGTTGTTCTTATTTCACTTAGCCTTCCATTGGCTACTTGAATATAAGCTAAATCCAATTCAGTTGTTGGCCTCCTTCGGCTAACATCTCATATTATTTTTTAGCGTAAAGAGTAGTTAATAAAGTTGTTAAAAGTAGTTTTAACAAGATATGTTATAACTCAATTGAATTGAAAAATGTCGATATTGTTAGGTTGAACGTCTTGTCCCAAATTCGAATTGATATTTCAGTTGTGTGAGTTAATTATGATGAAAAATTTATTATCTCTTATAAGATTAAAAAAAAATGATAGTTTTAACAAAATATTTTTTACAATTAATAAAAAAAATGATATTTTTTATAAAAAGCTCTCTATTCCTATAAGAGAATACATATTTATGTTCTTTTTTTTTCTTAAAAAATGGTAAATATTGTTATAATTAATTCACACAATTATGACGTGGTCAAATTCAAACTTAGAAGAAGACGTTCAACTTAACAAATATCGACATATGATAATTTAACTAAAACTTAAATCAATTTAGAGTTTGTTATATTTTACGTAAAAATGCGTGTTTAATATTTAAATAATATTTCTCTAGTAAGTATTAGGCTGGTCCTGATAGTTTAATAAACTGTGCCATTAGTAGTCATGTAAGGAACAAATCTCATTCGTGCAATATTAAGAGCATGTTGTTGTGTTTCAACAAAACCGGTCTACAGTTTTGTCGCATCAAACACCCAACCATACAAACCACTTGTCGTTGCTTCATAGATTCCCAAACCACAGTTGTGTCAAATTCAACCTCACAATGTTTCACAAATTTCCCCATATCCTACAACAACCTATTATCACACTGTGTTGCTTCCAAGTCCCTCAATTCAGGCATGGAAATTCATGCCCACATGATCAAGTTTGGATTTTCCCACCACCCAAGTCTCAGAAACCATTTGGTGACACTTTATTCCAAGTCTCGTCGTTTTGGGTATGCCCGCAAGCTGTTTGATCAAAGTACTGAACCAAGTATGGTTGTTTCTTGGTCTGCTTTGATATCTGGTTATGTGCAAAATGGTTTTGATGAAGAGGCCCTGTTAGCATTTAATGAGATGTGTATGCTGGGTGTTAAGTGTAATGAGTTTACTTTCCCAAGTGTTCTCAAAGCATGCTCAATAAAGAAGGATTTGAATATGGGGAAGAAGGTTCACGCCATGACTTTGGTCTCAGGGTTTGAGTCTGATAGTTTTGTTGCTACCACTTTGGTTGTTATGTATGCTAAATGTGGGAAGTTTGGTGATTCTAGGAAATTGTTTGGTATGATTGTGGAGCGGAGTGTTGTTTTGTGGAATACCTTGGTTTCTTGTTATGTGCAGAGTGATTTCTTAGCTGAAGCTGTTGATTTGTTTAAAGGAATGGTTGATGCTGAAGTAAGGCCTAATGAGTTCAGCCTTTCAATTATATTGAATGCTTGTGCTGGATTGCAGGATGGAGGTCTCGGAAGGATGGTTCATGGCCTTTTAATGAAGCTTGGTCACAGTTACGATCAATTTTCTACAAATGCCTTGGTTGATATGTATGCAAAAGCAGGTAGGATTGAAGACGCTGTTTCTGTTTTTCGAGAAATTATACACCCTGATACTGTTTCTTGGAACGCGGTTATTGCTGGTTGTGTTCTTCATGAGTATAACGATTTGGCTTTGATACTGTTGAATGAGATGAGAAATTCAGGAACTTGTCCCAATGTGTTTACCTTATCAAGTGCCTTAAAGGCCTGTGCTGCAATGGCGTTGAAGGAGTTGGGTAGACAATTACATTCTTGTCTGGTAAAAATTGATAGTGATTCAGATTTGTTTGTGGCTGTAGGACTAATTGATTTGTATTCCAAGTGTGAGATGATGGATGATGCAAGAAGAGCTTACGATTTGATGCCAAAGAAGGATATTATTGCATGTAATGCTTTGATCACCGGTTACTCGCAGTGTGGTGATGACTTACAAGCAGTCTCACTTTTTTCTGAAATGCACCATGAAATTATAGATTTCAATCAAACTACTTTGTCAACTGTTCTTAAATCTGTGGCCAGTTTGCAGGAAATTAAGATATGCAAGCAAATTCATACACTTTCCATCAAATCAGGAATTTGTTCAGATTTCTATGTTATAAACAGTCTTCTTGACACTTATGGAAAATGTAGTCATATAGATGAAGCATCAAAAATATTTGACGAGCGTACTTGGGAAGATTTGGTGGCTTACACGTCCATGATAACTGCATATTCTCAATATGGGGATGGAGAGGAGGCTCTAAAGCTATATTTGCAAATGCAAGTTTCAGACATTAAGCCGGATTCGTTTGTCTGCAGTTCTCTTTTAAATGCTTGTGCAAACTTGTCTGCATATGAGCAAGGGAAACAGTTACATGTCCATGCCATTAAGTTTGGATTTATGTCTGATATTTTTGCCAGCAGTTCTCTAGTCAATATGTATGCAAAATGTGGAAGCATAGAGGATGCTCATCGCGCCTTTTCTGAGATACCGCAAAGAGGAATAGTCTTATGGTCTGCAATGATTGGAGGGTTGGCTCAACATGGTCATGGTAAAGAGGCTCTTAAGATGTTCAATCAAATGCTTAAAGACGGTGTGACACCGAACCATATTACATTAGTTAGTGTTCTATGTGCCTGTAATCACGCCGGTTTGGTAAGTGAAGGGAAACGGTATTTTGAAACAATGGAGGAAAAGTTTGGAATCAAACCTACACAAGAGCATTATGCTTGCATGATTGATCTCCTTGGAAGATCAGGAAAACTTAATGAAGCAGTGGAGCTTGTAAATTCCATTCCATTTGAAGGTGATGGCTCAGTTTGGGGAGCACTTCTTGGAGCTGCAAGAATCCATAAAAATGTCGAACTCGGTGAGAAAGCTGCAGAGATGCTTTTCACTCTTGAACCAGACAAATCTGGTACTCATGTTCTCCTTGCAAACATCTATGCATCAGCAGGGATGTGGGAAAATGTTGCTAAGGTTAGAAAGGTTATGAAAGAGAGCATGGTGAAGAAGGAACCTGGAATGAGTTGGATTGAGGTCAAAGACAAGATACACACTTTCATTGTTGGAGATAGAAGTCATTCTAGAAGTGATGAAATATATGCTAAATTGGAAGAGTTAAGTGACCTTTTAAGTAAAGCTGGATATAGTCCCATCACAGAGATTGATATACATAATGTGAATCAAAGTGAAAAGGAAAAGCTCTTATATCATCATAGTGAGAAACTTGCTGTAGCTTTTGGATTAATTGCTACACCACATGGAGCCCCAATAAGAGTAAAGAAGAATTTGAGAGTTTGTGTAGACTGCCACACTTTTCTTAAATTCGTATCTAAAATTGTTTCAAGGCAAATCATTGTTAGAGATATTAATAGATTTCATCATTTTAAAGATGGATCATGTTCCTGTGGTGATTATTGGTAATATCATCATTTGACAGCTTATTCTTTTATTTTCACATGACTCGTTATTCAATATCTTTACTAGTCCAACTAGATTAATATATGCATTGTTACTATAAAATCTATTAGTTAAATTAAAACACATGCGAAGTCCTTTTGGGGTCCTTTATTTATTTTTCTGTTTAAAATATTTATTTTTTTAAACATGCACAAAGTTATCATTTTGTTGAAAAAAGTGCTGGTGTTTCTTAAAAAACATTGAGGTGGTAAGTCATGTAGAATTATTATTAATAAATTTACTTTTAAAAAATATACAATACTACTCATTAAATTTTTAGGGTTCCTCAAACCCAAAAAAAATCCAACTTACTTCATCCTCTAAATTATTGTTTGAATAATTCTATACAATGTTTTCACTTTTGAATTATTTTGCTTATTGAACGTTTATATTATTATTTTTATACTATTTCAAATTCTGTTTACGTAAAGTTTTAAAATTTCTTTAACACACACGTTTGCTAAACAAATATTTTTTATCAAACACAAAAATGTATCTAATCAATTATTTATTTATTTATTTATTTATTTATTTTCAATTAAAATGAAAATTGACAGCTAAAACAGCCACAAAATGTTTCAATCTGCAATCTATTAACCCAATGAAAGAAAATTCCATGTATTTGTATTTGATGTTAACAACCTCTTTAACAATAGAAGATACACCATTGTATATACAAACAAAAAATACATTTCATAGTAAATTTTATCACCCCAAGAAAGGAATTCGGTGATCAATCTTAGATTCGAATTAGATTCTTGAAGGGTTCTAAGTTGATAGGTTTGCTAATCAAAGTTTGATTTTATGAGCAGAAACATGCAATTTTTAATGAAGATGTACAAAACTAAACTAAATACGCTAAGCAAGAGCGTTAAGTAAAACAAAGTACGAAATTAAACTGAAGGCAAGACTAGGTACAAGTAATGATTTTATTGATTAAACATGAGTATATACATTCTTCGAATAGCCAAACAGACTTGATAATCCTATGATGGCATGTATTGTATCTTGTAGGCAATTTCTAAAAAATAAATGTCTTTTTTCTAATGGGAACCTAATCCCCCTATTTATAAACAAAGAACAAGGGTTGACCTCCAGCATGTTTGGCACGTCTTATTTACTATTTGTCAACTTGACAATTTGTTAACAAATTTGAAAATTTTTCTATAAATTTTCCAACTGCATTTGATTTCTTTTCGAACTCGAGCATCTCGCTTATTTCCGAGCGCACTTATCACCTTTTTGAGATTTTTCTTTTCTAGCCTTCACTTAATATTCAATTTGTAGGTTTGAACTGACAAGAACATAGCAAATAGAAGACTTGAATTGCTTGATGTGTGTATAAACTTCATCGAACTATCCATCTCACTCAGAATCTGAAAACTTCAATTTTTCGTACAACAAATACCTTACTTCATTATGACAGAATTGGTACAAGCTCAAATTCTCTAGACTAGGGTGTAAATTAAGTTCACAAGTTAAATACCCAGGTTCTCTTTTATACCCTCTCCAAACAAAAATGAATGTTATGTAATTAGGAGAAACAGGTGTATTAATGATGCAAGTTATATAGTTTTTCTAATTTCTTGGTTCCCAGCAAGAAGATACTGTATCATACATAAAGGCACGAGATTCATCAGTTGGGATGCTTTGGCTCTGAACTTCACTTATACTATTTTCTCCTCTTTGTTGATAGTATTGTTGCATCACCTTATATTTCTTGTCATCTAACACCTCAGTTGATTCAGACACCACCTCTTGAACATGAGTTCTTCCTTCAAGCATGCTTACAGCGGAAGACATGGAAGGCCTGAGTGATGGAGAAAAACTGGTGCATAAAAGAGCCACATTGATCAACATTGTTGTGTCCTCTTTCTTGAAGTCTTTCGCCCAACCTCCGACCAACGAGCTCCATTAGATTGTCTTTTTCCTTCAACAGGTGCACCTGTTAAAGTATAATTCAAAGTTTCTGACAAAGGTTTGATTACACGGTCATTCGCAATAACAAGATATTATATCTTTTTTTTTTTAAATAGGAAAATGTTAGTGAATAGTAATTAGTTAGAGGAGAAGGAAATTGTTAGCATTAGAGATCAAACTCTGGACCTGCTTCATGAAACACTTTCAATGTCTCAACCCTTACCATTGGGCTATACCTTCGAGGACAACAAGATATAAAATCTATAAGGTGTTTTTATAAGCACGAGACAAGTTATTCCGAACAATATAATGTAATAAAAATCACTAATCTAAGTCTGTCAATTTAATCTATGAAATTAATGAAATTTTAAAATAATTAGTTATTTAAGGAACAATTGACAAGTGTATTAGTTATTTATGGAACCACCTCAAGGACCAATCTCAAGAACTGACCAAAATGACTAATTTTATCTAGGAATTTCAATTTAATGGGTAATTTTGAAATTTTGTTAGTTCTAGGAGGCCAAATTGCCCTGTCCCAACAATATTATCGACTTAAAGGGCGATTCACTATGTTCACTACCTTGTGGATTTTGCAAAGGAAGATTTCATCACATTTTCCTAGCCAAGCCTTGCCAAATACCATAATTTCACAAGAGCAAGATTTTAAATGATATATTCAATTTTAGACATTATAGCAATTTTCATAATTGGCATTTTGAATTACTTTTTTTAAACTCTTCCATTCAATGGTGTCAAAAGATGAAAATAGAGTGTGTTGAAGTTACATGATTCTAAATAAGGAAGGAAGAAAGAAAGAAAAACAATAGAGACTTAAAATTGTGATGATGGTTTGATTAAAAGACTAAGTGATGAACCATATTTACAATATACTAAACTTGTACTCGTAATAAAACAAGAAAACTAATAATTTTAAATGCTAAACTCTCTTTTTCTGCAGCTATGTGATAGTAGTGAAGTATCCAGTGTATTATTAGTGACTAATCTCTATCGTGAAACCTAAAGGCACAAAAAGTGGATAGTACCCTCTGAACCATTTTTTTTTTCATATACAAGAATCAAGACTCAAACTTCTGACCACTTGCTTAAAGGGCTCGAGCCCTACTCCTAAGTACAACCTAAGTTGGTCGATTGTTAGAATCCTAATGTAAATTAAATAAGAAAACATATCATGAAAGAAAAGAAAAAATGCTATAAAACGTCGACAAAGGATAAGATATTCTAAATTACTTGAAAATACAACCCATATATTATGAGATAGGTTTTATATATTCTAATGTAATCAAATTTGCAACAAATTTTCTACTTTCTAAACAATGTACACAACCATGTCAAATACTCTAAGGAACAACAAGATTGACATGAATCAAGGAGAGCATAGGAACATAAGTTACCCAATCAAGAAGAGAGAAGCATTCCTCCTGAGAATGGGATTGGTGTTGTTGGTTCCACTAACAATTTCCAACACAATAATTCCAAAACTATAAACACCTGAGCAGCCATATATCCACTTCAGCATTAAAATAAATCAAACACAATAGTTATATATCATATTAAGTTGTTTACAATATTAGTAAAGTGTAGATGATTTGACACATATTTCTATATTTGACCTCTACACTTTTGTATCTTCAAAGTATGAAAACTCAATAAAGGTCATAACGAAATAGTATCAAGTATGGGAACTCACTAAGTGCCGGCTATTCTGGTGTTCACGTGGGTTTTGTCCTCTTCATTGAGCTTTGCCAAACCAAAATCAGATATCTTGGGATTGAGGTCTTTATCTAACAATACATTAGTGGCCTTGATGTCCCTATGAATGATCTTAAGTTTTGACTCTCCATGTAAGTAAGCTAAACCTTTAGCAATACCAACACAAATCCTCTTTCTTGTTTTCCAATCCAGTCCCAATTTCCGATTTTCTAGGTCTTCTTTCTTGGCTGATAAAAATTAGACAACAATACCATTTATTCATATGAACATAAGTTAAATTTTCAAGATTGTAAATGATTACAGATACCAGAACGATACTTGAACATAGAGTAAAGTAGTTACCAAATAAAGCATGAGCAAGGCTATTGTTTTCCATGTATTCATATATCAACAACAACTGATCATCCTCCATACAGAAGCCATAGAGATTAACAAGATTATGGTGTTGTAAAGTAGAAATCATGCCTATCTCATTAATAAATTCACGAGATCCTTGCGTTGATTTAGAAGAAAGCTGCTTAATCGCTACAATTGTGCCATCAGATAGAACACGCTGTAGTTTGGGAAACAATATACAACTTATGATTAACTCAATTACAGCTTATTATCGAAGTCATAATACATGATGATCGGACAATAATATCAAATTGTGCAGAATACCTACCTTGTAAACTGGACCAAATCCTCCTTCTCCAATCTTGAAAGATTCATCAAAGTTGTTTGTTGCTGTTTTGATTTTCCTTAAGGTGAATAAACCAGTTTGTGAAGCAAGATCCTTTTTCTCTGGCAATAAAAGAAAGCTATATCAGAAATATCTCGTATAAGGAAAACTAGCACCAGTTCGAAATAAATGGTATCACCGAGTTCATTATCTAAATCCTATTTCTTTCTTCAAGGGAAGTAAGTAAGTGTTTACGTAGGAAGAAAGATCAAATAATTCAATACCAAACAATAAGTGACAAAATAAATCCATATCCTTCACGCTCTAAATCTCATTACTATGCACTGAATTTTATTCAAAAGGTCGGTAATCAGGATAATTGAAGTAATTTCTCAGTGATTACCTCTTGCACCTAAACGCTTCAGTCTTAAACATCCTTTCCACCACAATATGCCAATTATCAAGATGATAGCAATTGCTCCTGAAACCACAATCGCAGCCACAGAACCTACAGGTATGCTGCTATTATTTTCCGAGGGGGGTGTAAAATCTGCATGATTATTTTGCACCTTTCCCAGCCCAATATAAGCGAATCTCCAAGGCATTACTAGTCACACTAGCAGTAAAAGTTTTAATGACTGCCTTACCAACACCACCTGCCGATTTTACAATGTCAAAATCTTTCACCACCAAGTTTCTCTGCCATACGTAAATGCACATGATAATGGTTACTAATACAATTTTGCAATGTATAGCACTGAATTGAATTCCATTCTCAAATTTGGTTATAAGAAAAAATGGTTTGCTAAAGTATTTGAATCTGGTAGCATGATATAATTAAAAAGACTAGTAGTGCCTACTCTGTAAAGGCCTTTTTAACTATTTAACATTTGGTTAGCAAAGGTGGTAGAATGATAAAACATGAACCTGGATGTAGATGTCAAACAGTGTAGTTTCCATTTCCAAGGCAGAATGCATAGTAAGTTAGGTATTTTGGAGCAACACGTGCATCCATGTACAGTTGAACATCTTTTTCCACAGAGAGCTTTGTTGTATTAGGCCATAGGTAGTAGTCAGGGAGTCCACTGCCAAAGAAGTGACCAGAAGTTATAACTGCCCAGAGTGTTCCATTTTGATGATACCTTGCTGGTCCTATATCACTTGAATCATCTTCATATGTCTTATTTCCATCGATTGGTGTGCTCTTTCCACCACAATTTATATTGAGAGAGTACCAAGCTTGGAAAAACAGAAATAGGTTAGCAACTACTAGAGGGAATCAATCAGTATTATAAATTAGTTTTCATTGAAGGTCAAACATGAAAAAGATACAAATAAACTGATAGGCCTCTTATAAGCAGTTTGTTGTGTTAGTTTAGGTCGTAGGTCAGTGCACTAACTGCTCAAGAGCAGTTATGGGTAAATAAAAGTAAAAAATTAGGAAAAAGAAAGGCAGGAAAATATTGAGCGGTTATTGGGAAAGGAGAGCTCTCAAATTCTTAGAGTAGATATTCTTGTAACACGTCTATCAATTTTGTCCTTGAATTCAATAAAAAATTCAGTTTCCTCATTTCAATTATGTACTGACCAGTTGTAACATAAACACATTAAAAAAAATCAGTTCAATTGTTAAAATAATGTATAAGACATCCATGAAAATAAACTCACTTTTAGGACAATGATAGTTTTCCAAACATGAAATATTTCCCCTGAGAAAATTAAAAATAGAAGGAGAGAACAAACAAGCAGTTAGTACCATATACATGTTTTATACAACTAAATAGATAATTATTAGCAAAATACTTACCGTGATCTCTTAACTTAATTTCCCGTAATAATTAGGAATGATAATAAAATCCACACCCGCAGGTACCCATCCAAACCCGCTTGATTTGGGCGGGAAAAACCCGTTTTAATTGGGTGCAGGTGCGGGTGCGGATTTTTCCCGACATTAAAATTCGGGGGCGGGGGCGGGTCTGGGGTGATGATATGCACCCCGCCCCCGAACCCGAACCCGCCCCGCAAGTATTATTATTGTAATTTTTTAATTTTATATACAAATACTTATTTAATATATTTAATATTTTTTGAAAATATTAAAAATTATAATTTTATCTCTATATAAAATATTTTTAATTATATTATTATTTAATAATAATTATTTTATTATAATAAATATGATATTTAAATTTATAATTTTATATATTTAAGTGGGTGCGGGTGCGGGCGGGGAAACCCGAGACCCGTTGCGGGCAGGAAACCCGAGACCCGTTGCGGACGGAGATGGGTACTTAAATTTTACATCCGCTATGAAACGGGGGCGAGTGCGGGTTTTTCCTGATGAGTCGGGTGCGGGTGTGGAGGAGGCGAAATCCGCCCCCGCCCCGCCCCGTTGCCATGCCTAGTAATAATTTAGCTGTTTATCTTTTTTTTTTCCTTTCCGATTTGATCATCTATTTAATTTTAAGTAACAATGTGATCATTTTTTTCCTTAAAATATCAACATTATTATCCTTTTTTATAGAAATCCAAATAATTCATCATCATCTTCAAACAAAACTCAGAAAATTAGTAATTATCTTAGTTAGGGGTTTGATTTGAAGGAGGAGGAGGATGATGCAAACAAGTTGTTTATCATGAGACTGTGGGAGGTATTTTGCCATAATTATTTATCATGAGAAAGAAAAAAAAAACATACAAGCTGTTTCCCTTCAAAGAGGATGCAAACAAGTTCCTGTCGCATATGGGAATTGACTGAGACTCAGGTTGCTTCATAAAATTACAAAACAAGAAAACAAAGAAATAAACTAAAAGTGAAAAACTACATATGCTGGGACTCTTACACAGTTCCTTGTCAACAAGTCAGCTGCTCAAAGTTTGTTATAGTGAAGTTGTTATACGACAGGTCTCTGCATAAAGAGTATAGAATGTCATGAAGTCAAATGAGCACTCGACTAGAGATAAGAGAAGGGGTAATATTTTAAACTCTTAATGAGTTAGGATGGTTAGTTGGTTGTTTGTATGTTAGGGATTAGTTATTCTGTTGTGAGCTTATCCCTATGTTCTATAAAAAAATAGGGATAACATCACTTCGGGGAATTAGGATTTTACTTTGGGAAAATAAACTCCGTTCCCTAATCATGAAGGTTAGGAATTGCATGTTCCTAACAAAATCTGATCCATAATCTTAGATGATCAACTTCATGGATCAATTGATTGCTCAGGAGAATTCAAAGAATTATGATTAGCAGAACATGCCATTTTGTCTCCTTGGTCATCTAGGGATATATAGTTTTTTTTGTGCAAGCAAAACAGATTAAATCTTCGGGATATATAGTGAAACTCTGTATCAGGAAAATCTATCTCAGTGGAACAAAGATACACCTAACTACTCAGTCCTTGGTCAATATGAGAACAGGGAGCATAAGTCAACCATGTGAAGCAGAAGAAGATTAATTTGATTGTATCCGCTCAATATTTCCATCAACGGACAGCCACAAAATCAAAATAAGTCTATTTCTTTCACAGTCAAAATAAGTCATTAATAACTAAAACAGTTAGTAATCAAGATATGACAACAATCAGGAGCAATCCATAAGATACAACTTACACAAAGTCTGGTTTATCTATCCATTCAGGCAACGATCCAGACAAATGATTCCCAGATAAAAATCTAGTGAAATCAACATAAAAAATTCAATTAGTTGAATTCAAGATATTGTTGAACTAGAAAAATAGTAGATAGGCTAGTAAAGCCTATCCCAAATAATTTGTAGCATTAGTTTGTTTTAGTCTACTCACCAAATGAACACAAATATTTCAATTTCAAAAATTTTCATTTACATTTTTAAAAGTATATTTTTTCTCAAATACGCAGGAACATGATTCACCGAAAGTTAAGATACATAACTTGTATATTGCTTGGAACATCACAAGAAAATCAAATGCAGAATGTGCATGTGAATTTCAAATGGGAAAATTAACATACATAACTTGTATTACAACCAATCAAAGATTTAAACTTCGAACAGACGGATTAGTAGTTGTTACATCATAATCCTTTATCTGCCAGGACAGCATCCAAATTTGAACCTGTCTAGAAATCATTGCCATTGAATAAAACCAAATTAACACCCAGAGATACTAAGAAAAACTATTTCTCTATTCGTGCGTGTTATCCTTGTGCAGGGGCAATGCTAATTTTTTTTTGTAACATTCCAATTTTATCTGATGTACTCAAAGGGACAAATACTAAGAGAAACTAAAATATGTCCTCAATTAAGTCATCATAGCATAAGCTGCAGAAAAATTCTTACAGCAAATATATGTTCTTTAGACCATCGAAGCTCATGGGGATTTGTCCACTTAATTTGTTGTTGCTGAAGTTTATGTAAAGGATATTCAGAATAAGTACTTTTTCAAAGAAACAGTTAAAATATAGAATTTTACATACAATATAGTCCTACATCAAATCAGGGATACTAACTAATAAGGATGCTGAAAAATATAGTCATAGTCCTTCATCAAATCAACCAGTATAAAGAAACAAGGATACTAAGTACATGTTCATAAATGTGTCTAGACAAAAAATTGAAAGTTATCATTACATCAACCAAACAAAACGGAAAAAAGTATAACAACACTTACATCACTTTCTGATTAGTTAACTTTCCAAGATATTCAGGCACTGTTCCAATGATATTGCAACTTCTCAATACTCTGCAACCAGTTAGACCATATATAAATATTTTGTAGCAGTTTCTCCTTATTTTGTTTTATGATAAGACACTACACTATTTTGCAGCAATTTCTCAGTAGGTAACTTACAATGTGGACAAGTTTGACATGTTTTCAAGATGTGGAAAAGGTGAATCAGATCCATTCAAGTCAGTAATAGTCCTGGGTATCACATTTTAAAGTTTAGTTAATCATAATGAAGAAGAAAGGTTTAAACATATGTTTGTGTATAGTGCGTGCACGCACGTGTCATACTTACAAGTAACTGAGGGTTTTCAAAAGTGAAATTCCAGAAGGAATCGGTCCACTCAAACCACTCCCTTGGATCACGCTGCGAAAACATTTAGGAGGAGAAAATTGCTTCAAATAAAATGGCAATAATAAAATGACATTTAGCAAAGCAAATAAATTTTGTAACTTGACTGTCGCCAATTCGACTGCATCAAGAAACAAATATTAGTAATTATCAACTTGTAAGTTAAATATCAATGCAGCTACGAAGCAGTAATACAAGCACAAATACCGAACATGACACTAATGCTGACAGTAGACACTAGACATCAAAAATAATTTGAGAAAAAAAAATGATAGAACGTAACCACATGCGTCGATGTCGTACGAGTGTCGGAAACAATCAATTAACAATGCTCAAAAATGCTTTCGGTTAGATAATGTTATTATATATTAATAGTAATGATATTTTAGACATTTTTATTCTCTTGTATATATGCTCATTGTAACTCTATTAATTTAAGTTTGGTTCATTCTATGTTATGAAACCCTAGAGTGATTGTATATTTTCTTCCTATTTTCATTGTTAACATGGTATTAAATAGCTTTGGTTGATTTTAAGATCTATCGTAAAGAAGAGAGAAACTATTTTGATAGGAAAGACAACCACCAAAAGAGAAAAAAGAAGAGTAACCACATTCTCGATTTTGTTAAATCAGTCTAATGCACATTCATTAACCGTTGGATCAGACTGATTTTTGGATAGCAGGCTCGCAACATTTAGGTCTTCATTTTCAACGGTCGGATCGGGGAAACGACGTCTGGAAGGGGAGAAATCGTGCTCACACAACACTAGGTTATCTCTAATTTATTTTGTCTCAGTGATTGTGTTTGTTGTATTTTCCTATCATTATTTGTTATGGCTGGTGTTAAGGATGATTCTCTTCAAGCTTCTTCTTAATGGACAAAATTACTCTTATTGGAGTTATGTGATGAAATTTTTTTTTTATTGAAAAAAATATGTGGAGTTTTGTTGATGAAACTTCTGTTAAGCCTATAAATAAAAAGGATGAAACTCAATATGCAAAAGATATGAAAACATGTAATGTTAGTAATTCAGAAATTACTACTTGGATTAATAACTCTGTTGAGTTGTCTATAGGAGTGCAACTAGCAAAATATGATACTGCTAAAGAGATTGGGGATCACTTGAAACGTTTGTATGTTCAGTCTAACTTTGTAAAACGTTATCAGTTGGAAAGTGATATTAGAGCCCTTAAGCAGAACAATATGACCATTCAGGAATTCTATTCGGCAATAACTAATTTGTGGTTAATCCACAAATCGTAAATCCACCACAGGATTTTGTATGTTTCTTGGAGACTCTATTATTTCTTGGAAGCATATGAAATAAGATATTGTCTCTCGCTCCTCTATAGAAGTTGAGTATCGTGCAATGACATCTACTACGACTGAAATAATTTGGTTGTGTTGGCTTTTGTCTGATATGGGTATCTCTCTTTCTAAGCCAACTTCGATGCACTGCGATAACAAGAGTGCTATTTAAATTGTTCACAACTCGGTCTTTCATGAATGCACCAAATACATTGAGATTGATTGTCATCTTACTTGTCATCATCTTCAGCATGGAACCATTACTCTACCGTTTGTCTCTTTATCTTTACAGATTGCTGATTTGTTCACAAAGATGCATTCCATTAAACGTTTCCGTTTTTTAGTTGACAAACTATCGATGCTCCATGTTAATGCATCGTGAGTTTGAAGGGAGTATTTTAGACATTTCTATTCTCTTATATATATACTCATTGTAACTCTATTAATTTAAATTTAGTTCATTCTATGTTATGAAGCCCTAGAGTGATTGTCTCTCTTCTTTCTCTTTTCATTGTTAACATTTTCAACTTGAAGTGTCAATGCTACATAGAAATTTAGCCTAACATTAATAGAAGTAAGACGATTGCAATTGCTTCAATGCAGTGAGTTTAGCAAATGTTGCAGGTAACACTCCGGTGAAATTGTTGGAGGAAAGAACCCTACAGCAACACAAGAATAAATTGAAGAAAAAATAACATGGATCAAATAAAATATCGTTCACTGCTATTAAGAGATCACTAGGTCTGTAAGACCCTTAATTTTAAATCCTAAATTATATAATTTTAGGGTATTTTGTGTAGAATTTCTTAGGCTTTTAGCCCAGTTTTTGGAAATTGGATTAAAATTATTTGTCGGAGAATAATTTATTTTGGTTATGAAGAATTTAATTCTGAGCAGTTTTGTTAAAAATATCTCGGGTTACTGAAAATTGTATCTGTCAATTGAGTTGCGACGAGAGTAGATATTTTTAACAAAAAGTGGTTTGGGAAGTGATGGGTGAAATGAAGTTTTGTTAAAATATCTAGAGTTTATAGATATTTATTTGTTTGGTTTTAATTATATATATATATATATATATATATATATATATATATATATATATATATATATATATGTATATGGAAGAAGTAGAAAAGAAAGGAACACATAAAGAATACGGCAAAACAGAGGAAACGAAAATGTTGCATCTTCCATCTCGCGAACCCTTTCTCCTTCTCCCTCGTTTTCTTTCTTTGGCTTCAAGAAAACCAAGTGCGAGTGAAAGAAAAACATTCCCCTGCTACTCGACTTCTTCTCTCCGTGATTTGGTGTGAATTGATGTGATTTGGTGTGAATTGTGGATTGAATTTGAGAATATGTCTGAGTATGTTCTGTGTGAAATTTGAAAATCATTAGAGTTAAATGAGTATTAAAAATGGGAAATCTTTTAATATCTCTATTTACTTAATTTTTGTCGTGAAAATCATTAGAGTTAAACGAGTATTAAAAATGGAGAATCTTTTAATATCTCTATTTACTTAATGTTTGTAGTGAAAATTGTTAGAGTTAAATGAGTATTAAAAATGGGGAATCTTTTAATATCTCTGTTTACTCAATGATTGTAGTGAAAATCGTTAGAGTTAAATGAGTATTAAGAATGGAGAATCTCTTAATATTTGCATTTGCTTAAATTGTGTTTGTCCGTGAGAGACTGCACTGGTGTTTTTCCGTGAGAGACTACACCCTTGTAAATTGTGTTTGTCCGTGAGAGACTGCACTAGTGTTTGTTTGTGAGAGACTACACCCAAGTAAATTGTGTTTGTCCGTGAGAGACTACACTCTAGTAAATTGTGTTTATCTGTGAGAGACTGCACTGGTGTTTGTCCGTGAGAGACTACACCATAGTAAATTGTGTTTGTCCGTGAGAGACTGCACTGGTGTTTGTCTGTGAGAGACTACACCCTAGTAAATTGTGTTTGTCCGTGAGAGACTGCACTGGTTGTGACACCCTAAATCCCAAATAATATATATAATAATTTATATCATATTCCTATAAAATTTGCAGCGGATAAATAAAATTATATTTTCAAGAAAATAAAAACTTTTGTAACTAATTTAGGATATCACGTTTCTCAAAGTACACATGCAACAATTCAAATTTTATTACTCAAATAAAACAATTTAATCTCAATGAACTTGATTTAAGTATAATTACTTGATTTAATTATAAAAACTTACTAGTACTTTTAAGGTTTTCATACAAAAATTTGATTCAAATTAAATAAGTAAAATACAAATTAAAACCCTTATTCCCGGTATCACCTATCAGAGCGGGGTTCCTCCCAAACTTGAACTTCAAGACTCATTAACCTGTAATAACTGCGATTTCGCAAACACAGGGCCCAACCAGTCAAACACAAACAACGAAGGAGGTGAGTTTTGAAATCATGTTAATAGTATAATATGAGTAAGAAGAACACGCAAACAATCATAATAGAACCATATCATAATCACTTTACGATATATCAAAATATTTAATTAAATAGTATCATAGTATAACAACAAAGTCACTTAAGTAAAATAATCATCTCATTATAAAACGCATCAAGCCATCTAATTATTATTACCTTTGAAACACAACAATCACAACAAAACATTCACAAGGAAATGTAATGCTATGCATGAGCTTAGACTTTACTTCACAATGTGGTACCATTCTAACTTTGAAGTACTTGGTTAGGAGGCCATGATACTATGCCACCATCCCGGTGGACGGACAATTCAAATTGGCCCTGTCCTCATAGATTGCCTCAACTCAACTCGAGACACATAGACGTGACAGTCGAGGTAAACGTGTGTTGCATGGTAGCTCCAGACATTTGGAGTGCTACCTCCAAGTCACCTAGGAATTCCCCACCGGAATACCTCCAAGGTCTACCAATCTTGCCTTAAGGCTCGACAGCAGACCTCCACGATTAGGCTCATTCAGTTGTACTTCCCCAGAATCACTAGGCTTGTCAGACCCTACCTATATGATGACAAAATAATCTCCACTTCACAAATTCACAATATTTATTTTCTCCCCCCGTTAGCTTAGACTACTCCATTAAGAGCACAATATTTAAGAATCATCACTATCTCATCAAGTATGGGGTACTTCAATATTTTCATCACAATTTTATAATATCATTAATCATAAATAATCATGATCATCGTATAAACTCATCACAATTTTATAACATCACTATCATCAATCAAAAATCATCATTATCATCACGTAAGCATATATCAAACCATGCATCCATATTTTATTATCACATCACATAATTTCATCTAATCAAACATGTACACATAATTTCATTCAACATCCAACATCACAATAATAACAAATATCAACTACCACACAAGTATCGAAAATTAAATCAATCAACACCTTATAAAAATTTCTATTTCACATTTTAATCTTACAATTCTCATATTTCAAATTAATCAATTTATCTCTCAAAGGGCTACTGCCGTACGTAGCAAGCCCCGGATGAATCGTTGGGAAATACGGTTTTCCCGTTCATCTCACAATATATTATACTCATGAATTCAAACGCTCTCTCACCCCTTACCTTATTTTGACGTTTTCACACACAAATACGATTCCACGAGCAAACAACCTTTGTTCATTGACTCTTTGTTCTTCAATCGATCTAACTCGACAGTTTATGGGTAAACATTAAAAATAAATTATGAGAAAATAGTCTAAAAACTGATTTCGAAATTCGGTCAAGGAAAATTACCATAAATCAAAAAACAAATCAGTGGATAATATAGCCACTTTTCACACGGTCGTTTTGGCGTTGGTTTCACTAAATCGGACTTACGGTGAAGGAGAACAGTGCAAAATAAGGATTTCTGAAAACGGAAAAATCAGGTATTTTAGGGAGAAATTCGGGTTGTTAAAAATCTGAAAAATTATGTTTAATTGAATAGATAAATGAGTAAAACAACATACTGAAATTTGGACGAAAACAGAGAAATTTTTCTGGGACAGTTATGGATCGCCGGTGTCAAACGATACGATTATTGTTGGTTTCCTCTTGGTTTTAGTGGTGCTAGCCGTAAGCTTCCTTCCTTGACACACATGGGTCAAGCCCATTAGACTCCTTTTAGGTTTTACTATTCCTATTTTATTTTATTTAACATAAAAACACAATTTCATTAGTAAAACATTGTTAATATTTCAAAACTAATATTTTATAAAATAAAGTAATTAATCTTCTAAAATATGTTAATAATTAAAACTCTCATATTCAAAATAATCACCCTAATGATATATTTTTTATTTATTTAAATACTCACATCAAAATACTATCGTCATTAGAGAATATTCAAAATTATAAAATAAATCAATATAAAATCAGCACTTTATATTAATTACTAAATCATACTAAATATAT
>JBBPBR010000007.1:32811691-32845197 GCA_037974775.1 Cicer pinnatifidum | reverse complement strand
ATATATATATATATATATATATATATATATATATAATCACAATATCATAATAAGTATATAAAAATAAAGAAAATCAAACCCAATATTACCACTATCTCAAGATAATTATTTATAGAATAAATAATTATGATATATTTAACAATAATTAAAATAAGAGATATTTAAAAATGATTAAAATATAAATATGTACACACTTAACATTAGTCAAACATATAAGAAAATATCATATTAATTACCAAATCACATGTACACTTAAAATCATATAAAATCTTGTTCTTTAAAATATTACACTAAAATACTATTATTTTTAGAAAAATATATAAAATATAATAGTATAAAATATTTATTATTTATATCGTTCGTTTAATATAATGTGTATCAAACTAGCATATCATAGAAAACATACATATAACAAAAATTACTCGCAAAAATTTATCAATATATATTCTAAAATAATTTTAACATCAAATTAATTATTTAAAATCCTAATTAATTAATAAAATAGTTTATTATCAAATTTAGGGTGTTACACTGGTGTTTGTCTGTGAGAGACTACACCCTAGTAAATTGTGTTTGTCCTTGAGAGACTGCACCGGTGTTTGTCCATGAGAGACTCCACCCTAGTAAATTGTGTTTGTCCGTGAGAGACTACACCCTAGTAAATTGTGTTTGTCTGTGAGAGATTGCACTGGTGATTGTCTGTGAGAGACTACACCCTTGAAAATCGTGTTTGTCCGGGAGAGACTGCACTCATGTTTGTCCATGAGAGACTGCACTCGTGTTCATTCGTGAGAGACTGTACGTTTAGGATTTACGCCTCTCACGGAGGGTTTTGTTTGGAATTGAGGTGTAAGACTTGTGATAGGCTAAATATTAATAAATCATGCGGGCCTATAATAGGTGGCACCTTGGTAATAAGTGCTAGTATGTGAGAGATTGTACAATTACGATTTTCTACTCCCGGAGAGTTTGATTTGAATTCTGAGTCCATGCATTTTGGCATATACGTATCACATTAGGGTGCTTGGCACGCGAGTCGTGTTTGATTCAAGATTATGATTGAGTGTTTGAACTAAAGTTGTCCTGATGATTGTGTTATAATTGCCAAGTGTGGATGTTTTAGATTTGTGTGTAAGTGTGATTGATTTCAAAACCATTTTGAAACTCAAGTTGTCGTGGTGATTGTGCTATAATTGCTAAGTGTGAATGTTTTGGAATTGTGTGTAAGTGTGATTGATTGCAAAACCTTTTCGAAACTCAAGTCGCCATGGTGATTGTGCTATAATTGCTAAGTGCGATTGTTTGGATTTGTGGGTAAATGTTGATTGATTTCAAAACCCTTTGAAAAGCTGAAAAATGTTGAATTTTGTTGTTTTTATGTTGCTGTCTGATGTGTATTCGAATACAAAAGGTTGTATTCGAATACATACATGTTGTTTTGCTACTGACTTGCTATGTAGTCGAATACAAAAGGTTGTATTCGAAGACAAACATGCTGTTTTTGCTGCTGAATGCTGAAACAGCCTTGTATTCGTATACAGAGATGCTGTATTCGAATACAACAGTGCTGTTTTGTTAAAAACTTCATTTTTCAACCTTGTTTATGCATGTTTGGCATATGGAAACCCTTTTAAGGTGAATGCTAAGTTGAAAGGTTATTTTGTGTATTTATAAACTTAAACGTTATGTGTTAATTGTTAATTTCGGTTGGTGACCCTTTACAACTATTGTGGAAATATGGGCTTTGCCCTCAGATGAGAACCACGACTGGGAATGTAGTTGGACACACCTAACTGGAGTTGTGTTTAGGGGGAATGTAGTTGGACACACCTTTGGTATAGGGTGTAGGTCAACCTGTAGGTTGGAAGTCATTATCTGATCATGTCTCGGGGTAATTGGTCTGAGTTGTCATATCAGGGATAGTTATTATGTGTTTATATAGTCGAAAGTTAGTTTTGGAATTATTCGTAGTGGTGTTAATACCCTTCTTGATGTTGGTTTTAGGGAACACTACCTCCAAGAAGGAACAACGTTGCAAGAATGAACGTCAGTAGAGATGATCAAATGGTTGAAGCTACGAATAACATGAATGTTTCCGTTGTTGCACGGACAACTGCAAAGACTCTACGGGATCTGGAGAAGAGGGAAAGAGAGATCTGTGCTATTAAGTCAAGAGGATTGATAGATTTTCGTCGTTACCATCCTCCAAAGTTCAAGGGTGATGAGAACTCATAAAAAAAGTTGATTAATGGATTCAAGAAGTGGAAAAGACCTTCGAGATGATGGATTGTCAGGTAGAGTTGAAGCAGATCATGACGGCATGGAAGTTATGAAATGGTTCAAAGGACACAGAAGCTATGTGTTGGTGTTAACTAGAAGATGATAAGTATGGATGGATTAACATTCGACTAATAAGGGATTTCAAGTAAAGGTCTAAGTGGAAGACTTTTATTAAGAAAAGTATTAGATGTTTTCTTGGTAGATTTCAGGATGAAACTGCATGAAGTTTGATAATTGTCAAAGTGATGTGAACATCAAGGAATTATTGAGAAGACAGGGATTCCATTTGGAATAGCATTTGGTGCTTAGGTGTCAAGGAAGAGGCTTGTATTGAAGTTAAGGTGCACTGCACGTTAGGGGTAAATACCACCTTGGTTAGATAAAGTACAATTTGAGGAATAGTCGATACCTTGAGGGGTAAAGTGGAGCATTCGAGTTAAACTAGATTTGGGACTTAGATTGTTAAGTATGAATCTCATGACGATTATAAGAGTGAGGATATATATTTCTTCAATTAGTAACAAATCTCGGTGTCGATTAGGAGATTGCTAGTATGGATAGTGATCTTGGATGAAACTATAGACACGTAAGTATGACTTTTGAGTGATGTTTGGAAAAAACATAATGAGTTAAGTCTTGATGTATTGAACTCTATGTTACCATTAAGTGGAATTTGAAGTATCGAGTACGAGAGTACTTCGAGATTGCGGTAATATAAGTTTGAGAGTCTATTAAAGGATGGAAATTACTAGGAGAATGTTAATAATTTGATAGGTCAGAGGGATTATTCGAGATTTAATTTGGGACCCTAAGATGGTTGATCTTTAAGTCAATGATTTAAAATCCACAAGGTTGGATGGAGGACCAAGTAATGCCTAAAACTTTCATAACGGAGGTAGTTGAGGTAGGCAAGGAATAAATAGTTCAAGTTATGGATGAGAGTGTTTGAAGATATACTAAAAATGTTATGATTAGAAGAGTTTTAATTAGTGAGATTACTAAGACGATTAGAGTCAATGATGAAAACGACATGGTATTGTATCTTAAGATGAAATGAATGAAATTAGACGGTGTGATGAGTATTTGGAGATTTCGAGGATCAAATTTTAGAATATTATTCAATGATAGAAAGTGAAAATGAAGAAATGTAACAAATGATTTATGTGGGTCTTTGAGATATTTTACTGCAAAATTTATGAGGATGAAGTTATAGATAATTATTTCTTAGGAAATGCTTATGGGGAACGTTTGAGAAATAATTCTTTAGGACGTTCGATTGTTAGGATTCTTTCAGTTTGTATCTCGGTGAAGGTTAAGAAGGAATAAGAATCTAGTGAGTGAACCAAATATTGGAAAATGTGCCAAGAAATTTGTTGGAGCAGCACATAGAGATGTAGCTTATGACAATTAAAGATTCAGGAAAGGAATTATCTCAACTATAATTCATACATTATTATAAAGGTATGCCAATGATATAAAGGCATTACTTGAGTGCATGTCATGGGGGTTGTTATTGTGTTCGTCAATCAAAGGAGTTAAATGTTTGTTTGATAGGAAACAATTGAACATGAAATGGAAAAGTTTGGTGGAAATTAGTAAGCCTTGATTTATTGGAATCACTATAATGAAGATGTATCAAGGTTCGAGGTAGAAATTTAAGGTTTGTATAAATGGAAAAGTGATGGAGTGAATACAATGCGTTTGACCTGTCATAATGAAAGGATAATCATCAAGTTGCAAATGAAGGACACAGCGAAATTGAGAAGTATCAGAATGAATGTTGGCAGTAGATGTAGGAGAATTATTTTTGAGTTTGTGCATAATTGCGAAGTATGTAAGAAATTTTCTAGTGAAGCGTGAATTTGAGGTGTTAGGCATGAGACAAATGCAGACCTTGATATGTGAATTAAATTCAAGTTGGATTTTGTTGGAAATGTGACTCTTGAAATGAAGTACTAAACTGAAAAGAAGGTTGTGTGTCCTAAGTAGTATAGTCTTTGGCATGATTTCGAAAATATTTGAGGAAGCTTGGATCACCAAGCAGATGTGGGGATAGAATTATTAAAGTTATAATTGGAATAACATACTGATATGAACACTATGGTTGACGTAGTTGTAAGACTAAAGAAAAATCGAGGACTTGTGGACAATGGAGAAATTTAGGAGTCCTCTATTGTAGTGATTGTTTGTGCTCCGTGTGTTGGTGTCATACTTAGTGTTTCAGTTTGGTACCAAATGGATGTTTTGTACCAAGTGTACCAAGTGTTTGTCCGTGAGAGACTGCATTGGTGTTTGTCCGTGAGAGACTACACCCAAGTAAATTGTGTTTGTCCGTGAGAGACTGCACTGGTGTTTGTCTGTGAGAGACTACACCCTAGTAAATTGTGTTTGTCCGTGAGAGACTGCACTGGTGTTTGTCCGTGAGAGACTACACCCTAGTAAATTGTGTTTGTCCATGAGAGACTGCACTGGTGTTTGTCCGTGAGAGACTACACCCTAGTAAATTGTGTTTGTCCGTGAGAGACTGCACTGGTGTTTGTCCGTGAGAGACGACACCCTACTAAATTGTGTTTGTCGGTGAGAGACTGCACTGGTGTTTGTCCGTGAGAGACTACACCCTAGTAAATTGTGTTTGTCCGTGAGAGACTGCACTGGTGTTTGTCCATGAGAGACTACAGACTAGTAAATTGTGTTTGTCCGTGAGAGACTACACTGGTGTTTGTCCGTGAGAGACTACACCTTAGTAAATTGTGTTTGTCCGTGAGAGACTGCACTGGTGATTGTCTGTGAGAGACTACACCCTTGTTAATCGTGTTTGTCCGGGAGAGACTGCACTCATGTTTGTCCATGAGAGACTGAACTCGTGTTCATTCGTGAGAGACTGTAAGTTTAGGATTTAAGCCTCTCGCGAAGGGTTTTGTTTGGAATTGAGGTGTAAGACTTGTGATAGGCTAAATATTAATAAATCGTGCGGGCCTGTAATAGGTGACACCTTGGTAATAAGTGCTAGTTTGTGAGAGACTGTACAATTACGATTTTCTACTCCCAGAGAGTCTGATTTGAATTCCGAGTCCATGCATTTTGGCATATACGCGTCGCATTAGGGTGCTTGGCACACGAGTCGTGTTTGATTCAAGATTATGATTGAGTGTTTGAACTAAAGTTGTCATGATGATTGTGTTATAATTACCAAGTGTGGATGTTTTAGATTTGTGTGTAAGTGTGATTGATTTCAAAACCATTTCGAAACTCAAGTTGTCGTGGTGATTGTGCTATAATTGCTAAGTGTGATATTTTTGAATTGTGTGTAAGTGTGATTGATTGCAAAACCTTTTCGAAACTCAAGTCGCCATGGTGATTGTGCTATAATTGCTAAGTGCGATTGTTTGGATTTGTGGGTATATGTTGATTGATTTCAAAACCCTTTAAAAAGTTGAAAAATGCTGATTTTTGTTGTTTTTTTGTTGCTGTCTGATGTGTATTCGAATACAGAAGGTTGTATTCGAATACAAACATGTTGTTTTGCCACTGACTTACTGTGTAGTCGAATACAGAAGGCTATATTCGAATACAGACATGCTGTTTTGCTACTGACTTGTTGTGTAGTCGAATACAGAGATGCTGTATTCGAATACAGCAGTGCTGTTTTGTTAAAAACTTCATTTTTCAACCTTGTTTATGCATGTTTGGCATATGGAAACCCTTTTAAGGTGCATGCTAAGTTGAAAGGTTATTTTGTGCATTTAAAAACTTAAATGTTATGTGTTAATTGTTAATTTCGGTTGGTGACCCTTTACAACTATTGTGGAAATATGGGCTTTGCCCTCAGATGATAACCACGACCATCCTACCGGTTAGTACCCTGTGGATGGGAATGTAGTTGGACACACCTAACTGGAGCTGTGTTAGGGGGGATCTTGCGGGGTGCATGAAGATCACTCGAGAAGTATAGTTTTTGTAGAATGATCAGATTAGGTTGACGTATAGGGACTAGATGTCTTTCTTTTGGGATGTCTTTATTTTAATTTGGAAGACTGTACCTATACCAATATTGTCAACTTGACATTTTATTATTGATGAGTTCCATGTACCACTTTTTGATGTGTAAATACTTTGGATTCGTATTTCAAAAACTATTCCGTTGCTTGTAAATTATGTTGACTTATTTGTCGTTGTGTTATGAATTAAATATTTATCCAAAGGTATTTCCTTATTTATTTATTTGTTTTTATGAATTTGTTTTGAAAAAAATAATACACTCTCGCTGTTAAAACTTGGGGTGTTACATTGTGGTATCAGAGCTTTTGGTTTGAATTTCTTTGGGGTTGTGGAGCCTTTGGTATAGGTTGTAGGTCAACCTGTAGGTTGGAAGTCATTATTTGATCATGTCTCGGGGTAATTGGTCTGAGTTGTCATATCAGGGATAGTTATTATGTGTTTATATAGTCGAAAGTTAGTTTTGGAATTATTCGTAGTGGTGTTAATACCCTTCTTGATGTTGGTTTTAGGGAACACTACCTCCAAGAAGGAACAACGTTGCAAGAATGAACGTCAGTAGAGATGATCAAATGGTTGAAGCTACGAATAACATGAATGTTTCCGTTGTTGCACGGACAGCTGCAAAGACTCTACGGGATCTGGAGAAGAGGGAAAGAGAGATCTGTGCTATTAAGTCAAGAGGATTGATAGATTTTCGTCGTTACCATCCTCCAAAGTTCAAGGGTGATGAGAACTAAGAAAAAAAAGTTGATTAATGGATTCAAAAAGTGGAAAAGACCTTCGAGATGATGGATTGTCAGGCAGAGTTGAAGCAGATCATGACGGCATGGAATTTATCAAATGGTTCAAAGGACACAGAAGCTATGTGATGGTGTTAACTAGAAGATGATAAGTATGGATGGATTAACATTCGACTAATAAGGGATTTCAAGTAAAGATCTAAGTGGAAGACTTTTATTAAGAAAAGTATTAGATGTTTTCTTGGTAGATTTCAGGATGAAACTGCATGAAGTTTGATAATTGTCAAAGTGATGTGAACATCAAGGAATTATTGAGAAGACAGGGATTCCATTTGGAATAGCATTTGGTGCTTAGGTGTCAAGGAAGAGGCTTGTATTGAAGTTAAGGGGCACTGCACGTTAGGGGTAAATACCACCTTGGTTAGATAAAGTACAACAAATAATTGAAATTGGACAAAATCTTAAAGCCACAAACTTACAAGCTCTTTGAGTGTGGCGATGTTTTCAAATTCCTTTGGAATTGGACGAGATAGATGATTTCCATAGACATAACTTAACCAAAAGAAACATTGTACAAATTTTCATGTTTCAGTATAAATAAACCATTAAAAAATAATGAACAAAAAGAAAATGGTTCAAGAATAAACAACCATAAGAGTACAGGATACATATATATTACATGTTTTTGGACAATAGAGTATCTTTTTGTATCAACTTCAAAATTTGTTCAAATTTCACATTAGAAAAAAATATTTTTTTTTGTAAATTTAAGTGGAAATAAACATGTTTTTTTAAAATCCCTAACTCCATTTTCGAATCCGGGAAGGAGGAAGAAGCTGGAAATTTGTTCCTACTCACCCAAAATCCTTGGGTTTCTACTCTTGAACAAAAGGAAGCAGCGAAAATGGAGGTAGAAGGAGGGAGAAGAAGTGGGTTTTCACGCGAGGCAGAGGAAGAAGGAGGAAAATGTTTTTCCTTTGTTTTCTTTTCTTCCATTTTCTTTCTTTTCTTTTTCCTTTCTATTTCTTTCTCCTTTCCTTCCTTTCCTTTTCTTATACATATATACATACATATATATATATATATTACTAATAATAATAATATATAATATATATGTAATATATATATATATATAATAATTAAACCTAAACCAATAAATATCTAATAACTCTCACATCCATCACTTCACTCACATCTCAAACTATTTTGATAAAAATATCTACTCTCGTTGCAACTCAATTGTCAGATACAATATTCAGCCACCCGAGATATTTTTAATAAAATTTCCCGGTATTAAATCCTTCGTAACGTAAATAAATTATTTTCCGACTAATAATTTTAATCCAATTTCAAAAAAATATATTTTTGGCATTTAACTCACTCAATACTAAAAACTGGACTAACAGGCTAAGAAATTCCACACAAAATACCCTAAAATTGTATAATTTAGGATTTAAAAACTATGGGTCTTACAATTAGTGAGATTCATCTATTTATTGCAATAGTTTCAATGGATTAGGATTTTAGTCCTTTCTGGTCTCTAATATGTTTCTTCTAATCCATTTTGATTTTTAGGCATTGTAGTTCATTAATTAGGTGCATAGGTCACATTAAATTAAGATTTTAGGTCAATGTGGTCGTAAATAGGTTTACTCTACTCAATTTTCATTCATAGGTCACATCAAAGTTTATTCTAGGCCATTTTGGTTCTTAGTCAATGCAATTCATCTATTAAGTGCACTAGTTTCAATAGATTAGGGTTTTAGTTCATTGTTGCCCATAATTGGTTTATTCTAATCTCTTTTCATTTTTAGGCAATGTAATTGTTCAAATTAGTGCATAATTCTTTAATAGGTTTATGCCAATCCATTTTTATTCTTGACAATCTAGTTTGTCGAATAACTTCACAGGTCTCAATAGATTCATATTTGAGTTAATTTTAGTATTTTCAATGTTAAGTAAAGTTCATTTTAGTTCAAGATAAATGTAGTTCATCTATTAAGTGCACTACATTGACTATAACATGTTTATTGTAATCCATTTTGATTCTTAGGCAATGTAGTGCATAGGTGTCACTAGATTAAGATTTTAGATCATTTTGGGGTTTAATAAGTTTGTTCTATTCCAGTTTAATTCATAGACAATTTGGTGCGTCCAATACATGCATAATACTAAATGGATTATGATTTTAGTTCATTTTTTCTATAATAGGTATATTTTAATCCATAAGTTTATCGCATTGTAGTTCGTCCTATAAGTGGATAAGTCTTAATGAATTAAGACTTTCAGTTGTTAGAGGCTTTTCAATGTTTATTCAAGTCCATTTTGAATCCTAATTAGTAAGCTTCAGATCTATTAAGTGCATTAGTTTCAATAGATTAGGATTTTGATCCTTTTTGGTCTCTAATATGTTTATTCTAATCCATTTTGGTTATTAGGTAATGCAGTTCGTCAATTAAGTGCATAAGTCTCGAAGGATTAAGATTTTAGGTCAGTTTGGCCATTAATAGGTTTATTCTAATTAATAGTTTCAATAGATTAAGGTTTTAGTTCATTGTTGCCTATAATTGGTTTATTATAATCTCTTTTGATTTTTAGGCAATGTATATGGTCCAATTAATGCACAAGTCTTGAATAGGTTTATGCCAATCCATTTTGTTTTTGACAATCTAGTTTGTCTAATAACTTCATAGGTCTCAATGGATTCATATTTCAGTTAATTTTGGTCTTTTCAATATTATTTAAAGTTCATTTTGGTTCATAGTAAATGTAGTTCATCTATTAAGTGCACTACATTGACTATGATAGGTTTATTGTAATCCATTTTGATTCTTAGGAAATGTAGTGCATAGGTCTCAATAGATTAAGATTTTATGTCACTTTGGTTTCAATATGTTCGTTATAATCTATTTTAATTGATAGAAAATTTAGTTCGTCAAATAAGTGCTTGAGTATGAACAAATTAAGATTTTAGGTAATTTATTTTCTATAATAGGTATATTTTTATCCATTTTGGGGTTTTGGCATTGTAGCTCGTCCTATAAATGCATAATTGTAGGTCACTTTTGATCATTAATAGGATTATTATAACCATCTTTAATTCTTAGGCAATAAAGTTAGTCCAATAAGTGCATAGTTCTCAATGAATTAAGATTTTAGCTTGTTTTGGCCTTTTCAATGTTAAATCTAGTTCATATTGGTTCTTAGTCATTATAGTTCATCTACTAAGTGCACTAGTTTCAATGGATTAGCATATTACTTCTTTTTGGTCTATGATAGCTTTATTTTATTCCATTTTTGATTCTAAGGCAATGTGGTTCGTCTATTAAGTTCATAGGTCTAAATGAAATAAGATTTTAGGTCATTTAGGTATATAATAGGTTTGTTCTAAGGAATTTTAATTCATTTGAAATTTAGTTAGTCCAATAAGTGCATAAGTCTCAATGGATTAAGATTTCAGGTCATTTAGGTGTTTAATTGGTTTGTTCTAATCCATTTTAATTCATTGGACATTTAGTTAGTCCATTAAGTGTATAAGTCTAAATGGATTAAGATTTTAGGTCGTATTTTTTCTATAATAGATATATTTTAATCCACTTAAGGGTTTTGGCATTGTAGTTTGTCCTATAAGTGTCTAAGTCTCAATGGATTAAGAATTTAGCTCACTTTTGGTCTTCAAAAGGTTTATTTTGTTCCACTTTGATTCTTAGGAAATGTAGTTTGTCCAATAAGTGTATAGTTCTCAATAGATCAATATTCTAAGTCTTTATGGTCTTTTCATTGTTTATTCAAGTCCATTTTGGTTTGTAGTTATTAAGATTCTTCTATTAAGTTCACTAGTTTCAATGGATTAGGATTTTAGATTAGTTTGGTATTTAAAAGGTTTATTCTAATCCATTTGATTTCAAAGGCACTTTTGCTCGTCTAATAGGTGCATATTGTTCAATGGATTTAGATGTTAGGTCATTCTTGTCATTTCAAAGTTTATTCTAGTCCGTTTTGGTACTTAGTCAATGTAGTTCATTTATCAAATGCACTTGTTTCAATGAATTAGGACTTCAGTTCATTGTTGTCCATAATAAGTTTATTCTAATCCCTTTTGATTCTTAGACAATGTAATTTGTCCAATTAATGAAAAAGATTCAATGGATTAAGAATTAAGGTCAGTTTTTGTCTTTAATAAGTTTAACCAAATGCATATTTTTTCTTAACAATGTAGTTGTCCTATTACTCCATAGGTTTCAATGGATTAAGAATTTTGATTATTTTGCTATTTTCAATGATAATTTAAGTCAATTAGGATTCTTAGTCAATGTAGTTCATCTATTAAGTGAACCAGTTTCAATGAATTAGGATTTTAGTTCTTTTTGGTCTATAATATGTTTATTGTAATCCATTTTGATTCTTAGGCAATGTAGTGCATAGGTGTCAACGAGTTAAGATTTTAGGTCATTTTGGGGTTTAATAGGTTTGTTCTAATCCAGTTTAATTCATAGACAATTTAGTTCGTCTAATAAATGCATAACACTAGATGGATTATGATTTGAGTTCATTTTTTCTATAATAGGTATATTTTAATCCATAAGGGTTTGACATTGTAGTTCATCCTATAAGTGTATAAGTCTAAATTATTTAAGACTTTAGGTTGTTAGAGGCTTTTCAATGTTTATTCAAGTCCACTATGAATCCTAGTTAGTAAGCTTCATCTACTAAGTGCATTGGTTTCAATGGATTAGGATTTTGGTCCTTTTTGGTCTCTAATATGTTTATTCTAATCCATTTTGGTTATTAGGCAATGCAGTTCATCAATTAAGTGCATAAGTCTCGATGAATTTAGATTTTTAGGCCAGTTTGGCATTTAATAGGTTTATTCTAATCAATTTTCATTCATAGGAACTTTAGTTTGTCCAATTAATGCATAATATTCATTGAATTAAGATCTTAGGGCATTTTTGTCATTTGAAAGTTTATTCTAGGCCATTTTGGTTCTTAGTCAATGTAGTTCATCTATTAAGTGCATTAGTTTCAATAGATTACGATATTAGTTCATTGTTGTGCATAATTGGTTTATTCTAATCTCTTTTGATTTTTAGGCAATGTTATTGATCCAATTAACGCACAAGTCTTAAATAGGTTTATGCCAATCCATTTTTATTCTTGACAATCTAGTTTGTCCAATAACTTCACAGGTCTCAATAGATTCATATTTTAGTTAATTTTGGTCTTTTCAATGATAATTAAAGTTCATTTTGGTTCATAGTAAATGTAGTTCATCTATTAAGTGCACTTCATTGACTATAGCAGGTTTATTGTAATCCATTTTGACTCTTAGGAAATGTAGTGCATAGGTCACAATAGATTAAAATTTTAGGTCACTTTGCTTTCAATTTGTTCGTTATAATCTATTTTAATTTATAGACAATTTAATACGTCAAATAAGTGCTTAAGTATCAACGGATTAAGATTTTAGGTCATTTTTTTCTTCTGTAATAGGTATATTTTAATCCATTTTGGGTTTTTGGAATTGTAGTTCGTCATATAAATGCATAATTGTAGGTCACTTTTCGTCATATAACCAACTTTGATTCTTAGGCAATGTAGTTAGTCCAATAAGTGCACAGTTCTCAATGAAATATGATTTTAGCTTGTTTTGGCCTTTTCAATTTTAAATCTAGTTCATATTGGTTCTTAGTCATTGTAGTTCATCTACTAAGTCCACTAGTTTCAATGGAGTATGATTTTAGTTGTTTGGTTTCTATAATAGGTTTATTGTCCATTTTGATTGTTAGAAGCTTTAGTTCGTCCAATAAGTTCATAGGTCTCAATGGATCGAGATTTTAGGTCAGTTTGGTCTTTAAAAGGTTTCTTCTTATTCAATTTGATTCTTAGGCACTTTAGTTAGTCTAATAAGTGCATAATGTTCACTGGAATATTATGTTCGGTCATTCATATCATTACAAAATTTGTTCTAGTCCATTTAAATTCTTAGTCATTTTAGTTTATCTATTAAGTGCACTAATTTCAATGGATTTGGATATTAGTTCTTTTTGGTCTATAATAGGTTAATTGTAATCCATTTTGATTGTTAGGTAATGTAGTTCGTCCAATAAGTGCAAAGGTCTCAATGGATCAAGAATTTAGGTCAATTTGGTCTTTAATAGGTTTATTCTTATCCATTTTAATTCTTAGGCACTTTAGTTCGTCCAGTAAGTGCATACCATTCAATGGAATAATATGTTAGGTCATGCATGTCATTTCAAAGTTTATTCTAGCCCATTTATTTTCTTAGTCATTTTAGTTCATCTATTAAGTGCACTAGTTTCAATGGATTAGGATATTAGTTCTTTTTGGTCTATGATAGCTTTATTTCAATACATTTTGATTCTTAGGCAATGTAGTACGTCTAATAAGTTCATAGGTCTAAATGGGTTTAGATTTTAGGTCATTTTGGTGTTTAATAGGTTTTTTCTAATCCATTTTAATTCATTGGAAATTTAGTTAGTCCAATAAGTGCATAAGTCTTAATGGATTAAGATTTTAGGTCATGGTTTTTCTACAATAGGTATATTTTAATCCATGTTAGGGTTTTGGAATTGTAGATTGTCCTATAAGGGCCTAAGTCTCAACGAATTAAGAATTTAGGTCACTTTCGGTCTTCAAAAGGTTTATTCTAATCCATTTTGATTCTTAGGAAATGTAGTTAATCCAATAAGTGCATAGTTCTCAATAGATCCATATTCTAAGTCTTTATGGTCTTTTCAATGTTTATTCAAGTCCATTTTGGTTCGTAGTTATAGAGATTCTTCTATTACGTGCACTAGTTTTAATGGATTAGGATTTTAGTCCTTTTTGGTCTCTAATAAGTTTATTCTTATCCATTTTGATTCCTAGACATTGTAGTTCGTCAATTAAGTGAATAGATCTCAATGGATTTGGATTTTAGGTTCGTTTGTTCTTTAAAATGTTTAGTCTAATCCATTTGAATTGTAAAGCACTTTAGCTCATACAGTAGGTGCATATTGTTCAATGGATTTAGATGTTAGGTCACTTTTGTCATTACAAAGTTTATTCCAGTCCATTTTGATACTTAGTCAATGCAGTTCATCTATTAAATGCACTTGATTCAATGGATTAGGACTTCAGTTTGTTGTTGTCCTTAATTGGTTTATTCTAATCCCTTTTGATTCTTAAGCAATGTAATTTGTCCAATTAATGAAAAAGATTCAATGGATTAAAAATTTAGGTCAATTTTGTCTTTAATATGTTTAACCCAATGCATTTTGTTTCTTAACAATGTAGTTTGTCCAATAACTTCGTCGGTCTCTATGGGTTAAGATTTTAGATAATTTTGGTCTTTTCAATGATGATTTAAGTTAATTAGGGTTCTTAGTCAACGTAGTTCAACTATTAAGTGCACTAATTTCAATGGGTTTGGAATTTAATTATTTTTTTTTCTATAATAGGTTTATTGTAATCCATTTTGATTCTTAGACAATGTAGTGCATAGGAGTCACTGGACAATTTAGTAAGTTTGTTATATTCCAGTTTAATTCATAGACAATTTAGTGAGGTCAATAAATGCATAACAATAAATGGATTATGATTTTAGTTCATTTTTTCTATAATAGGTATACTTTAATCCATAAGGTTATGGCATTGTAGTTCGTCCTATAAATGGATAAGTCTTAATGAATTCAGATTTTAGGTTATTAGAGGCTTTTCAATATTTATTCAAATCCATTTTGAATCCTAGTAAGTAAGCTTCATCTATTAAGTGCATTGGTTTCAACGGATTAGGATTTTGGTCCTTTTTGGTCTTTAATATGTTTATTCTAATCCATTTTGGTTATTAGACGATGCAGTTCGTCAATTAAGTGCATAAGTCTCGATGAATTTAGATTTTAGGTCAGTTTGACCTTTAATAGGTTTATTCTAATCGATTTTCATTCATAGGAACTTTAGTTCGTCCAATAAATGCATAATATTCAATGTCACTTGTCGCTGAAAACTTTATTTGTCAATTGAGTTGTGACGAGAGTAGATATTTTTGTTAATTTAGATTGAGACGTGAGTGAAATGATGTGCGTAAGAGTATTTAAATATTTGTGGATTGGTGGTAAGTAATATATATATATATATATATATATATATATATATATATATATATATATATATATATATATATATATGAGAAGCTAAGAAAAAGAAACATAAGAAAACATTTTCCCGGCTACCGCTCGGGAGATTGTTCTTCTGTTTCGCAAACCACGTGTTGCTAGAAAAACCAAAAACACAAACCTTCCTTTCTCTTCTAGATCTAAGCTTCCATTTGAGAAGTTTCAGGAAAGAAAGTTACTTCTCTCTACACTACAGTGCTTGTGAGCTAATTTATTTAAGGTGAGACACTTACTCCCTCCTCCTTTATCCTAAATTCGTAAACTATATATGGTAAGGGCATGAGTGAAATTTTTGAGTTCTTAACAAATCCTTGTTGTTGTGTTGTTGTGGTTGTTGTTGTTGTTGATTTTGGTAGTAATGGTAAAAAAAAAAATTAATTTTTGATGTATTTGAGTCATGTAATGAGTTATTTTCAAATAAATTAATTTCTAAGTGTTAAATAAATAAGTGTTGTTGCTTGTTTTTATGACATAATTTTAAATGTTATTTGTTAATTTCGATTAGTGACCCTTTACTTTATTGTGGAGATTAGATTTTTCCCTTTGATGATACCCAAGTTCATTCCACCATCTCTTACCTTGACGACGGAAACGTCGTTAGACTTCCCTAACTGAGACTCACTGACTGCTTGGGTATATGACCCCATCTCAAGCAGGGCTACTTATACGGGGAAGGTAGTGATGACAAGTAGGAAAACTGGAGTAGTATACCTTGTGGAGCTCACTCGCGAGAGGATCGACTATCCGGTACCTTAAGCATTGGTGGTCGGGATGAGTGGAGCATGGGATGCAGACAATTCCTTAGTTAGAGTTGTGGCAGAGGCCACCGTAGGAGCTGGAGATACAGTGGTTAGGTCGGGGACTAGCAGAAAGGATAAGAGGTTGATGCCAATAGGGAGAGATATTGCAGGACCGTCTAGGCAAGTCGTGTCAAAGCTTCCATTCTTGGTGAATGATCCCTTACCGACTTTCGCTGAAATAGCGAATTATTTTGAGATCCCAGGATCGTCGAAGCCACCTATCTCGTGGGTGGATCTGACTTATGAGGAGATTGTTCCTTCTATGGATGTTGATAAGGAGAAGGTTACTTCGAAGAGGGATACTACCTCAGAAGGCAATTGCGAAGTGTGTGGAAGTCACCCATGTTATTGTAGTTGCTAGTGAATAATCAAATTAGTTTGGTAGTTTAGGGACTTAATGTCTTTGATGGTCGTACTTATTTTATTTTGGTATGACTTATTTTATTTTGGTGGGTCCATGTTCCATTTTTTGATGTGACCGTGGGGGGATAGCGCTCTTGGAGCAGTGCTTTTGGGCAGGTGTTTGTCGATAATACACATTGGGTATGAGCGATGTCTGATGGGTCTCGTATCCACGTTGTATTTTCTATTTGTATATTTTGGATTATCGTCTCAAAAACTATTTTAGTTTGTTCGTATATGTGATGTAATTATTCAAGACATTTGTCGTTTGTGTTACGCATGTTGTCTTTATTATTTGTTTTTGAAAAAAAGATGCGCTCGCGCTGTTAAAAATCGGGGTGTTACATTTTGGTGTCCGAGCTTTGTTTAGATTGTAGGTCGACCTGTATGTTGGGAGTCGTTATCTGATCATGCGTCGGGGTAAGTTGTTTGAGTTGTCTAGTCTTGTGTAGTTGCAATGTGATGATGTGGTCGAAAGTTATTTTTGAAATTCTCTTAAATGGTGTTAAGATTTCTTCTTGATGTTGGTTTTGTAGAAAACAATGCCTCCAAGAAGGAACAACGCTGCAAGAGTCAACGTCAACAGGAATGATCAAATAACTGAAGTAATGTATAACATGGCTATTTTTGCTGCTGCACAGACAACTGCAAAGACTTTACGAGATCTGGAGAAGAGGGAAAGAGAGATTCGTGTTGTTGAGTCAAGGGGATTGGAAGATTTTCGTCTTCACAATCCTCCAAAATTCAGGGGTGATGAGAGTCCAGAAAAAGAAGGACCATTGGATTCAGGAAGTGGAAAAGATCTTGAAAATAATTAATTGTCAGGCAGGGGTGAAAGTCAACTATGCTACGTATCTGTTACTAGGGGATGTTGAATATTGGTGGAAAAGTACAAGGCTTTTGATGGGATCAACTCATGAGGAGGTGAACTAGGAGTCATTCAAAAGGAAGTTTTTAGACAAATACTTTTCGATGAGTACTAGGACTAAGCTTGGTGATGATTTTCTTAAATTGAATCAGGGGAATATGACAGTTGGTGAGTATGATGCTAAGTTTGAGTCATTGTCATGGAATTTTAGGTGTTTTCGTGAAGAGGTTGATGAACCATTTATTTGTCATCATTTCCAAAATGTACTAAAGTATCAGATTCAAGACTCTGTCTTGCCGTTGGGAATTCAAGGCTTCCAAGTTTTAGTGGAAAAATGTAGAGAGATTGAGGACATGAAGAATAAGAGGGCCAATCGAGGAGGGAAATTTAGTTCCGGTGGGCCTATTTGGGTGAACAATCATAACAACAAGTGAAAACAAGTTGTTAAGCCCTATAACCGAACACATAACAACAACAGAGATCAGAACCAGCCGGGGAACCAGAGTTTTGGAAGACAATATGGACAAGGGATTCGATGTTTCCGATGTGGGAAAGAGGGACATTATACTAATGCTTGTACCTCTAAGGGTCTCACTTGCTACAATTGCCAGAAGTCAAGGCACTTTGCAAGGGATTGTAAGGCTCTGAAAGTGGAACCTATAGTGAATGCAACTAGGATTACTTGTCCTACTGCTAGAGGACACGTTTATCGCATTGGTGCTAAAGCTAGAAATCCATATAGCAATTTGATCCAACGAAACTGCAAGATTGCAGGTAACACTCTAACTACACTTTTTGATTCGGGGGCAACCCATTCCTTCATTGCTATGGACTGTGTGAATCGCTTGAAGTTAATTGTGTCTTACGTGCCATTTGGTTTGGTTGTTTCCACACCTGCTAAGACTTTGACTGTAAATATTGCATGTTTACGTTGTCAAGTAACTATCTAGAATAAGGATTTCTTGATTAATTTGATTTGTTTACCCCTACAATCACTCGAGGTCATTCTCTGTATAGATTGGATGTTGTATCATTATGTAATATTGGACTATGCTCGCAAATTAGTTCTTTTCCCCGAGCTAGGAGTCGTTCGTTACCTAACTGCTAACAAACTCAGTATGTCACTTAGAGAAGGAACTCATGAGTTTTTGTCATTAGCTAAAGTGGAGACAAAGATAAATGTGAGCATAGAAGTCGTGGTGCTTGTCAAGGAGTACCCAGACGTATTTCCAACAAAAATTCCAAGATTACCACCAGTAAGAGAAGTGGAGTTCTTCATTGATCTACACCTAGGAACCGGACCTATTTCAATTGTGCAGTATCAAATGTCGCCATTGGAATAGAATGAACTCAAGGGCCAAGTTGAAGATTTGTTGGAGAAATAATTTATCAGACCAAATGTGTCACCATGGGGAGCTCTGATATTGCTAGTTAAGAAAAAAGACGGAAGCTTGCGTTTACGTGTGGATTATAGGCAACTTAATAAGGAAACTATTAAGAATTGTTATCCTTTACCACATATTGATGATTTGATGGATCAGTTAAGAGGAGCTGTAGCATTTTTGAAGATTGACTTGAAGTTAGGATAACATCAGATCTGAGTAAGAGAAGGAGATATTCAGAAAACTGCTTTCAGAACCCGTTACGTACATTATGAATATCTTGTTATGCCATTTGGAGTTCCCAATGCACCAACAATTTTTATGAATCACATGAATAGAATCTTCAGCCCATTTCTAGATAAGTTTGTTGCGGTGTTCATCAATGGTATATTAATTTGTTCAAAGACTGAGAAAGAACATGGAGAGCATTTGCGTCTCATTCTTGAAGTTTTACGCGAGAAGAAATTGTATGCTAATTTGTCAAAGTGCTTGTTCTGGCTAGAAAAAGAGAAATTCTTAGAACATGTGATAACCAAGGAAGGAATCGATGTGGATCTGACAAAGATTGAGACAATCCTCGCTACGAAACAACCTCAAACTATCGCTAACATACGAAGTTTCATCGGATCGAAAGGAGTGTGAGGAAAATTTCCAGTTACTAAAGAAAAAGTTGACAACCTCACTAGTATTGGTCTTGCCACAACCGAAAGAACCATATGAGGTTTACTATGATGCATCTCACCAAGGTTTGGGATGTGTTCTGATGCAACATAAGAAAGTTGTAGCTTACGCCTCAGGAAAATTAAAGACTCATGAAAGAAACTAGCCTACTCATGATTTTGAGCTTGTTGATGTAGTTTTTTCGTTAACGATCTAGAGGCACCACTTATATGGATGCACGTTCATAGTGTTCAGTGACCATAAGAGTTTGAAATATTTGTTTGATCAGAAGGAATTGAACATGCATTAGAGAAGATGGATGGAGACTCTCAAGGATTTTGATTTCACATTGTCGTACCACCCTGGGAAGGCAAATGTGGTGGTTGATGCATTGAGAAGAAATGTGTCAGTATCTTCAGTAGTGATGGCTAGACAACAAGAGTTCTGGCAAGCATTTAGAGACTTAAACTTGGAAGTAGAGTTTGCACGAGGGATTTTGAAATTCAGAATGATCAAGATGACGCATTAATCCAAGAGGAAAACAATATTTTGAGTTTAAGATTAGACCAGGTAATATTTTGAGTTTAAGATTGGACCAGGTAATATTTATCTCACCCTTACCTTGGCCACGTTACAACCTAAATAAATACCTTTTGATCATTATGTGCATGTGTTTCAAATATAGATTATAGAGGCTTGTCAAGCCTATGGTAGTGCTAGCTTTCATGATGTGCTTTGAGTGTAAATAGTAGCCCAAACAATTTGAGAGAACTTTATATCATGGGAGGACTCTATCACTTATGATGCATTCTTTAGGTAACTTTTCCTATTGTTTTCCTTGGTTATGATAAAAAAAAACTATTCATGATTGCCTTAAGCTAGAAATATTTTTTTTCTCTCACCATTTTGCATTCAGAGTTTCATCAACACATTGATATTCAGGTTACACTATCAATTTCGATTCATGAATCTATTCTTGTTTATTTGATTGTATTGATATTTTGACTGCTTAAATTGAATTTCAATAGGATTGATTAAATATATTTGATAGAATTTGGTTTCGCTGAATTATAATTTTGCAACGCTTGATCGTTAATTGTAATATTTTGATGATTGTGATGCTTAATCCAATCAAAGAAACCAAATTCACATAGGATTGATTAAGCTTGTTTGATCAATTCTATAGTCAAATAAGAATAGAATCACGAATTAGAAATCAAACTCATTGATAGAGTTTGTGAAAGGTCTGAAACTCGAATAAGTGGATTAATCGTTTTGCTCATCTGTTAAATCAAAAATCTAAAAAAACCCTCTTTTTAATTTCAACTTTCAATTGGGTTATTAATATTATATCAGAAGTCCTTGTGAAACGATTCGAGTTACTACCTCTATTTACATTTTATCAATTGTATTTGACCTATGTGCGACAGCGGACCAATCATCATTTCTATGGTCAACAATGATCTTATTCAAAAATAATTCTAAACAAGATGTTTTTTGATACTATGTTCTATGGCCAATTCTTTATTTCTGAATCCAATCTGAGCAGTTCTTGTAGATTGATTCTATTTGTATTTTGTTCAAATTGAGTTTGTAAATTCATGTTCCTATTTTGTTCAGATTGAGTTTGTAAATTCCTTAGATTGATTATGTTCGTATTTTGTTGTAGATAAATTTTGATCAGATTTTCAACAAATCCTGACCATATCTTATTTTCAACTTGGTCAATGATGTTCTTTAATTATAAATCTAAATCAAATTTTGTTTTAGATTTTCTTCAATTATAAATCTGAAACAAAATTTTATTTTAGATTTTCTTCAAATATAAATCTGAATAAAATCTTAATTTACATTTATTTTAAAACATGAATCTTCTTTCTTACTATGTGAAGTCAAATATATTGTTTTCATAAAATAATTTTGTTATCATCAAAATTTTAAGTATAAAACCAATGGTGATACTTTGGCAGGTGTTGTTCACGTGTGTTTGCGTGTATGCGCTAGTTATAGTTTTAGAAACTCAAACATTTTCATACAACCCACTCACCACTCACAATCACTCACATCCCTAATGTATTCCCACTTTTTCTCTCTTCCTTGAAGCATCCCGGAAAGTCTATGAAATCTCTCCTGCTTCGATGGCTTCAAGTTCATCCTCAACCCCTACACTCAATAATGCATCATATGTTCCTACCATGCGATGCAATCTTGATCATTTATAATGTATTCCTAAACTCCAAGTCATTTTCTCAAACCTAGTTGAAAATAAATTTAACTTTATTTAGGGTGTTGTTGGTGATGGTTGTTTCGGATATTCATCCTAGAACAAGACATAGCTTTGGATGTTTGAGTCAAGGAATTTTGGAAGTTTGTTGATGCAAACAAAGATGGAGAAGTATCAAGTACAATGTTAGGACTTAGGACTTCTAATCAAGATCACACAACAATCCTTCACTGCCATTAAAAGATGCCCAAATGAAGAAATATTGATTGAGAATGGTTATTATTCAAGGTTTATCTATTTAAAGATTAACAAGGAGTTGTTTGAAGATCCTAAGGTGAATTCTAAGTATGTGCACTTAAAACCTAATATAGGGTTCCCTTCAAAGTTCCGATTGTGAGTGTGGTACCCAAATGTGGGTTTGTGGACCATGCTAGCAAAGTACACAAGGGTCTAATATAGAATATATCTTAGAGGATCAAGACCAATATTCCAAACTTGATTTGGGAACACATAAGGTAATGTGTCATAAACTCTTGGTCAAGAAAGATTAGAATTTTCCTCTACCAAAGACTCTTCATTATTGTACTAATGAGAACTCTCTTTATTCAAGCTCTAAAATAAGTAGGAGGATTTATTCAAAAAGAACACCTAGTTTCTTCATCTACACCCTTGTTCAATATTTCAAATATCATCAAGATGCGGCTAATCTCTCCTAAGAATTGCATTCGATCTAGTGGTGATGGGAGAAGGATATCTAGTCAAACTAGGGGATCTCAGGCCATTCCATTTGTTGTTGAAGACTCTTATGCTCGTGTTTGTGAGGATAATAATAAGGAATAAGTTTTGGAGTATTTGAGGATGTGTCAATTCGGCCAACAAATGGCTCTATTTTGCCTCACTTTATCGAAAGTTGGTCAAGTTTTTTAAAAGAAAACGAAAAGGGTTGCCAAGATGTTGAATATAGAAGAGGACAAGGAAAAAGAAACTGATACCAAAGAGGACGTAGCAAGCATCATTCCGAGGAAGAAACATAAGGTAACACCAAACTCTGACCAAGCCACTTTCTGCTATTTTTGGTAATACAATAATGTACAGCCTAGTAATCACTAATTCCTAACACATAAGTAAACCAAGTTTCTTTATTTCGCATCTTCTTCAATAAGAGTCCTTCTTTAAACTTTCATCTGACACAGTGATGACGAATTTTTCATGTTTAGGGTCCTACCTTTTGACTTGTCAAACATAACTAGGGAAAAAAATTTGATGTAGGTTCCCTTATCTCTAATTATTTTGACTTATTTAGTGGAACTTTCTCTGAATATAGATTTTGGAGATAAAATCTTCCAAATATAAATCTATGATACGTGACCCGCTGTCGCACACGTGTCAAATATAATTGATAAAATGTAAATAGATGTAATAACTCGAGTCATTTCACAAAGACTTCTAATATAATAATATTAACCAAATTGAAATTCAAAATTAGAAAGGGGGTTTTCAAGATCTTTTGTTTTAAAAGATGAGAAAAATGATTAATCCACTAATTCAAGTATCTGTAAGACCCTTAATTTTAAATCCTAAATTATACAATTTTAGGATATTTTGCGTTGAATTTCTTTGGATGAACAATTTATGTGTCATCGTTTCCAAGATGGATTGAGGTATGAGATTCAAGACTCTGTCCTGCCATTGGGAATTCAACATTTCCAAGTTCTTGTGGAAAAATGCAGGGAGGTAGAGGATATGAAGAATGAAAGTGCCAATCGAGGAGGAAATTTTAATTCCGGAGGGCCTAATATTCAGGTGAACCAACAAGACAACAAAGGAAAACAAGTTGCTAAGTCCTATGACCGACCACAGAACAACAACATGGAACATAATCGCCCGGGGAACCAAGACTTTGGGAGACAAGTGGGACAAGTGATTTGATGTTTCCGATGTGGAGAAGAGGGACATTGTGCTAATGCTTGTACCTTTAACAGTCCTACTTACTACAATTTTCGGAAACCAGGGCCCTTTGCAAAGAATTGCAAGGCTCCGAAGGTGGAACCAATAGTTAATGTAACTAGGGCTACTCTTCCTACTGCTAGAGGACATGTTTATTGTGTGGTGGCTGAAGCTGGAAATTCATCTAGCAATCTGAATCAACGTGACTGTAAGACTACATGTTATGAATTGTGTGAATCATTAGACGTTATTTGTGTTGTCACTACCTTTTGATTTTGTTGTTTTTACGCTTGCTAAGATTTCGACTGAAAATATTACATGTTTACATTGCCAAGTAACTGTCCATAATAAAGATTTCTTGATTAATTTGATTTGTTTACCTCTACAATCACTCGAGATCATTATCGGTATGGATTGGATGTTGTATCATTAAGTAATGATTGTTTGTACTCAATGTGTTGGTGTCATACTTAGTGTTTTGGTTTGTTACCAAATGGATGTTTCGTACAAGGTGGACGTATATGAGGCTATGTGACATATTTTTGGGCGATTGAAATTCGTCAATAAGAGCAAAGTTATAGGAAAATACGAGAAACTCAGTAGACCTTGAGAAGTTTGTTTGATCGCTTGTGCATTAGGATAACCTAAGTGCAAGTCGCGGGGAGCGCTATTACAGTTCAGTTAAGATAGCCCAAGCCACAATCATGGTTGTTGGCTATTAATTGACAAATTGAGGGACTGATCATCCTTAATCTCTTGTTGATAGTAGACAAAATCGTGTTGAATGGAAAGGGCGAGTCTACCGAAAAGGGAAACATGTAAAGTTATGAAGCACCCTAAGAAAACGGGTAGGCGACACTTTCTTCGAATAGGCCGGGTGAAACAAGTTGTGACTTGTATGTTGAATTTGATTACAAAACCAAGTGTGGGTTGTTACTCGTACTTTAAGTTACGAGGACAAAACTTCTTTTTGGAGGGTAGTAGTGTAAGACCCTTAATTTTAAATTCTAAATTATACAATTTTAGGGTATTTTGTGTTGAATTTCTTAGGCTTTTAGCCCAGTTTTTGGTATTTTGTGAGTTTAATGCTAGAAATATTTTCATGATCTGGTTAAAAATTATTTTTCAAAAAATAATTTATTTACGTTAGAAGAATTTAATACCGGATAGTTTTGTTAAAAATATCACTCGTTGCTGAAAATTTATATGTCAATTGAGTTCCGACGACAGTAGACATTTTTATCAAAACAGTTTAAGATAGAAGTGAAGTGATGTGTGTAAGAGTTGTTAGATAATTGTTTGGGTTAGTTTTAAGTATAATATATTTCCTAAGTGTCTCCTATATTTTCACAATCTTGTATTTTCCTTTTCCGTTTTCAAAACCAGGTTCTCATTGTAAGTATTTGTTAAGTATATATTAATTATATTCTGCTTTTATTTGCATCAAATCTATATTTCTGTTGTCCAAAATAAGTATGCTCTGCACTTGCAGCTAATTGTTGATCTAGTGCATCAGAAAGTGTTTTTAATTTTAATATGAATTTTTGCTTTTTCTTTGTTGTGTTTCAATTTGTATTTATTAAAACAACCGATTTAGATATTTTCCTTGACGATTTGCCAACTTTAGGAAACTCTTTAGAAAGAAGAATGTAAAGAAAACAGAAGAAAAGAAAAGAAAGAAAACGTTTTCTTCTCCCTACCTCGCGATACCCCATCTATCTTCTTCCTTCGCCCTTCATTTTCTTTAGCTTCATTTGCTTTCTTTTGCTTCAAGAAAAGAAAACCCAAGGCTTAGTGGGTGAGAAATAACAAATTTCCAAGCTTCCTTCTTCTTCTCTGATTCAAAAATGAAGAAAAATGTGTTAGGGTTTTTCAAAACCGTCAAACCCAAACCCCCGCATTTCTTCGACTTATAAGCTTCCTTTCGAGAAGTGACAGAAGAGGAAGTTGCTCATTCCCACGCTACGATGCTAGTGAGCCATCTTTAAAAGCGACGACGCGAGCGGGAATTTTACCGAAATTAATCGCGGCGTTGTAATTGTTTCGAGAAGTGTCATATGTGTATTTGTGGAGTTGAATTTTGGTGAAATTGATGAATGATTTTATGGAAAAGGAATTTAATTCATTTACGTGTGTTTTGAGGAAATTAAAATTGATGTGTTTGAGGTGTGGTTTGTGAAAATTAATTTGGTGATTAATGTTTGCAAATTTTGGAGATTAAATATGGGTGATTAAGTTGGATTAGGGGAGAATTAAATTTAATTTTATTATGTGTTCATAATTGGTATTATGAATGTTTTATGTGTTTGAGGTATATTTGTGGAAAATGAATTTAATTCAATTTATGTGTGAATTGGTGGAAAATGAATTTAGTTCAATTATGCGCGGGTTGAATTTGGAGATGTGTTCTATGTGTTGATTTTGAAAAATTAAATTAAGGTGATTTAAGTGTGGTTGAGGAAATTTTTTTGATGTGTTTGAGGGGTGGTTTGTGGAAATTAATTTGGTGTAAAATTATGTTTGAAATTGTGGAAATTAATGGGTGAATTATGGTTGAAATATGTGAAGATGTAACATGGGTAATTTGCAGACTAAATTTGGTGGGATTTGAGAAAATTGAAAGTGATGGGTGAATTGTTGAATTAAATTTGAGGTGGTTAATGAGTGAATTTGTGGAGATTAATTTGGATGTGATTATGTGCCCATAATTGATATTAGGAATGATTGTGGTGTGATTATGTGTGATGTTGTGGTGCTTAAGTTTTAATGTGATGGTGTGTTCAAAACTGCTATAGATATGTTTAATGTGCGTTGAGATGCGATAAAGTGGTGACCGCGATGGGCCACGGGATGGTTCCATGAGTGGAGTGGTTCATCTTATCCTTAAGAGGATTTAACTATGGTGTTTGTCTGTGAGAGACTACATTCTACTAAATTGTGTTTTTCCGTGAGAGACTGCACTGGTGTTTGTCCGTGAGAGACTACACCCTAGTAAATTGTGTTTGTCCATGAGAGACTGCACTGGTGTTTGTCCGTGAGAGACTACACCCTAGTAAATTGTGTTTGTCCGTGAGACACTGCACTGGTGTTTGTCTGTGAGAGACTACACCCTAGTAAATTGTGTTTTTCCGTGAGAGACTGTACTGGTGTTTGTCCGTGAGAGACTGCACTGGTGTTTGTCTGTGAGAGACTGCACTCGTGTTTCTTCGTGACGAACTGTACGTTTAGGATTTATGCCTCTCGTGGAGGGTTTTGTTTGGAATTGAGGTGTAAGACCTCTCGTGCGGGCCTGTGATTGGTGGCATCTTGGTAATTAGTGCTGCTCTGTGAGAGACTGTACAATTATGATTTTCGACTCTCTGGGAGTGTTTGATTTGAATTCGGAATTCATGCATTTTGGCATATACACATTGCATCAGGGTACTTGGCACACAAGTCATGTTTGATATACTTTGATTGATTGCGAAACCTTTTTAAAAGCTGATTTATGTTGTTTTCTGCTGTTTTCTGATGCGCATTCGAATACAGGAAGGTTGTATTCGAATAGAGATGTCTTGATTTGGCTACTGACTTCAAAAACAACATTGTATTCTACTACAACAATGTTGTGTTCGAATACAGTTGTGTTGATTTTGCTACTGAGTTCTGAAACAGCACTGTATTCGACTCCAAGGATGATGTATTAGAATATGACTATGTAGTTTTGTTAAAAACTTCATTTTTTTTAAACTTTGATTATGCATGTTTGGCATATGGAAACCCTTTCAAAGAGTATGATAAGTTGAAAGGTTATTTTGTGAATTTAAAATTTAAATGCTATGTGTTATTTGTTAATTTCGGTTGGTGACCTTTACAATTATTGTGGAAATCTGGGCTTTGCCCTCAGATGAGAATCAGGATCATCCGACTGGTTAGTACCTTCGAGATGGGAAGGTAGTTAGGCATACTTGTCTGATGTTGTGTCAGAGGGAATCATGCAGGGCGCGTGGAGATCTCCCGGGATATATAGCTAGTTGTAGCATGATCAGATTAGAGGGTTGTATAGAGTTTAGTTGTCTTTCTTTTGTGGATGTATTTATTTCAATTTGGAAGATTGTACCTATACCTCATATTGTCAGTTTGACTTTTATTTCATGTTGTGTAAATACTTTGGGTTTGTATTTCAAAAACTATTTCCGCTGCTTGTAAATATTTGTTGACTTTTGTCGTTATGTTACGACTTAAATATTTTATCCAAAAGTATTTCTTTCTCTCTTTATTTCTTTTTCCTTCTTAATTTCTTTGTCTTATGAAATTTGATTTTTGTTTAAAAAAAATGGATTGTTACAGTTTCAGACCTATCACAGATTTTATCAGAGTTTAATTTCTAATTCGTGATTCTATTCTTATTTGACTATAGAATTGATCAAACAAGCGTAATCAATCCTATGTGAATTTGATTTATTTGATTGGATTAAGCATCAAAATCATCAAAATATTACAATTAACGATCAAGCGTCGCAAAATTATAATTAAACTCCATTAGAAACCGAAACTGTAACACCCTTATTGTATTTAATTAAATTAAAACCATTGGTTTTGTTTATTCTTTTTGATTAATTTAGTGTGACGATAATAGGATAATTATTCCTTGGGTGTTTAATTATTTGATGAAGTATTTTTCTATTTATTAATTAATTATTGGGATTTTTTATTATTAGCTAATTAAAACTCGTAGAAATATCTCTCTTAGAGTGAACAGTGATCAAGTTAATTTTGACTAAGTCAAAATTGAATCACCACACTACTATTTTTGATAATTAAATTTTATTTTTAATAGCATTTAGTTTATATAATCATGTATTTTCCTCTTGTGTCCATTCAAATGTGTAACTAACAAGAATAAATACATGAATGACAATTAATTCTTAACGGTTAGTCATTGAATGACATTATTCCAATTGAATTTCGTATTCATGTGTGCAATTAAACTCAATGAAGAGAATTACTCCTTCTCTCTGATCAACTACACGCCTCCTTCGTTAGTCACATACACCTCCCCTTCGTAGGACACGCCATTACCAACATTACGTTTATCTCAAATATTTTCTAAGTCACTCAAACAACCATCCTCACATTCCCTCACGCTCTAATCGAAGTTCTAAACTTTCATTCCTTCATCTTGGTGAGATTTTCGAGGACGATATAGTGTCACCTCTAAGGAAAGCACTCGAGGTGATTTTGAGATATTTGTTCACGTACATATTTGATGTGTTGAAGTTATTGAGTTCTAACTATGAACATCTATGATTTTTTGATGTTTTGTGTGAATTACAAAAATCTAATATGGAATGATTTTTCCTTGCGGTTGCCTAAGTGGCCGGTGATCTGTGGTTTGAATAGTTTTTCTTTGTGGTGCCTAAGTGGCTCATTATTTGTGTTATGATTTCCTTTCTTTGTGGTTGCCTAAGTGGCTAGTGATTTGTTCATTTCAAACATCATTATCATTGTCATGACATATCATATGCATGTTTGTGGACGCCTTAGTGGCTGGTTTAATTTTTCCCCATTGGTATGCGTGACTTCTGTGAGGACGCCTTATTGGCTGGCTATATCTGGATCATGTATTTTTAGGAACATTCATAAGTTGCATACATTTTATTGTCATTGTTATTTTTATATCATTATTTGCTTTAAGGTGAGTTGTTACTTGAGTTATTTAGATACATTTTATAACTTTTGATACACTTTTGCAAATTATAAAAATAAAAATAAAAAAAGATTATTTCTCTAAATCTTTTATTACAAAAAGATTTTATTTTTTATTTTATGGTTGTTAATTTATTATTTAGTTTAATTTTGTCGTGGGAATAACTGACCCCTTACATAGGGATGGGAATAGGCTAGGCCGTCCGTAGGGACCTATGGTCTGGCCTACTTATGGCTTTGCCTGGCCTATTTAATAAAAAGGCTAGGCTTAGGCTGTTTTTAAAGCCTATTTATTTAAATAGGTCAGGCTCAGGCTTATAAAAAAACCTATTAGCCCTGATAGGACGGCCTATATATATTTATTATTATATTAATAATATTATTTTCTATTTTAAATTCTATCAATTAGGTAATCACTTAGTAATCATTCCATATTCAGTAGTCGTTCCATATTCGGTAGTTGTTCTATATTTGGTAGTCGTTTCATATTCGGTAACCGTTCAATTAGTCAATTACTCAGTAGTTGTTCCTTATTTGTTTAAGAGGTAATAATGGATGCGTTTAAAAAGGCTTTTAAAAAGGCTTCCAGGCCAGGCCGAAAAAAAAAAGCCTATGATAGGTCGTAGGCTGAAAAAATAAATCGTAGGAAAAATGGGTACTTTAATGAATAAAAATAATAATGTTTGTAGTGATAATTTGGTACATTTTTTGAAGTTTATTTACTTTTCATCTATGATTTATAATAGAAATGCGGAGGCGGGGTCCTTCCGCTAGGAAAAACCTGAATTATTCTATTTTATGTGAACATTTCCTATAATTAGTAAATCGTCTTTGCAAAAATAATAATAATAATATCCAGTAAATTGCGTTGTGTTATTTCTTAAAATGAAATCAAACTAATTACTAGTGAAATTTTATTAATTATATGATGAACTACAAAAAAAATATATCGTTTTTGAAAGAAAATAAATATTTTTAAGTAATGTCTTGGATCAAAATCTGGGGCGTTACAGAAACCAAATTCTGTCAAATGAATTTATTTGATTCTATTAAAATTCAATTTAAGCAATCAAAATATCAATACAATCAAATAAACAGAAATAGAATTATGAAGTGAAATTGATTGTGTAACCTAAATCTCAAGAAGTTGATGAAACTCTGAACTAGTGGATTAATCTTATAAAATTAGTCTTCCATGAAATTAAAATAAAAAATTTTATTTCTTATAGCAATCAGAATCCTTAAATTTCATTTGTCGAAAAGAAAGAAAACTCTCAATATATAGTAGTCAATTTTGGGCTTTAGGCTTTTAGGATTTAAAAACAAATGGCCCGCTATTTAAAATTATTACAAAAGTCTAGATTACAAAATCTATAATTTAGGCATAGTAAAGTTCGGCATTGTACTTTTATTCCAATACAAACGTTGTAGCTCTAATATTTAGCTTTCCAACGCTAGCTCATATGCGCCAATCTGATATCCAGAGCTCAAGTTATGGCCTACAGAGCGAGCAAGGGTCAAAATGCAAATAATAAAATTATAATAAAACTTCGACCCAAAGTTTAGATACAAGCTAAAAAGTTATTCTAAGCTATAAAGAACTTTTAAAATACCAAACTAAAAAGCTAGAAACATGTGCCCAAATGCTTTGATCAAATTCCCCCACACTTAAGCTTTTACACTCCGAGCAAAGCAAAGCATACAATTCCAAATATTCTTATGAATGCAAAGTGGTGAGGGAAAAACAATATTTCTAGCTTAAGGCAATAATGAATAATTTTTTTTTATCATAACCAAGGCAAATAAGAGGACATGTTAACTAAAGAATGCATCATAAGTCATAAAGTCCTCCCATGATATAAAATTATCTCTATGTGTTTACACTCAAAGTGTTTGGGCTAATATTTATATTCAAAGCACGTCATGAAAGCTAGCACTACCATAGGCATGACAAGTCTCTATAATCTATATTTGAAACACATACACATAATGATCAAAAGGTCTTTATTAAAGTTGTAATGTGGCCAAGGTAACAGTGAGATAATCATAAGAAGACTAGGGTTGAAAGTCAAACTGGATCAAGGAGTAATGATTAAAAGAGAAAAAAACAACATTAAGAAGTAACTCAACAAAATATCATTGACTTTTATTTTCACACTCTCTTTGCTCACAACACAACCATTTTTCTTCATTTTATTCCTTTTTTTTAATCCTTTTTTATCTTTTATTCAAGTATCAGGCTCAAATCCCACGGAAGTCAAAAACTCACGATTTCCATTAGGTGGTTAAGGGGTGAGAAGATCGTGAGGTAGCATCGCCGATAACGGTAATGGTCGGGGTGCTACAATGTAGATGATGCATATGATGTGAATGATACACATGAGGCATATGATGCAACAAACAGATGCAGATGATGCAACAAACATATGATGTTTTGTAGGTAATGCAGATGATTTATGATGTAATGTAAGCAATGCTGATGTAAATCATATGTTTTAAAAAGGATGAAATTGTAGAATTTACAGTAAGCAATCATGCACAACAAATACACACAAGAAATATCGTAAAAATTGTCACACAATATACATATGATTAACATGAATGTGTTCTCAAAAGAAACATGAACGAACAAAAATAAAGAAAAGGGTAATATTTCATTAAGATGAGGATTACAATTAAAACACAAACACAAGAAGGAAAATAAAAGGCAACTTAAAACAAACAAAAAACTAATCCTAAATAAAAGTTCTAGAGACACCTAAGAACATGCCTTAAGAGTTCAGCTACTTCCTCCATTTAAGAGGTGAGAAGATAATACTTGTAGTTGACTTCTTGTAGAGAAATATGAGTTTTCGGTGGTTCAAGAAGATTGTCAGTCACCATTGACACCAATTCAAATGGTGGAATTCCCTTCTTCTCGAGAGAGGAAGGTAACTTCCTTTTCCTACCAGAAGACAAACCATATTCAATTGCAAATGAATTTGAGAAACGTAAGAGATGAACTAAAAGAAAAATACAAGGATTTGAGAGAAGTTTGAAGAGACATAAGTAGGGGAAATGAAAATATTTGAGGTATAAATAGTCATATTCCTCAAAAAGGGAAATGAAAACATTTTAGAAAGAGGAGACATAATGATGAGGGCTTAGATGAAAATGAAGAGTGAGACAAAGAACGAACCCAAAGTTTGACAGACACTAAAGGACATGTGGCACATTTTCAAGGCACAAAGCAAAAATGAAGCAGATAAAGAGTTGTGGTTGAGGAAAAGAGAAAAAAATAATGTTTAAAGAAGAAACAAAAGAGAGGAAGAAAGTTTTTAAAGAAAAGCATAGGAGGAAGAGAATTTTGAAAAACATATGAAAGGAAAAGAAAACAAAAGTCAGCAGAAAACAAAACAAAATATAGGATAGAAATAAGAAGGTCAAAAAGATAATAACTTTCTTCAATTCATAACTCATATTACACTTATGACATATACATAATACAATACAACTGCAATACTTATTACAGAAGGGCTTAAAAGGAAGAAAAAAATAAATCCTAAGGTCTTTCTGATACTATCTAAACCAAATCCATTAATTTAATATTAGGTTTGAATCATCAATTCCTAATACATAAATAAACTAAGTCTCTTTATTTAACATCTTCTTTAGTAAGAGTTCTCTTTCTTTGAACTTTCATCTGATATAGTTATGACGAAGTTTTCATGTTAAGGTTTATACCTTTTAACTTGTCAGACTTAGCTAAGTAAAAAGGAGATAATGTAGTCTTTTCTTTTCTCTAATTCTTTTGACTTGTATGGTGGAACTTAGATAAGATTGTAGATGGTCCAACCTTTTTTTTTATTGCTTTCATATTTCCATCCAATCCAAATGATTCAGAAAAAATAAGGCACAAGCCTTTCAATGCTTTGTTCCTTACTTCCTTCATGTATTTAAGATTGCACAAAGTAAACCTTTGAATGCATTTTGTGAAACTTCTTGTATCATCCATCTTGTTGAGTATAGTTCACAAATGTAACAATTTCAAGATTTCTGGACATTTCACCATTAAGGATGAGCAGTTCATGTTTTAAGAAAATCCTAAATTCTTTTTGAGAGTACAAAGTAAGAAGATGATAATTTAGTAAAATGAAGACTCAATAAAGGATGAGATATTGATTTGGTTTTTCCTAGAGGTTTCAAGTTTAAAACGTTTTCGATGAAGAGGGATTTGGGTTGGTAAAGAAAGGTTTTTTTTTTTAGAAAAACAATGATTTTTGAAAGACACTAAAAAGAAGAGAAGTTTAAATAAGCAATTGAAAATAAGATAAAAAAACATATATTTTATCAAAAGTGA